>OY720448.1:10368587-10593587 GCA_963082715.1 Harpalus rubripes
CCATTCTGACTAATTTCGTCGTGACGTCTGTACGTATCTCGCATAACTCAAAAACGGTAAGCCGTAGAAAGTTGAAATTTTGTATTTAGGACTTCTATAACATCTAGTTATGCAACTCCCTTTTTGGTCATTACATAATTTCCAGAAATGGTACTTTATTTGAAGCCTATAATAGATTTGAATGAAAAACTATATTAAAATATAATCCAAAACTTTTCAAATTTGGTATATAAGACTTTTATATCAATTGGAATAACATAGCAGATTTTGGTTAAAACAGGCTAACCGGAAGTGATATATTACCTGAAGTTGTTATCAGTTTATCTTGAATAAAATGGTTTAATTTTGATTTAAGAAATAAAAGCTTCAAATAAGAGTTTTAGAGAATTAAATTTTGCGTCTAGCACATCAAGTATTATTAAATTAGCCCTTTGTATAAGCGATATATGTAAATTTAAAACTTATATATTTTTTGGTTTTTGTAATGGAGCTTGCTACGGATTAGGACAAAAAATAACAAAAAAATTAAAAATAGATGTTAATGTCAAGTTACGTCAAATACGTGCAATTTTATAATTGAGTCTATACTTCATATTAGTCTTGCGTACAAGGAAGTCGTGTGGTGTCCACGTCAGATTTTTTCTATTACTTATAATAAAAAAGTTAAAGGGGGGGGGGCGTCTTCCCAGACTCATCCTGTATAGGATAGGTTCTAATGTATCCTGTACATGCATTTATTTATGTATATAGGTTACGGTATGTTATAAGATTGAAGAGGTATATTGGTGTTTTAATGTAAAAATTAGTTACAGTATTCTACTTTATTACAAAATATATATTATACATATAACTTTTTATAGTTTATCCATATCAGCGGATAGCTGCTGTACAGTAGGATGCTTATTCAATCTACTCATAAATACATCTAATTCATCTTCAGAAGTATCGCCATTTGACATTTTTTCATCTTGTTGCACTTGTACATCTTCTGGCGTCTCTGAATCAAAATACGTATCTTCCGCGTCGTGCGTTTTAATTTCTAAGTTATCATATTCATCATTGTCATCTACTGTCGAATAATCGAAATCTGCATCTTTTCCATCTAAGAAGTTTTGGTACATCGTACTTATAAATTCTTCTTTTAGAAGTCTTCTTTCTATTGCGGAAATCAGTACCATTTCTCTTGGTGGTTCTTGTTGGAAAATATTCCTTGGTAGTTGTCTAATTGGTTGGGTGTCCTCGGATGAAGAAAATTCGCCCCATTTTGTCGTTAAAGGCATTTCTTCATCCCAAGAATCGCTTTGTTGGTTTTTATTTTCTGTTTCGTTTTCTTCTGATTCTGAGTCTTTTTCTTCTTCTTCTTTTACGTCGTCTTCGTCGATTTCTTGTTGTTTTTGCTTTTGTCTTATTGTATCTCTGTCTATACTTTCCAAAAGTAAGTTTACAAATGTGATATTTTTAGTGTCTATGTTATCTCTTTTCTTTCTTTCTTCTTCTGATAAATATTGTCCAACTAGTTGGTCATATAATAAGGGATTACGTCTCATCATTTCTGTTTCTGTAAAATATGAACTCTCCTCTACTAATTTTTTGAGTGCGTCGTATCTTCTGTTTTTGATATCCTTTTCTCGTTTTGTTTTTGTAAAATATCTTTTCAAATCAGCTAAGTAGTAACCCACTGCATAACCCTCGTTTTCATCTGACATAAATTGTTTGAAAAATTCTAAATGTTCTTCTTTTAATTGTTTGCCAAAGCGAGATAGAAAACCAGATTTGCTGTTTGAAAATATTTTGCTCGCTATTTCTTTCTTTTCTAAATTAGTTAATTCTTTTTCGCCTCGTTGTTGACTTTTAAAATATGCGTCTTTGCATGTTATTAAATGGTCTATTATATCATCTTGAATATTTGTTTCATCGTTTTCCGATGTTCCGTTTTCTTCTGATCTTACACCATTTGTTTTGGTTTGTTCAATTTCCATGGAATCTTCTGCCATCTTGCGACAATTCTCGAACTCATGAAATAAGAGCTAATTGTTATTATACAGAAAAAATAATCTTGATAGATACCTTTGCAATTTATGTAAAATGAAATTTAGAAAGTAGATAACGTAAACAAAATAATCTTGATATAATCAGCAAAAATTTCACGCAGTTTTAATATCAGTATGATATGACGTCACGCTTATTCATACGTAAATAAAAATATATTGAAACATTTAGTTCTGGTATTATTATTAGTCATTAATTAAAAAAAGTTATGATAAATTCGAATAAAATATAATAAATTTATAATACATGTTTTAAAGGTAATTATTTGTTAAATATTATTCTGTTAACCTTAAAATGTAACAAGTATTTAATGTTACAAAAAAGTGTCAATAATAAATAATAATTAAAGTGACAATAGTGTATGAAATAAAAGTGTTAAGCTATCGAAAAAGATATGTTTTATACCTCTTAATCCATAGAAAATGTAAGTATAATGACAGCAATGATTCAATCAATCCGTTGAACATAAACTGCACAACTTTATTGTTACATTTATTATATTAATTTCCCAAACAACATTATGTTCCATATGTAGTAAATGACCAATGAAAAATTAATACGTAAAGTGTTTTGTAAAGTTTTTATATTATTTTAATGGTTAGTTTGCAGCATTCTCATTTACCGTCCATATATCTTTATTTTGTTTACAGATCCCTATCTTGCCATCAAAATGTGGTTCTTTGATTCTCCGCAATGGCGTTGGGACTGGAACGAAATGTGTGGCCCCGGTGGTTTGGTTATTTGGTCGCCAGAGCACCACGATCTAGGGATCTGCTTCCAACAATTGTTTCTCCATATTCCCGTGTTAGCGCTGATTGCCATAATATCTTCCTTTTATTCCGGGAGACCCATGGGATATGTATTGCGCGGGAAAATTCAAATGCGTGCCATTAACATCCGATGTTGTATTGTTTTGTGTCTTTTCTTTTTAACGATTTTGCAAATTTATCTTGAAGTTTCTAAATCCAAAGAACCTGTGACGAATATAGAAATTTTCTTTTGTGTTACGCAAGGGGTCACGTGGTTGGTTCATTTGGCTTATGTGTCGGCCCTTAGACGTAGATTAGGTGTGAGTCCTAGGGGGCCAGTTAAAATTTGTGTTTTATGGACGTTGTATATTGTTTTAACTGTGATTTATTTTCATTCTTTTTATTTATTAAAAACTGGGACGAAAGATTCCTATAAATTAAATTTGAAATTTGGTTTCGGTATAACTAATGTTATATTTCAAGTTTTGTATGGGTTGACTTTGTTACCTAGTGAAGGCAGTTCAGAATCTATTCCATATAATTCAAGATATGTACAGGTAAGAATTTTTTTATTATCGTTTTAATTTACCAGATTATAAATATATTAATTGATTATATCAATGGAATTTGGTGGACTTAATTTTCCAGTATGACAGGGATTTTTTTTTCGTGTACTGAATTCAACTCATTTTTTTGTCACTATTAGATGAACAATCCAAATAATATACTAAATTTAAAATAATATTCACCTTTAAATTAAGAACGAAAGAATGATCAATAATCAATGATTTAATTCTTTCGTCATTTATTGTCAACAACTCTCTACCTGTTAACGTGCATCTTCAGTGTCAGAACAAATTTACAACAAATTGTAACTAAACATATTTACGATAATTTCGTGCCATGTGACGTGCGGCAAAAGTTACCAGTGGCGTACCGAGTACTATGTGCTATTACAGTTTCCCATGAAAAGTTAATTTTTAATGCTTTTATGGCCTGTCACTGTCAAACAAGTACAGGGCGCGAACAGACACGTGACTCGAGCAACCTTAGAGTGCTTTTAATCAGCTGATTTGTGTGCGCATGTCACTTTGACAAAAACAATGTCACTTTGACAAGACCAATGTTTTGATTTATTTTGATTTTGAACTGCTGTAATGTTTTTATTTTACAATTTCAGGCAGTAAAACACAAAAAATTAAAAATAATAACTTTTTAACAGTTCAAATTTAAAATAAATCAAAACATTGGTCTTATCAAAGTGACATTGTTCTTGTCAAAATGACACGCGCACAGAAGCACTTCAAGGGTGCTCGAGTCACGTGTTTGCTCGCGCCCTATAAGTAATCTATAATCCATTCACGTTAGCGAGAGAATTTTGAACAAACTCGCGGGCAGAGCCAAGTTATTTTATTGGTTTGGCTCGAAAATTATCCAAATTCAACCAATACAACGACATATTTTTGTTCGTGAGTTAGTTAAAAAAATTCTCGCTATCGTGAATGGCCTTTAAACACTACACCAAATTTTCATAGTCTTTGTAATTGAAATATAGAAATTTTATTATATAAAATGAACACATTTTTATGCAAGAAGGTTAAAATGATCACACTGCTTTATGATAAATAAAATTTATTTCTTTTAATTCTTAGTAAAAGACGACCAGTTGGTTGCCTTTCAGTTATGTAATGTAGGTTGCATTAGATTTTTCCGTTTTAATGGTAATTAGGGGGCGCGGCTCGTCCATAAAGGCTGTATTTATATAATGGATGTAATAACAATCGGCTCTCAAGCGCTATCTGCTATTTTCTTATATGAAACGAAATATATTAACATTTGTAATAAACATTAATAGCGTTCAATGTCAAGTTTCACAGAATTGATTTAAATGAAACTATATTTAAAGCCTGATCAATGGGCTACTTGCGTGCCATTTTTTTATTTAATATTTTTGAAGAGACAATAAAAAAATAAATGAAATTTTAATATTTAAATTACCGCCATGTATTATGTAGAATTACGCCGAACCAATGAATGGCCGTAAAGCAATAACATCGTTACGTCCAATAGCAACGGCATGTGCGGGTAATTTAAAAATGACAGATCATCTGTTTGATGTTTGAATAATAGTTTGGAGGTTAATATTTTCGTTTATCATTTTAATCTTGTACGAGTACCTATAAGCTAAATTAAAATTTTTCAAAATCCTGCTTAACAAATCGAAATACGTAATAAAAGTAACAGAAACCACGCAAATTGTAAATAATAAAGAGAGAGAGTGACAGAAAAATGAACTAATGACAAATTAAAACTTGCACTCGCTCGCCATCTACAGGTTACATTCTTAAATATGCATCCCTTTCTCCAGTTCGAAATAATGACGTCAAAGAAGAGAAAAGAGAATTTATTAAAAAACAAATATTTTTTTAAAAATAAAATTTATATTTTTACCGGTTTCAGGATATTATTCCATTGTTTACATGTACAAAAGTAGGCTGGTAACTAAGTAATAACTGTATCTGTATGGTAATATTATTACCATACTGACTTGTCAACAACGGTCTACAAAATGAAAATATAATGCTCATCATTAATACATATAGATAACGTTAGCCTATCGTTCTAAATACGGTCTACTTTATTCTAAAGTAATAAACATGTGGAACAAAGCACTTAATTTGAATATTTGTCATATTGACATATGTCAAAATAATTGTTCTGTTAACCATAGCAATCTGAAAGTAGCATTAATGAGAGAATTTCAAAAAATGATATTTATCAATAGTCTTAATTTTCTGAAACCGATAAACTATTAAACAAACCACGGATGTTATTCATCATAACAAGCCTTAGATGTCTTAAAATCCTCGCTCTACGAGCTCGGATTTCAAACCGACATCTTCGGCAGTTATGATATACATAACATTCCTAGGTATGTTAATAGCTATTACATACGTTTTCAACTTTACTTTAGGTATTCAGTGATGGATATCAGATTTTCAGTACCACGCAAGTAGCCTATTGGGAAATAGTATATTCTATAACTAGTATGGAATAGATAATTTCCGCGCGAGCGAAAAGTTTGTAGGCCGAGTCGTAGGCGAGGTCTACGGTTTCGCGAGTGGCGGAAATACTATTCCATACGAGTTTTAGACTATACTTTCTCTAACACTATTTAAAAAATATATTTTGCTAATCACTCGACATTTTTGTAAAAAATAATAAAATATTATTGGCATGTTATAAAAGTAATAATTTTTATTTAACTTACCATGCAAAAGCTTCAAAATTTTCATTTTGTAATCATTTCTTTTATAATTTGACAGTTAAGGCAGTTGAAGTGACAAAATAAAATAAAAAAAGCGCCAAGCAAAGCCGTCTTGATTTTGAAAACAATTGCGTTTCCCATGTATTTTAAATGGGTGAATTAAAAAACTATACTCTATCCGTAACTATAGAGCGTTGGGTGAGATAGGGTTTAAGATTCTAGCTCTCTGATTGGTTCAAACGTGAACCGAGTTTACACAGTAAAATAATTGACGCGAAATTTAAATTTGCTTGACAACTGTATCAATTATTTTGGCATCTGACAAAATATATAAATGTCAACAAAGTTAATAGTACACGATTTATTACACATTTTGTCGTTATATTCCATATTACATAGTTTTCATTGTGCGCGTTTTCTTAGTTTTTAGTTAGTAGTTCGTTAGTTTTGTTATTGTCCTCTTCGTTAATATTATGGATAAAAATTCTGAACCTGGCTCTACCAATGTTTTAAAATATCCAAAAGGAAAGGCCCTCCTTGCAGAAAAAGTGGCATATAATTTATACTGTACATATCGTGCCACGAATGCATATTCCAAATTAGAAAGTGTCCAAATCGTGGCATCAGAACTGGGCATAGGACGATGTAATATTTGGAAAGCTATAAAAGAACATGAGGAAAAAGGGTCATTCGGATCACCCCAGGAACAAAGAAATTAGTTTAGAACATTATTTTGGTCATATTTAACGGTGTATATAGTTCATACTTATAAAGTATATATTTTAGAGTGTAAATATTTATATTTCAAAGGTGAATTATATTTTTATTTTACGTTGTTTTCTTTAAAATTTATTTGAGTAATGTGGTTTTCATTTATGCATGCCCCTTTCGCCGAAATGTAGAGAAAGATACGGAGCTTGTAAGTAAGTATATGCATAAAAATATAAAATAGATTAGCACATGTACGTACAAGACAAAATTATTGAAAAAATGTCAATTAGAAAGATTTTTTTTAAATCCAGGAATGTCGCCAAAATTTGAATTTTTTATTTAATACATGAAAAAACGGCCGCGCTCGAAACGCCATCTAGTCTATAGTTAAAACGGATAGAGTATAGTGGTCTGTGACTGCCTATTGCGGAATATTATTACGTAATAGTATGACAGAATGTCCTCATTCTGTATCAGTTTTCAGTTATAGAATGTATGAATTCCATAGTACTGTTAGAGAAAAATATTTCCGACACCTGTTCCTATTGTAAATTTTAGAATTAATAATGTTATTTTTCTTCAACAAGGTAAGTAATATATGAGAATTTTTCTACTCTACGTTAGATCGGCGAACAATCTCCTCTGTTGGGCAGTAGCACCTTCAATCGCTTCCATGAAGACCAAGACCCGTTCTACCTGGGTGTAGCAATGGAAGACTCTACTTTCCTATCCCGGTTACTATTCTACTGGGTCAACCCGCTGATTAGGAAGGGCGCGGAGAAAAGACTGAACCACCCGGATGATTTATACGACCTACCCGTTGATTTATCTTGCGGAACGGTCAGCCTAAAGTTAGATAAAGCGTTAACGGGAGATGTGGATAGAGTTAAGAAAATTCAACCGACTGGTACGCATAATGGGAGAGAAGTGGGAAGTCCGATTTTTAAATGAACAATTTATTTTTCTTATTTACTTTATTAAGTATGAGATGGAATACTACTTACTGTTATTTTTGTGCGATATCAAATTTTTATTCAATCATCAAGTTTACGTTAATTTTTAGTGACACTCAAACTCAACTTGTTTCTAAACGTATATTCTGAATGAATTCCACACTCTAAAGGTGCATTCACAAATGAAAATTAGGTTTAGCATTATGGTTTATACTTTAGATTTAAAGACTTTGGCCGCATATTATGTAATGACTCCATTCACCCTTCAGAATTCAGGATTTTTAAATCCAAATCATAAAGCTAAACATTGTAAGGTCCAAACTTTTGGTTTATGATTTAGTTTAACGTCACAAACTTCACCAATGAGAACGAGTCTGAAATGATATAGATATATACACCCGTCTTTATTGAGTATCCACTTGGTGGATTCGGCTTTTTAAACAAATGCGAGAAGAACATGGAGACTGTTATAACATAATTACTGAAATATAACCAATAATGCCAAACGAATGACAGTTTCATGGCGCACAGGTGCCTTGTTGTGTACAGCTCTATCGATATTTTAATTTTGATTTTGAAGCAATTACACAGACGTCTATACATATCAAAACTAATTTTCAGGTAATTTAAACTTACATTTATGAATGACTTACTTAAACCTAAACAAAAACCATAAACCTAATTTTCATTTGTGAATGCACCTTAAGTTTACAAAATTTTATATGAGAAGGAAAAACAACTTATATGAGCCAATTTCATATTTTTTAAAAAGTATTTGAATGAAAGTTTACGCAATATTTTTCATAGTAATATAAAAAAATAATAATTATTTATTTTCGGAAATAATTAAATAAAAATATTGGCGCCAGAAATAGTCATGAAAAACGACCCCCCACTCCTGTGACGTCGAATCACATATAGTATGTCATTCATAGCCAATAGGAAAACATTATACGTTATTTATATAAATAAAAGTAGGCGATGGTTTGTCACATGTTAAACTGTATGTGCTATAGCTACTAGATAAATTACAGCTGACTCGTCCGTCATTTTGGAGCCACTTCAATAATTCAATATCAATGTTACATTATTATTAATCATAGAAATTATCCACAATGACGGGTTGTTCTGCTCCAAATTGTGCAAATCATTTAAGAAATGGTTTTAATTTTTACAGGTACTTATGCAATACATATAATTTTCTCTAACCTCAAAAATCTTAACGAACCGTATTTTTTCTTGTATTATTATTTTAAATAAATATAATATGGCATATATGGAAGTTATTTTTAATTTTGAAAAATAGTTACTACATAAACTTGTAAGAAATGCACTTTTATTTCATAATTTACTGCGTTCATTTTGGCTCCAACATGGTGGAAGAGTCAGCTATGTATTATCTAGTAGCTGTAGTATGTGCTCTGACGTCACATTCTATTTCAGATTACGTTACTTTTTCAAAATATTACACAAATTTCAATAATTAATTGTAAAATATCTAATAGATATTTCGTGATATTTTTAAATTTGAGGCTCTTTAAAGAACAATATCTTTTAAAATTTAGTTTTTTGAAGTCATATAAAAATTCTTGCAACAGCCCTATTCTCTATTTTAAAAGAGATATTTTTGTTTCAACCGAAAAAAGATAAAATTGAATAGAAATACTAAATATTTTTCAACATATCTACAGGCTGTTCAATTTGAGTTTGCCATCATTGCTAGAAAAATATTCCATTTTAATATTTTATATTTCATTATACAGAATATAATTCTGAATGAAAACTTTTATATTAATTTTATTTAAACATGACTAGATATTATAAGGGTGATATGAACTGAATAAATTAATACATGTAATTATTTTACACAGAATTAGAGTGCCATGAAAGAAGTAAATTATAAAAAATAATATACCTTTCAGAGGTTATCTTAGATGTGCTTTTGTTTATTTTTTAATCAAATAATTGTACTATGTTAAATGTGGCGACCCTGGCCAATATTTAATTTTCAAATAATTTCGTAACTATTAAATATTGAGAAAAACGTTTCATATAAAATTTTATTGTTTTTTTATAGTCTATTTACTGACAGACAAAAGTTTGTTCGATCACTATCTTTGTCAGTTTTTCGATTTTTCGCTTTTCTCGGAAACATTATTTGTAGATCAGTCCTATGTTGATTAAGCTTTTTTACTTATTTTGGTTAGTACTATATGCCCCTAAATTTTTGAAACACACTAGTCAGTGGTTTATGTTTTGAATTTTAAGTAAAGTAAATTTAATTTTAAAAATAGTTTAATGTTTAAAATTTGAATTTACTTCACAAAAAATTACTTTAAAAATAAACAAAAATATAACTCAGAGAAATAGTAAAGAATTAAAAGTGTACTGTAAATTAAAAATTTTACAGATAAAGATGAATAGATTTAACAAAAATATTGGTGGTTCTCTTAGGTATATTATATGTAGTACCATTCAACTCTGATATGATTACAAGACAATTAAACAAACGCTTTCCAAAATAATTATTACTATTCTGTTGTAGTGCTTTAGTTAAGGGAGTTTGCAAATTTCGCATGCAGTACGAGTATAATATTAATTAAATATTCAGCAATGTAGAGTACTTACATTCCAGTATATGTATACTGTTAGGATTCAAACAATTTCTAAAGCTAACATTCAATAAAATTTAACCGAAACTGCTGTAATTTGTTACCAAGTTACTTAAAACTAAAAATGTAACAAATATATACCTACATATATACACGTACATTGTGAAAAAATAAAATAAAATAGAATTAGTATGTAGTTATTTAATGAATTTTTCGAATATTCTAAATATTATTTTGAAAAGAAAAAAATAGTACGTAAATGTCACGTATTTTTAAATTAATGATTTATTTTTGATACGCCATTAAAAAAAATAGTAATTTTTTAAACCCTCTAATGAGTATGGTCTTTTTATATCACAAACCATTATTTTTCATGTATTAACCTCTAAGTATTATTTTTAATGAATGAAATAGTTTGCATTTTATTATTAAAAAAACATATTTGTCGGACAATAAAGATTTAGAATTCAATTTAAAAAAGAGAGAAAGTTTCCAAGTGAGAAGAGAAGAAGAGCGTGTATGAATGCGATTATGAATGTGGCCGAGGCGAAAGAAGTGTGCATAGACAGGAATGTGTGGCGCAGGATAATTGTTACATTACTATTACTGTAATTTGTTACCGAAAATCGGTCACTTTAATATGTTAAGAGAGGAATATTTGTTGTATAGTGTCAGGTTAGTAAGAATGTTGTTGAAAGAGAGAGTGATTATTTTGGTGGTTGATATTATTATTATTATTATTATTATTATTATTATTATTATTATTATTATTATTATTGTTCGGGTTTGTGCTAACCTACTAAGTGGGAAATGCGTGATTTTATGTATATATGTATGTGTTTATAAAGTATACTACACTGAGCAAAAAATTGCACAAAATTTTATAATGCAAAAATACATTTAATATTTACAAATTATAGTGGAAAATATATTTGTGTTTGTTATACTCATTATAAATAATATTTATTATTCATATTTTAGACAAAATAATGAATTTAACAAAAAAGACAAATAAATGCATAAAATGAAATATAAATAAACAAATTATATCACGTTGTACGAGCCCTATTCAACAGAAATTTTATTTTATATAGTATCATAAAAAATGACTTAAATTATCGACTATTTTTATTAATATTACTCTAGATATTTTGCCGTTCTGATGTTATTTATTAACACACTTGATAGTTAAATAACAATAAAGTCACTTTAGATTTTTAGCTTTATAAATGGAATTTGCTTTTCATTTTATAAAATCGGACTTCCCAAATTAAGAAAGAGCCAGGGGAAAAAAGATGAATGTCAAAAAATGTTCTTTTCAATATGCAATTTTAAGTTTGAAACCTAATGTAATGTTTTTGGAATGACAAAGTGCATTCTATCTTAGTCCAAAACTTAGATTGGTCATTTCTTATATATTTTTATCTATTCACTAACATTCACTGCATTATCTTGTAACGTTTTTATTTATCTGAGTAAAGGGTAAATATTAGACAATTATTATTAATTAAAATTAAGTGTTCATTAAACTATAATGAAAGTTACTATTACTAATATTAAACAATGATTAAAAACTAATTAAGACTAAAACTATAATTAACTAGATAACACTAACACTATTTATTTAACTAATTAACACTACTATTTATTTCCACGATATTACAAATTATTTATTTCACTACGCGTTCCAATCTTAGACTGCCGGTTTGTTACAGACTCTTGTAGACTGTTTACGCGATATTTACAACACTATATTTATATCACTATACACTTATAACGTTCAACTGTCCGCCTACCGACCTCCACAGCGTCTATATACTCAACTGACAGCGTCTGTATATTGAACTGCTCGGACAGAAATCACTTCTTTCACAACACTATCTGTCTATTTATGTAACTTTCTGTCTAACCTCCATAGCCTCAGTATCACCGACTGTCCGTATGCCACAATCCTTCGACACCACTGCCGAGTATTAGCTTTCACTTGGCGTTACTGTCCCCATATACCTAGCTTCCCAATACTCTTCAACACTACCGAGTATTCTCTTTCACAGCTATCCCGGTATACCAGTAACTTTCCGACTCGCCGTTACTGTTCTTGCCCACTATAGCTTCCCAATACTCGTCAACACTACCGAGTATTTACATCCACAGCTATCCCAATATACCAGTAACTTCCCGAGTACCTACTCGACACCAACTGCATACGCTCACTACGATACTGCTGTGCTACTCTCTAACACTCCATGTCAATGTCTCTTTGACTCTGTAACTGACTGTGTCCCCCGAGCGTAGCTACGTCCCTTATGTACAGCTGTCATTATCTTGTAGAAAAGCTCTAGAATGTTCGACCGCATAATAACAATGAACACAAAAGGTTCAGGCGACCGCAAGTAATTAAACACGTCGCGACCAGTTTGTTTACATCGCCCGGCTAGGGCGATTACGTCACCGCTATAAATAGACACTCGCTTACAGTGGCGGCGTCGGCGGGCTTTCCACGTTACAATCTTTTTATACCCTGACGCTTGGACGGTCAACCTTATCCTTTTTACATCTTGTATTGCAATTTCTAAGGTCTGTAATTTTAGGAGTGTTACCATTTTTGCCTTCTTTAAATATACCATTTGAAAGCCCAACCTACATTTCAGTCTATAAGTAGGACCAGTCATCTCATTTCATAAGAAAATGAACATTCATCCTTTTTCCCCTCTGGCTCTTCAAATATGTGATATTGCTTAAGAAATATATGTCACATATTTCATTATATTTGTAGCGTCTACATCAGGCATATATCAATCAGTGGAAATGGAAAGTTCTCCCGAAATATCATTCAGTAGTGTTAAAAAACAAAATGTACCCCTTTTTAAAGCACTACATAAATGCTTTTGGGTGCAGTTTTATTCAATAGGAATATTAAAGTTTCTATCTGATTGTGCTGGTTTTGCTGGACCAATGTTATTGAACAAATTAGTTACTTTTATTGAGGATGAACAAGAAGATATTGGGTTGGGATATATTTATGCAACTGGACTCTTTTTTACTACGCTTATAGGTAGCTACTTTTCTTGGTCTTATTAATATTAACTTCTATATTTTACAGTAAAAGCCTAAAACTAGAATTTGCATACATTTGCTAGTATAGCTGGAGCGCGTAAATTTATTGAGACTGGATCTGCGCATCCTAGCAAACCTGAAAAATCAACTACAATTTTTCTGGTTTGTGAATGAATCCCCTTCTCCTTCATACCAATTTTAGATGTTGATGGATTGTTTTCTTCGTTGAAATATTAGCAGATAATAATTACTAATAAATAATTGTTGTACCTAACCTCCCTATTATTAAATTTCGACCCGTCCAAGTACGAATTTTAGGCTCTGCGCATACAAGGTCAGTCAACGATGCGCGCCAGCTATATGTACATGAAAAATAATAGACTCTTATTTTTAATTTTTCCTCAAATCGATCTTTAATACTGAAAAAATTGTAATTAAAAATGACATTGTCCAAAACGCAGCTGATTTTCTCCGCCTCGTCTTTTGCCCAGTGACGTCAGCGTTTCATCAACGCGGCCATTTTGATTGTCACCTAAGGTTAAACGTCAAAGTGACATTTAAATATAAACTGAAATTTAAGAAAGTAAACATGTCGGTGAAATGCTGTTTTGTTTGAAAAGAGTAAGAAAATATTTTTTTCGTACTTTCGTCCATTTTGACTATTACAGAACTCAAAATCGTCCAGAAATGCGCTGTTTTGATCTAGGCGGGCAAAACTGTTCTGGTGATATGTCAATTTAAGATTATTTTCAACACAAGAATTAGCAAAATGTTTACAAATTTTAGGGCTAAATCTTTAATTGTTGTAACTTAAGTAACTCAATTTTGTCATAAAAATAATAATATGCTGTCATTACTGACATCTCTATAGATTAATTATAAGTTCCAACTTTAGGACTCCGCCATCTGTCATTAAAAATATGCGAAAGTATATAAAATGTATATAACTAATGTTTGTATGTTATATTTTCAATCGATATAAAATAATTACGCATTTTAAGCTCAAATGTAAGTAATTATAATTAAACTTGCAATACAAAACCTATAAAAATATATGTTCATTTTTTAGGTTATGTAAAATAGAATAAAGTGTAGAGAAATATATAAAGATCTTATGGAGAAGTCGGTACAAAAAATCTTGTGTATCATACGCCCAGAAACTGTTTTGCGAGATCTCGTATTTGCATATCTCGCTTTCAGTTCGACCTGTCAAAATAAACTCGGTACCGCGTGATACAAAAAACACAACTCGAAAAACAGTTACTGTTTGTATTAAAAAATACAGATTTGATAGGCAACAAAGCAACAGTAATGAAATTCTAAGAATACACAACGAACAACGTAGACAAATCTTAATCAGACGAAAAAGTAAAAACGAATGACTATGTTTATAAAAATTATTAGAATGATGATATATTAATATATTGTAGCATTTCTATCAAATATTTAGATATGTAGGTAATTCTCAATTTATAGTCTATATATTTTTTTCTTTTAAAAATTCTGTGTCGATATAATAAGGCTGTATGAAATGAGTCTGAACTTGCAGTGTGAAACGCTGACGTCATTACATGGCTGGTTTTTTGCAACTTTTAAAAATGTCATACTTTAAAACGATTTTATACAACAAAAAATGTAAATAAAAAATTATTTTTTCATACAGATCGATAAATTAACTATGCTTGTTTGATTTAAACAAAAAAAAATGAACATTTTTTTGCATGACCTCGTTATAGTTAGTTGAGTTTGAAACTCAATAACTTGCTTAAAAAATTCGAAAATTATCAAACACGATTTTAATTATGGACTATACATTTCTACGTAATTTTAATATTTAATTTTAACGCGTTTGAAGAAATGCTCAACTTCATTGATGTCTAATATCAATGTGTATAAATAGAAATAAATTAAATTTTAATATGTTGTAACCAAAGGCTTTGTGAATAATTTAAACGTTATTTTTTTTTCATTTATTTATATTTTATTTATATCAATTAAAAAAAGTAAAATTGCGAGATCTCAGCTTCTATTAATAATTAAGAATTGAAATTTAGAATGTTGATTTAGAATGCAGTTTTTTATATAAAATATTAATAAATTGTAATAATTTTTTATTGCAGCGCACTATGCCCGCTTACAGTGGACACACTGTAGATAAATATTTAAAATTTACTGTTTTAAATTCTGCTTTTTCTACTTTTACGTTTTGTATAATTTAATAAATATTTTCTTTTTTCCATATTTAATATCTAGTACTGTAGATAAAACGTAGCTATTTTAATCCTGTATCACATTTCATTTCAGCAATTAAATAAATTTTTCACATTTGTGCTGAAATACCACCGATAACACTCATTATAATCGTGCAATACTTATCTCAGTATTAAATAACATAAGTATTATGAGGCAAATTTATATTTCTTTTCCGCTGTTCTTCGTCACAAAAATTTATTCTCCCATTAAGATAAAGTGTTCGTTTGTTGTATTTCAGGGGCACTTTGCAATGCGCAGTTCAACTTTTTCATGTCGGTAGTGGGTTTGAAAATACGGTCGTCGTTAGTGACAGCGATTTACAGGAAAACGCTGACAGTTGGTAACACTGTCCTCAACTCGACTTTCAACGTGGGGGAGATTGTTAATTTCATGTCCACGGATGCGGATAGGATTGTGAATTCTTGTCCAAGTTTTCATTCTCTTTGGAGCATTCCATTTCAGGTACAATCAAAAATAAAAACAGAATTATACTTCGATCATGACAAAGAGGCAAAGACACGATGCAGTAGATGTGTCATTAAGAGATGTTCTTAGTTCTCATTTTTATTCATTTTTTTTCAATAATTCCAATTCGTTCTAGCATAGGTTGCCTTCTGTAACTTATGTTTTAATATACAGGGTGTAGCAGAGAAACCTCCCTACTATGGCATTGTAAAGCGAGTAGAGGTCGTAAAAAGGTTTGGGTGGTATCAATGGAGGTAGGTGGATGGGAAGTTTTTGTTACAAAAAATTTAATCGTAAACATAACGTGGACGAACGAACGAGCTTTTGCCGTGGAAGGCTATATCCACGAAAATGGGTCTGTAGCCCCCGTCTAGCGCGTGTTTGGTAGGAGACCGGTGTCAATTGTTACAAAATTTAAATTTTTATTTTTCACGAGTTAACGTTACATTTCGAAATTTTAAAATTTCGTATATGAGAACTTACCTACCTTAGTGAATAATATTTTGAATTTTAAACTTTTGAAAATGTGACAAATATAAAAGTATAAGGATTTTTAGTCAATAGTAACAGGGCCAGTATTAATTGTAACAAATATAAACAGTGATGTAATAAGATAAAATAGCAGATAAAAGAAGAAAGTATTGAAAAAAAAAACATTTATTTATTACCTTAGAAAATACAAAATTCAGATGACTCGACTAAAGCAAACGAAATATATATTTTGCTGGTGGTATGGACCATTTTGACCAATGCTTTTAGTCGCTAACGGAATTGCAGTTTAGGTAAACATAAAATAGGTCTTTCTTCATACAATTTAACGTGCCCGATGTCCAGATTTTACATTTTCGCCACTGCAACCAATCTCCTGTGCTCAAAAAATATGGGCCAGTAGAGAGTTTCCTCATCGGGGCCATCTGAAGAGTAATCTGCGACTGTTACTTTCGGAACTGTTTTTCTTTTCTTTGCTCTTCTTCTTTTATGTTTTCGATAGCAGTGGTTTTTTCTTGTAATTTTTATCATGATCAATACTGTACTTAATTATTAAAAACGTTACCATCGACACCGTGGCATGTGTTCCAACTGACACCGCTTAACTTATAAAGATATTATTTGCTTTTTTGTATTTATTAGGTAATAATTCGAAATGTTTTTTAATGAAAAATAAGAGCAGATATAACTCACAAACTGATTCTTAACTTGAAATATTTCCGAGCAGAGCGCTTATAGTGTTTTAACAATGTGTGTCACTACCTGTATTTACATTTTTGTCGATTTACAGACATTCGTCAGAAACAGACGCAGTATTTGCGCGTATGTACTTGCACTAAATACCAAAGAGCTATTACTCTTTCTGCTTCACTCTACAAGCGCGTTTTAATCTACTTCGAAAAAATGGCCCTGTTACCTACCATTGTTACATTTGACACCTGTTAAAACTGCCGAACAGAATTCACTCCTATCAACTCTCTTACCGAACTAACTACTCTCTGCTTTCATTGACTGAATGACTGACTGTGGGGCAGAGCTACGTCGCTTACATAGCTGCCGTAATATCTTCTGGAACATTCCAGCACGTCCCGAACGATAGAACAATGCGCGAGTAATTACGCTTATCTCCCCTCTGTTTATACAGCTGCCCGCTTACGTTACCCGCCTGTAGCGAGCGGTAATTACGTTATCGCTTTCCAAGTAGTTTACGCCCACCTTCCAAACGCTTCGATCAGAAGCGTCAACACACGCTGATCGGGAGCTCGCGCATATTATGTTCAAAACCACATGAGATAAAACTTTCATGTTGAAGTTCAGGATGTGAATTTTTTCTTTTTAACTCGAGTATTTATTTATAATTCACATTCAAAACTAGGGAGGTTGCTTTGCTGCACCCAGTACTATTACGAAGTCTAAAGCTGCGTTCAGAGCTACTGAATTATAAATTATAATTAAATCTGAAATAGCGTTTAGAGTTAACACTTTGTGAAAGTGACAACTAATCTATATAAATAAAAAAAAAAAAAATGATTTTTATTAAACAATTGTAAATAGAGTAGTATTTGTTGTTTGAACACTGTACTTGAACACTATAATTGACGGATAAAAATATTTCGGATCATAATATTTTCTATTATGATAAAAATAGGGTTAGAAATGAAAGATATTCTGTAGAAATTGACAAATATATAGGTACATGTGATTCTTTCTATATTCTTATTTATTACAATATCCTGCATCATATACCACATTTAAAACAGATTATATGCGCTATGTCGTTTCGTGTGACGTTTCTGACAGAAAGAGACAAGATGATATATCTGTCGCACTAATTGTAAGTGATAAGTTTGGGGTTTGTATACTTATCACTTATGACTTACACTTAACGTCTTAATTTTGTCGCTAGCGTTGTTTGCCGTAAGTCAAAGTGCTTGTATTAATTGTAAATGCTAATTGTAATTTATAATTCGGTAGCTCTGAACGCAGCTTTAACACAACCCAAATAATTTTAAAACAAAACTGACTGTTAATATTAAATTTTTTCAAAACGTGACGACTGAAACTTTTCGTTTTACATATATTTTCGCTGTGATTTTCCTTTTGTCCCCAGTTGGCGGTGACACTGTACCTACTCTACAATCAAGTAGGCCTGGCGTTTTTGGCGGGAATGGGATTTACAATTTTACTGATTCCAATAAATAAATTTATCGCCGGGAAAATCGGTGAGCTCAGCACTGCAATGATGTCGAAGAAGGACGACAGGGTGAAAATGATGACGGAGACGCTGAGAGGCATAAGGACGATAAAACTGCACGTTTGGGAGAGCCATTTCATTAGGATTATTACAAGTAGGTTTCCTTTACAGTCGGAAGTCGTAAAGCGTTTAACTCTACCTATGAAACGGATCAAGTTGCACGTTTATACATTGCTGTCTTGTAATTAACTCTACGTTATTTATTGCTTCTAAATATGACATGTTTTCTTTACGGTCCGCTCAAATGGGGTTAATATTACTAATAAACGTTCTGCAGTTCAATCGCTGGTTATATTTAGAATTTCATTTCAGATTGAAATAGATTTCTACCTACATATTTTACTAGCAAACTGCTTGATAGTAGGTACTGCTTCATTATAGCCTATAGCAGCGTTTCTTAAACTTAAATTAACTATTGTTAATAGTCTCGCGACCCACTCTAGCAAAATATTTTAAAAATAAATATATTCTATAAATAACAATTTATTTATGAAAATAAGAAGATGGAGATGTACGAATATATCACATATTTATAAACAATATAACATCAATTTAACACCACAATAAGATTAACAAAAAAATTATAATAAAACAAAACTTGTTACAATTTGGTACACGTGTTTGATACAATATTTATCTTGTCTGATAAATATTACCTTCTCATATTTGTCCAATTTGCATAAGTTTTGAAATTAATTTGTGTATATAGTTTCAGTAAATTCAAGAGCATTAAAACCAGATTCGCACATATAAGTACCTACATACTAGCAAAAGGTAGTAATATTTTCAGTGCTTTTTTGTTACCATCAACCAAAATGAACTCAAGATCTCGGTAGATTTATAAGCAGTAGCAATTCTACATTGTATTGCTAACATTTTCGTGAAATTTTCTATACATTTTAGAAAATGTATGATTGGTATTCATTAATAAAATGAAGAAGTGTGACGTGGAAGATCAAGGAAAGGGAAGATTTTTTATTAAAAAAATCCAAAAATTCTTAATCACACTGTTCTTTAATAAATAAATAAAGTGACCGGTTTCGGCTACTGAGTAGTCATCCTTAGACGACCGGAGAATAATGCTGCAAGAGAGACAAAATATATAAATTTTTTATGAAATACAAATTAAAATACATTTTCAAGCGATCGTACTTACAATCTACAGGTTACACATTACGGCTGAGAAGTGAAATATCATAAATCGGAACATTAATAATACAAATATAAAATTATGAAAAGGAAATTTTTTTTTAGCATGTGCTTAAATCAAAAAGTCTGCTGAACTAATGGAAAGGACCTGCAACAATTTGTTTTTCATAAAACTTTTATATATTTTGTCTCTCTTGCAGCATTGTTCTCCAGTTGTCTGAGGATGGCTACTCAGTAGCCGAAACCGGTCACTTTATTTGTTTATTAAAGAACAGTGTAATTAAGTATTTTTGGATTTTTTTAAATAAAAAATCTTCCCTTTTCTTGATTTATTAATAAAAATTATAAAATTCTGAATATTTTTCGCGACCCACTCATATCCCTTCGCGACCCAAATTTTGGTCGCGACCCATAGGTTAAGAAACGCTGGCCTGTAGCATAAGTGTTCTAGGTATATTTATTTGTATAAGGTGTTTAATTTTCGATGTTTTTTAGGGTATCTCGAATAATATTAATGATATAGCAAATAAGGATATAGCAAATAGCAAAACCTTATGCACATATCTGGATCAATTTGCTTTAGAGAAATTTAATAGTCACCACAGGAGTTTTCCATCATCTTTTGTTTTTGAGCTACAAGCAAAAACTTGCTTCAATCATTTTTATACGGTTGTTTTTCTAGAAAATATTGTGGCTTAATTAGATTTGTTGAAAAGTTACGTACTCATTCTCGAGATATAACACAAACATAATATTTTTTAATGAGGATCTATGCTTACAATGAATATAATAAACACATTTTTTTTATTTTATAGACTTTTCTATGATTTTTTAACGAATAAACCCAATTGTTAATTAACAAATAAGAAAATAAATTACAGATGATCATTTGTAACTGGGGTTTTGAACGTACTGGTAACGGCGTGAAGTTAGCAAACACTGACAGCTGATTCATTAAGCACGGGTTGAAGTTAGCTTCCTGTAGTTTTCGTTTCATTAGTGCATACAAGCTGTCTAATAACCTAAAAACTTTCTGTATTATTGCTGTCTTAATTTGCAGCCGTGGAAAAATTATAATACGTATATGACTCGTTTTATAAGCTCGTGCCAAAAAGTCTCATGACTAAAACCAACGACCAAATATAACTAGACAAAACATTCCCTATCCCTCCTCACTGAATGTTTTGATTTCGGCTAGCCAGACAGAGAAACTAGAGGTAGAGATATGTCTTGTCTAGTTCGAGTATTTCTCACTAGAGGCCACGTAGAGTGTCAGTGCATAGTCTAGTGTTTAGTTTGAACGTTGCTCACTAGAGGCCACCTAGAAGCATATGTATTTTGTCTTTGCTTTGTAGTTGTAGTGGTTTTGTGCGTGACACGATGATTTTTCTTTAATATTAAACCTTATAAATTATTTAATGTTAACCTAAATGTTAACCAAGAAATTTTAACTCAGAACACTTGCGCCTCTTCTGAGCAACATTCAAACTGATACTCTACGTGGCCTCAGTGGTGACCTCTAGTGAGAAATACTCGGAGTAGACAAGACATATCTCTATCTCTAGTTTCTCTGTCTGGCCAGCCGAAATCAAAACAAACCAAATGAAGTTTTGTCTAGTTATATTTGGTCGTTGATTAAAACAATGTTTACAAAACTTGTTACTAATTTTCTAATCCTTTTGTGAAAATGTAACTTAACATACTGCTTGTAGTTTCTTTGGCGCTAAATAACATTTTAATCGTGGTTTGAAACATATTGAACACGGCGTGAAGCTAGCAACCAACAGCTGATTTATTAAATATGGGAATTAGTGCATACAGCACGGAAAGCAGCCGTCATTGTGTAACAATAAATTCGTTTTTAGTATAGTATTCTTATATTTTTTTTAGATCAAAGAGCAGGCGAACTTCGTTATTTGAAAGGCAGGAAATATCTGGACGCTCTCTGCGTATATTTTTGGGCCACTACTCCAGTTTTAATATCAATATTAACGTTTGGAACTTATGTCGTTTTGGGCAACAAGTTAACAGCAGCTACAGTTTTTACCAGTATGGCCTTACTCAACATGTTGATCGGACCTCTCAATGCTTTTCCTTGGGTGCTTAACGGGGTCACCGAGGCTTGGGTATCCATAAAACGAGTGCAGAGGCTACTAGATGTGAGTGAACATTATTTATTATTTGCATTAATCGTTAATATTTCCTATATTATAAATTATCAACTATGTATTTTTACTAAAGATTCGCATAAGTTATATACGAGGATCACGCTAGAATTATTGAGAAAAAGATAAATGGTTCATATTTTTAGTAATTTTATTTGAAATAATGTTTAAAGATAATACACTTCAGTATTCTTTCCACTTAGAAGCTCCTTACTAATCATCATTTGGAATGCTTTCAAATTAATTCCTGGGAGACTTAAAAACTGCCAAAGCTGTCAAAGTAATCACTGGGGTGACTTAAAATGATCAAATTAATTTTAGGCTGACTTAAGATATGTCAAATTATAAATCTTGATTCGAAAATACTCTCTGATGTAATTCCAAATTTTCATTCACAGCAATACAGTGTAACTAATTTAACTTTCGCAACTTAATTTTAAATGAGAGATAAATTATTGACTTCGTTTATCTCGACGTTTGAAGCCCTTTTCAGTCTTCGAAATAAACAATCGAGATAAATATTTCAAGCCGCTTGAAAATGTCAAGTCAAGCCTATAAAATAACAGGCTTGGACTTAAGAAGCGGCTTGACTTCTGTCGAAATAAGCAGTGAAGCTTCAAATAATGGAACTACGCATGCGCACATCCACAATATGTTGGAGTGTTACTAAATTCATTTCATTTGTTGGTTATTTGCATTTTACCTGATTTTATAAAAGTCGCGACATAAAACTTTGTAAAATAGTCCAAAAGCGAAATATTTGGATTGATGAAGAAACAAATATTTTTTAAATGTTTTTGAAAGAGAAGTCAAATAACAACATGACAATTTTTAGATTTTGGGGTTATATATCCAGGATGAAATTAGATCATATACCTTTGCCTGTCTGTTTGCATAATCGAGTATTTAACTATCTTTTTTTAGTCGATACGAATTTAAAGAAGATTGAAAATAACTCAATCCTATTTTCAATCCGCTGAGATAAACTAATAGGATTTTTCAAGTCATAATATACTTGAAGCCGCTTGAATTATCAAGATAAACGTAGTCATAGTTTAAAATGTTAGTGCAAAAGTTTTTCCCATGGCCTACCTGATTTTTTTATTCCCAATCATTCTTGCGGAATCCTCGAACATGATGTGACATAAAATAGAAGATGGATAGCGGCCACTGATGAGACAGCTCGTCAATTGATTCTTACAGTTATTTAAGGATGTTCGTGGGTATTTTCACAATTTTGAAAGCTCAAATTCCACATTTATAATTGTAAATGTACTACTTTATTCTATTTGAATTAGAATACTAATATTAAGCATAGTAACTAAAAACAAAATTTCAACTAAGATCGAATGATTTGAAATTTGAAGCGGCGAGATGTACAAGGGAAAGGTTCCGTTAATGGTAGTTTTGAAAAAATCAATAAAAACTGATGAGTAAACTAAGCATTTCACATGAAAACTTACAATTAACAATTTGTAAATCTAAGTAAGCTAACCACTTCCTTACATGTTATACTGAAACAAAGTTGGCGGAATCTTTTCTTTTTACGTGTCAACTAGGATGACTCAAATTAGTAAAAAATAAACACTTCTATTATATAATCTGTTTAATTTCTCGAAGCTACATCGTTAACAGTAAGGAAGCTAGAAAGTTCTTTCTTTGATTAACCCATATTTAAAAAAATGAACTAATGTTGTTTTTACAAAGAGCTTCTCAATTTAATATCGCTCATCTCATCTAATTTTGAGATTGGAGTATAAGTGTAAATGGTATTTTCGACATAAATTTATCTAAGGAACACACCCTTAAGCTATAGCAATCAAGTCGCGGGACAGCCTGTATAAATTTGGCTTGGTATCACTTGCTATGTAGAAATATTTTTCTTTTAGAAGCCATTTGACGCGGCTTTGAAAGTAATATAAAATGGCTATCTCAGTTTGAAATGCCCAATATGTGGAATCTGTTCCTTGTACGTCTCACCGTTTCATTTATTATAGCTAGCCTTTGTACAACCTGCCCCACATAATGCAAGTAAAATTGTCACTTAAACAGATGTATTTCCTGCCCTGTTCTCCACAAAAGAGAAAAAGGAACTCGTATATATTTCTTCCGTCGTGTAAAATGGGCTTTAATGGTGATTGTTTCCGTGGTAATTAAGTTTGTGCTGGCTAGTTGAGATATATCACTGCAGATGTTTTACTTGTCTCGGGTTTTTTTGGTAGATGTGGTTGGAAACGGGAAATTCTCTTGATATTAAATTTTTTATTAATATTTTGTTTTTGGTCAACAGCTGTTTCTATTAATTTCCTATTTTTATATAAGACAAAAAATTAAACTCATTTCTTTCAAAAATATTAGCTTAGAATATTATAAAGGTTATCATACTTATTTTACATATAAAACTTGAAATTATTATGTTAATATTATAAAATTTTGAAATTAATTCTATTATGAAAAATTTACTCCGCTTTAAAGGTGGATTTATGCAGTCTACTTTTTATTTTACTTTTTCATTTCGCTTTTACTTTTATTTTAAGTTTGGTACTTTATGCAACTACTCTAAAGCATTCAATACACATGCGCAGATATGATTTTTCTGGCAGAGTCGCAAATGTAAATAGATAAATATATCCTGTTAAAATGGACAAGAATGTAATAGTTTGTGCATACAAAAATATTATTACATAGTAAGTAAATATACTAACCAGTTTCATTTAATACAGACGCTATACTTTTCCAAACATCATTTTGGCCACTTTATCCTTGAATAAAATATCTGTTTAATCATATAAGTGGGGATATTTATGAATTAAATCTTATAATATACAGTTTTGTT
The DNA here is from genome assembly GCA_963082715.1 of Harpalus rubripes. NCBI lineage: Eukaryota > Metazoa > Arthropoda > Insecta > Coleoptera > Carabidae > Harpalus > Harpalus rubripes. The sequence goes on from OY720448.1 coordinate 10,393,598, forward strand.
TTTTACTGGTTTTTCGTTTGCATAACATAAAACCTACACACAAAAACAAATACACAACAGGCTGACGTTTGTGAAGTGGAGGTCATGCGCAGTTGTGTTATTCTTTTACTTTAACGGTCTTATGTTGAAAGTTGGTCAACTTAAGGTCTTAAAGTAAAATTAAAAGTGTGCACACAAAGCAGTACATATACACACATTTAACTTTTATAAAGTAAAAGAAAAAGTAAAATAAAAAGTAGGCTGCATAACTCCACTTTAAATCAATATATTGTAAAAAACTGATTGAAATTAAAACTCTAATTTCAGCTCGTAAGAGTTTAAGTGCCTTCCTGAAATTTACGACGTACGTAATTACTGATATTTCTTTTTACTTTTTGTAGAAGAAAATCGATCTGCATCGTATACGAATACGTTGTAACTTTGTGAAAAACTAACTCAAAGTAGTAGGAGTAATTGAGTAATAGTCATTTGTTTTCAGATCGGAAAATGGTATTTTGTTTTACGAGTTGTAAATATCGAAAAATTAGAATACAAACACAATTTTTATGTTCAAACATATTTTGTAAAAATTGATATCGATATTTACAAATTATTGAGGAAAAATTGACAGTTAGTGATCTTTGGCTACCAACAAGTTTGTAGTTAATAAAATAAAGAAAATTGATGCAAATATATGCAATTTACATACTTTCGATATAGGACATACTACATAAACTACCCTTATTTTTTAACGAAAATTTAATTAAAATAATAAAAAATGGGGTGTTCCATTTCAAAAACTTTAATTTTCGCAACTGTAAATATTGACTATGTTTACACGTATAGCAAAAAAGTACTTTGACTTGACTTTGACTTTCAAAACGCGACTTTTGCCGTTGTGTAAACACTCTCGCCTATTACTTTTCTTCCTAAAGTCAAGTCCAAAATAAAATAGACTTGACTCATATATGTGACTTTTAAAAAGTCGTGTGAACCAACGAACGAAACATACTTTACTTTACTAACAGTGACATCTAGTTTTCATCCACAAATTCCTAGTAATTGGATATTTAATTACACAATTTTGTGTTTTATATATGAACTTAAAATTTTCTCGAATTTTAAAATATTTTATGTGATTATTTTTTAATCTATTTCGCATCCATTATTGTTGCTGCATAGTTATGTTATTTAAAAATATTGCACTTAAATTTAGTAACTGTAGTTTACTATTCATTTTTTCTATAAATAATTTATACTTAATTATGATTATATGATAATAGTTAAATAGGTAACTTATATCACACTAGTGATGCACGCGAGGCGAGACGAGACGATAAATATAAAATATCGATCTCGTCTCGTTTCCGGATCTGTAATCTCGATCTCGCTCTCGTTCTCGCACATTTTTTTGGGTCTCATCTCGTTCTCGCACGAGAGTCTCGCTATAAAAATAAGCGCTTGCGCATTACGTATTTACGTAACTGTAATTTACAAGAGACGAGTTCGCACCAATAGCACCGTCTTTCATGTATTTGCAATCGTATTAACTATAATAGACGAAACACTAAATTCTGGTCACCAAATTATTTCAATACGAACATAATGTTTATTCATTTACAGTCACCAGAAAATGTGAGAAGTTAGTAAATAATTTAATTTACCTCTAAAATATCCAATTTACATCAAATTGTGATATCTAAACTATTTCACGAACATCTGTTAACACATTCTGTCATCAGTAAAACGAATTAAACATAAAAAAAAATTTTTTGTAACTAAAAGTACCTACACTTTTTCTTTAAATATATGCCAATATTTAAGTAAGATTAAGTCATAAAAAACCGCTACATTGGTAACCTGCCGGCAACCAATCACTCCGCTTCTTTCCCTGTTGGCTCCCATCGACGCTTAATATAACATCCTTTACTTCAGGAGCGACAATAGTTTTATTAACCGTGGTTTTAACTGGGGTGAATTAGGGGATGAAATATTGGAGAAAACTAGTTCTATTGGATGTAATACCGATTTTGTCTTTATTTTTGCATTTCCTCGCTCTGGGAACGATACTAATCGAATCGACTCTAGATAGACTCAAAAAATATAGTGAATTCATATAATTTTCATATTTACGTGTTCTATGCATGAATTAGCGTTAATTCCACTCCTTGTATGGTGCATTTTTCATTGAATTTATGAATCAAAGCTATAAAGTAACAAATACTTTTTATTGCAAGACTCTTGCGAGATTTCTCGCTTCTCGCAGTTGTTATATCGATCTCGCCTCGAATTTTAAACTGCAATCTCGCTCTCGTTCTCGTCTCGCGTAATGCAACGAGACGAGACGAGATGCGAAAGTGCATCACTACATCACACGTATTATAACCAAACTTTACTTTGCTGTCAAAGTCAAAGTTGAGTGAAGGACAAGTAACAAACGTAAAGTGAAATAGATTTGGCCTTATGTGTAAACGCACCATTAAATTGACTTTTCATAAGTCGCCTTTTAAAAGTCATGTCAAAGTAAATTTTTATCATACATGTAAACGTAGTCATAGGTTGACGCATAAGCTCATTGTGGGGCACCCTGTATTTAAACGTTTTTACATTCGTCAAGTAAATTAACCTCCGCTACCTTACAACGTCTTATTCTAACGTGTGGACAAATTCCACTTTCTGAATGCTTCGCAATCTCTTCACTGTCCATTACACTAACTAAACTCTTAGCTTCCTGATCTGGACTTGGAGTCATTCTACGACAATACACTAATCGACTCCGTATCAAGGCAAATCTTGATAAAGGATGCCAAGTTCACTTGGCAGTCCAAGAAACTCATTCCTACCTCCACCCCCGTTGATAAGGGCAAGAGGAAGAAAGTCGCGGGCGACTCTGACGCCGAGAGAAATATTGCGGCTGATACCGAAACTAGGGAATTTTATCTTTCTGGTATTAATTTGTACGTGAAAAGGGTGAGATGAGTTGGAAAGTAGTGGAATAAGGGTTGTTTGTAAGAGTGAGTGTTTACAGGGGCAGTTTATAGGAATTGTAGGCCAGGTGGGAAGTGGAAAGTCGTCTATAATGGCCGGTATTATGGCGGAGATTTGTAAAATTAATGGCACTATAGCTGTTGCTGATTTGGAACTGGGTAAGTAATTTTGCGTATTATTTTTAAGCAAAATTTCGAAATTAAAGAAGTAGGCCGCAGTTTAGGAAATCAGTCATCTCATTTTATTTCACAAAAAAAGGATAATACATGTTTACAATAATATAAAAGATGTTACAAGTATAGTGCACTCCCAAAATGCTGTCAAGAATTAATGCAGAAAATCAAGACAAAAGTTAACATGTTAACCACATGGCGACAGGTTGAGCTTGCACTTAAAGGTGCATTCACAAATGAAAATTAGGTTTAGATTATGGTTTATACTTTAAATTTAAAGACTTTAGCCGCATATTATGTAATGACTCCATTCACACTTCAGAATTTAGGGTCTCTAAATCCAAATCATAAAGCTAAACATTGCAAGGTCCAAACTTTAGGTTTATGATTTAGTTTGACGTCACAAACTTCACCAATGAGAACGAGTCTGAAATGATATAGATATATACACCCATCTTTATTTAGTATCCATTTGGTGGATTCAGCGTTTTAAACAAATGCGAGAAGATACTGTCATAACTTAATTGCTGAAATATATAGCCAATAATGCCAAGCGAATGACAGTTTCACGGCGCAAAGGTGTCTTGTTGAGTACTGCTCTACCGATATTTTAATCTTGTTTTTGAAGCATTTACATAGATGTCTGTACATATCAAAACTAATTTTCGAGTAATTTAAACTTACATTTATGAATGACTTACATAAACCTAAACAAAAACCATAAACCTAATCTTCACTTGTGAATGCACCTTTAGTGTACTTGTTACAATGTAGTTTAACAAAATGTAATTTTAAGAATCTTTTATATTATTGTAAACATGCAATATCTTTGCTGAGGACGGACAAATATTGTCCGAAACGTTCTTTTTTTGTGAAGTAAAATGACTTATGACTGATGTCATAAATTTATTGGAACCTACGGCCTAGATTTTTAATTTAAAACTTCAAGACTGTTCCCAAATTTCTAATTTAAGTAAATTTTCATTCAAATTTATAGATAAGTAGACGTCTAAAGAATATTTAAAATTCAGTTTCCTTAATATTATACATATAATGGAAAGGAAGCTTGTCACATTATTCCATTATTGAATTACTTAATTAAAAATTACATGTGAAAAATAATTGAAACTTACCTATTTAGGATGATAAGAAAGAGTTATTTGCTTACCTGAAACAAAAAAATACGTATTAGTTCAATATTTAAATAGTTAGAGAAAACATTTTTTTTTTTTATACGATGGTCACGTTACAATTATTGAGAATAGTCACATGGTTAATATATTTTAGAATTCTATTTTAAATAGGTATGTTGAAAGTAGTTCCTATCAACAATAATATACATAGATGAATACGATAATAAACTGTTTTTGGAGTTTATAAGGTTGAAGAAATTATTCGGAACTGGCATATTAAAATTTACAATTAAAATATTATCGTTAATGGATTAAAAAATAATTAAAATGGACAAGAAATAAAACAACGATGAACAAACTTTACAACCATTTTTGATATTCAATACACCTGAGTATGGTCATCATCATCACCGAATCGTTAGTTTAATTTAAAAAAAAGTGTTTGACTGCAGTGTCGAGTAATTTCTACAATCTTAATAATATACATATTTTGCCATTCTTTCCTTCCACTTCTTAAAAGTTCTCACCCAATCGTCTGTAGCAATGTTTTTAAAATAATCATAATTGCAGCATCAATATCTTCTTCAGACGAAAACCTTTTACCCCTTAACTAAAGAAAACCGACCCCGACTTTGTTATTCTTAATAATTATAACATGACCCTCGTAATTACAATAAAATCACAATAGCTTCAAATTCTACAATATCGAATAGAATCCTGAAAGTTCAACATTCTGCCAGACTCGAAATACATATTATATTCATTTTTTAAGATGATTCGCTTCGCTTCGACTTTTATAAATAAACTTTAAACCTGCAAAACAGTTCCACGTGAAATTTTAGATGTTAAATCTAATATAACTACTTTTTATAAATGTGTTTTTCATATAATGATACCATTTTGTTTTGTCACCATTTTTTTTCTACTATAGGTATACATAAATTGTTGTTAGTTCTGATTTGGCCGTCGTGCAGTTGAGATTCTGAAAATTCATTATGGCGCCGAGTTTGGCTCTTCGATAACGAGTTTTCATGTTTAAAATTTTTATGAAAACGATTGTTAGAGGTGAATTCTCAAAGAAAATCACAAAATTCTTTTAGGTTGCTGAAATTATAGTTCCTACAAATAATGTTGGACTTCATGGCTGGTAGTCACGGTTTTATCCGCGGTTGTAATTTTCAGACTAAAAAGCGTAGTAAGGTGCGGTTTTAGATTTGTTGTAAGTATGTTTGGTTTTATTTATCATAGCAACGCTGTCAAACTTAAAACCAAACTTACAACTGGTATACGGGTAGTACAAGACTTGTTGCAAAGAATAAAAATGGCAGGTTTAGAAGGAATTTTTAATGAAATTGAAGAGGAAAATGAAATACAATAAATAGCAGAACACAGGGGAAGAAGGAGAAGATTTCGTGAAAGAATAAATCCTCTCCAAGTATTGCCAGAGAGTGAATTTAAAAGAAGATATCGAGTAACAAAACAAACAGCCACCACCAGTTTTCTTTCTTTCATTCTGAAATTTTGATATTATTTTCTTGGCAGCACATTTTAGACCTTTCCACTGCTGCTTCAATTGATTAAGGTCTCTATTAAAATTGGCCGAAATGATTCCTCAATTTGTTTCCACGCACCCTTCTTCTTTTTCTATATTCATATAATTTTTATTGCTTTCAATTATAAATAAATAATAAATAAATATTATTTATCACGGCTTATTACGCATTGCTGGGTGTGCAAATCTGCTTGTACACAGATATAGGTCATGATTTGCACCGTGCGGGCGCTGACCAGGCGGTACTTCACGAGCACTCATTGATGGCGTGGAGAGTGCACAACAGGGGTCTATTTTGTGCCATTTAAAATTGGAAATATTTGGCGTCGGTCGGGATCGAACTCGGTTCCCTAGATTCGCGACCTGACACATTCCAACAAAACTCCTTTTGCTCTGTCGCCCAATTTTCACCTCTTTTCCCACTCATTTATACTTCTTTCCCAAAAAAATATTAAGTATATTAGTTTATTTTCACAATAATATTTTAATGAAATATAATAAACTAACCACAAGATTCACGAACCTTCAATCTAACCTTAACGTCAAAACTCAACAAGTGACAGTTTTACGTAAATTACGACACGTGTTTGCAATGTTGCCAAGTTAAATTTATCGCGTCTCGGTTATATCTTAATACCGGTTTAAAACCGTGACCTTACTATGCTCTGTTCCATTTAAGCCATTCAGTAGATGGCACTGGTAACACCGCAAATCTGAAGTAGCCGAAATTACATTGGGTAAACCTGGTTCTTGTCTCTAATTTCAGCCAATCAGAGAGATCAAAACTATTCCCTATGATCCGCAATACTGAATGGCTTAAATGGAACAAGGTATAGGCTTGGTTGTAAGTTGGTTTTAAGTCATTGTCATGGTTTTAGTTACAACAGAGTTGCAACCAGGGATAAAACCGTGACCATACTACCAGCCCATATGTTTTAATTTTATATTATTTTCCTTACTAGAGAATTAGAGTTGCTATAATTCAAATTGTCAACAATTTGGTATTAACGATTTTTTGAAACTTTTCGATAGCACCTTGTATTAGAATCCATTTAACTTCAACAATTCGCATGAGAATTCACCAAATTTGTACGCCAAACCACATTTTCCCTTTATTTAGGTTTTGGTTTCGTCTCCCAACAACCTTGGCTCCAACGCGGCACCATTCGCGACAACATCCTATTCGGTAAACCATACGACGACGAACGCTACCGCCAAGTATTATCCTCTTGTTGTCTTTCGGAGATTCTCGATCTTCCTTCCGAGGACATGACTGGAGTCGGCGACAGTGGCTCCACTCTTTCAGGTGGACAGAAGGCCAGGATAGCTTTGGCGAGAGCGGTGTACCAAAATAAACCAGTGTATCTGCTGGATGATGTGGTGTCGGCAGTAGATAGGCATGTAGCTAAGCATTTGTATGAGCATTGTATTATGGGGCTATTGAAGGAGAAGACCAGGATATTGTGTACGCATCAAACGCAGTATTTGATGAATGCAGATTGGGTGCTGATGGTGCAGAATGGGGTGATTGTGCAGCAAGGTAAGTCAAAAATTTATTATTCTTTTTCTTTCATAGATATACTCGTTTGTTTATCTAACAAAGCTTTCAAAGCCCGTGAGATGACGCCTGATAAACACCATCTACAAACATATATATACAGCATGGTGACTTGGACGACGCAACATAGGGGTTTCAATGGTAAAATCTTAATATACAGTTATTTGCTCCCCTAATTATTTTTGAGCAAAATTGTATTTAGATTTTTGCTACAGAAAAAAATTGTACATCCGAATATGCTATTGTTTATAATTTTTTGGTTTCCGGAACCGTAAAAATAATCGAAAACAATAATAACATTCTTGCAAAATCATTGGTGCCATAGAACAAAAATTTTAACAAAAGCGCAAATATCTGTCATATATTCTTGACGTTTAAACTTATTTTCAAAATAAAGAAAATGAAAACACCTTTATTGTAGTTGATGACAACAATGGAATTGTTGATTACAACAATGTAATTTGACAAGAACGAAATTTAAGATTTCGTTAAGAAGTGACTATTACTACGACCCTTAACTTATTTAAATTAAAAGACATAAAATGTATTGGGAAAATGATTTTCATTTTACTATGACAAACATATGAATTATAATATAAAATAACATATCACAAACCACCATTTACCAATAAACAATGCCCCAATCTGTTATAAAATCCTTGTCTGACATTTGCTAATTGTTTGTAATATTTGTTTAAATTTTTATTCCATGGCATCAATGATTTTTGCATACAGTATTTTTTACTGTAGCAAAAACTTAAATACAATTTTGCTCTATAATAATTAGAGGAGCAAATAACTGCACATTAAGAGTTTACCAATGAAACCCCTATGCTGCGTCTTCCAAGTCCATCCTATATATACATATATCATGACACTTTCGCATGCTATTTTGTACACATGTACACTGGCTTTCAAAAAATCGCGTAAACCTGTTTTTTCCCAATTGAGTCGGAATTTTAACTTGTCAATGTCACTAGTGTCAATTAAAATGACCAAGTTAACAAAAACGAGAAATACATATTTGATTGTTTTTTCATTTTTCTGGAACATGTAAATTAATAGTAATACAATGAAGAACTTGCTCTACATTAGATTAAATAGCGAGAGTTACTGATAACTCCATTAAAATTTTATTCAAAAATTGTATTTACATAGCTAAAAAAAATAAAAACTCGGTTACTTGATTTTTAAGGTGTTCGCCATTTTTTTGCAAGCCAGTGAACAGTGTGTTTTAAGGATATCTTGGGTAATATTAATAAAATAAAACTCGTTTTTCCCACAATTAGATATATCCACCTCATATTTTGCATATTATGAAAGATAAATAAAAATATTTAGATAATTTTTATACTATGTTTTACGCAGAATAACGTGGGGTAATTAAATTTCTTGAAAACTCAAAAATTATCGAAACATGATGATAATAGTCACATTTCTTTTATTTATTTTAAAAACTTAATGATGTATATATAACCCGAGACACCTTTCTTGCCGGGATAGTGCTCTAACCAATAATGTCCTCAACAGTTAGGGGAGACCGGTGCCAATTGTTACAAATTTTAAATTTTTATTTTTCACGAGTTAACGTTACATTTCGAAATTTTGAAATTACCTATATGAGAACCTAACCACGTCAGTGAATAATATTTTGAATTTTAAACTTTTGAAAATGTGACAAATATAAAATTATAAGGATTTTTAATCAGGAGTTTCAAATGTTATAATTGACACCTAACTGGTGTCAATAGTAACAGGGTCAGTGTCAATTGTAACAAATTTTAATAGTGATGTAATAAAATAAAATAACAGATAAAAGAAATTATTGAAAAACTAAACATTTATTTATTATCCTCAGAAAATACAAAATTCATATAACTATTTTTTCGAAAAAAAAAACTGATAAGAAATATATTTATTTCTCTTTTTCGGAATTAGAATGTCACATTTAGCATGCATATTGATGTTAAAAGGAGCTTCATTCTTAAACGATTTTTGGTGATACAGAAGGCAATTCAAGCACCCTTTCATTCGCTTACTCGCCGCTGCGCGCTCTTGAGCGAATTTGTAACTCGTGTTAGAATACGTTGCCTTCGGTAACTTATGTTTTAATATACTAATATTCCATTATTAATCCGCTACATATAAGTAAAGAGTGTTCATTTGAAATTAAATCATTTCTAATAATGTAAAATATTTATACCTGGCAATAACTTAAATTTTAAGCGTTCGTAAAATTGACAGTATGGCATCGAAATGAAATGTCAAATATATTATTATGTTGTCAAAATTTCGAATTGCATTTCTTTGTTTAAGTGTCGCTTAATATTTAAGCCTTATCGTTGCAACTGGGTATTAGACTGGTAGTAACTACCCTTCAGGGTCGATTTTTAATCATACCAATGTATTTTTAAATGGTATTCATTATAATTAGTTAGGGGAACTAAATTTTTTAGTATATACTACCAGTCTTATTAATTTACATCAAAACAAAAAATCTCTTAGGCAAACCAAGCGATGTCTTCCAAGATTTCGACGACTACTTCCTAGAACTGTCCGGAATGGACTACAATCTCTCAATAGACAGTTACGGTACCAATCCATCTACTATTAAATCCAAAAAAGACTCAGACACCAACAGTCTCTTAAACGAAGAGTCAAGAGAAACTGGTAGCGTAGACACCGACGTATACGTTTCTTATTGGAGATCGGTCGGCCACATATTAAGCTTCAGCATCATATTATCCATGATTTTGATGCAAGCTTCAAGGAACCTTACGGATTGGTGGTTGTCTTACTGGGTCTCGCATAGCGAAGGAAAGGATAATTCGACTCCGTGGAATAATGTGTCTGCGCCCATATTGTGGCTACCTCACCAAAAAGATGATAATTTGATGTATTATATGGCTATTTATGGCATGTTAGTTGGTGCCAATACAGTGTTCACGTTGTTTAGAGCGTTTTTGTTTGCTTATGGTGGTATTTCTGCAGCGACGAAGATACATAAGTTGCTGCTGAAGAATATTATGAAAGTAAGAGAGAAATCAAGAGCTAGGCGGAAAAAGGATGAATGTGCATTTTCTAAAAATATGAGAATCGGGGCTATTCTGTAACTCAATCATTATTATTTATCGACCATTATCGAGGTAATGATCGATTGCAATTCAAATTGGGATTCTGTAAGTGACTTGATCATTAAAATTGGTTAATGATGGTCGATAACACACTGAAATTTATCGATCAGTAACCAGTAATATGCTGTCGTTATCATATTAATGATTGATAACAAATATCAAAATCAGATAAAAGTATCAGTTAGAATTATACCGTGTGGCGCTCGAAATCCGTTACATAGGCATTTAACACGGGAAAACAGTTTTTCCTAGAGCGTTGCTCCCCATATTATTTTAGAAAAAAATTCTTCAAATAAAAGTTGTAGAACATAAAGTTCTGCATTTGAATCAACAAGCAAAATTAATTTTGCATACTTTGTAGCAGCAGAAATTAGGTATGAAAATGTCGAAAATCTACTCAAAAGTAGTGATAGCCATGTAATTAACAAAAAGCTTAACAAACAAACGTGTGTTTATCTGTCATAAAAAATCATTTACAATTTAATTTTTTAATAAAATTATCATAACGTAAAATTCTTAAGCAGAATAATAATTTAATTCTTCTATACTGTTCAAATACTCATTTTTCTGGACAAAATATCACAATATTTGACATTTAAATCAACACATTTGTTTATCTTCTTTCTTTTAATTCCATGGCTAGCACTATTAAACTGAAATTTTTAAAAAATTTATATTCAATTTCTGAAGTTACTAAACATACGAAATGCATTTTGTTTACTGATTTACATGCAGAATTTTATATTCTACAACTTTTATTTAAAGATTTTCTTTCTAAAATAATTTAGGGAGCAACGCGCTAGCAAAAACGGTTTTCCCATGTTAAATGCCTATGTAACGGATTTCGAGCGCCACCCGGTATATCGCCTGTACTTTCAAAGCAATATACATAATTGAAAGAATATACAAGTAAGCATTTTATATCATATAATATAATTCGTAGTATTTACATTTTTATATTGTTTATAGATTAGGTTATTTATTCACAACAAGGCACTAAGAAATGCAAGTGTCCCTTTATCCTTACGCGATGAAAATTTTAAACAAATCTTTTAAGTAATCCGAGAACTCGCCCAATATTTGATCATAACACTCAAGCCTCATCTGCGAAATGGTAGAAATGACATCCGGAGGCCGCGCCACTGCTAGAAACCGCTTGGCCCAAAGCAATTATTACGACATGCGAGGCCCCTTCGAAAGCATACATTTATAATTTCCAAAACAATTTTATTGTTTTTTTTCTTCGCAATTTGCTCTTATTAAAATATTGATGAAATTTCCTTTGTTGGATTCATTCTTGTAATCAATAAAATATTCTTTGTTGTAATCAATCATTTTACAGTTATAGTTTTCAATATAACAATGCCAGAGATATATGCGTTTGAAAGGATATTTCTTTTTACTTTTTTCTACTAAATTTTAATCATCAGAGTATATCGGTGGAAAAGAAAAAAAAATCACTCAGACTTCAAAATTCCACCGTAGTTTTTAAATGAATAAAATATATATGATAGAAATCATAATTATTCTTCACAAAATACAACATAATAATCCTTTTGTAGGATTAATTTGTGCAATGAGTATTCTTGAGCAATAATCAAAATATCATTTGTTGTAATCAATAAAAAATAATAGTATTAAGGGGCTCAATAGAACAATGTGCCTATATAATATTTTTAACTAAAAAATATTTTATATTACTCTTCTTAAATTAGGTACTGTTTTTCTTTTTTGGAAAATTTTAGGTACGTACATTTTATATTGTTAAAACTATTTTTTTTTTCGCAATTCTGTGAGTGAATATTTAAAGAATTGAAATACTTATTGGTAAATGACTGCTAAGTTCATATGAGCGCGAAATGCGTAAAAATATCAAATAAATGACACAGAAAATGATTGTAGTTATAGAATACGAAAATTGAGACAATCAATATCTTCATCATTAAAAATAAACGATTGTCATTAATCTAACGATCGATAACAGATAATGATTAAGTTACAGAATAACACCAATTATTGGTTAATAGATTGATTAAGTTACAGAATAACACCAATTCTTGGTTAATAGATTGATTAAGTTACAGAATAACACCAATTATTGGTTAATAGATTGAAGGTAAAGCTTTCAAATGATATATTTAAAGAAGGCAAAAACGGTAACAGTCCTGAGATACAGGTCTTAGAAATTGTAATAGAAGAGCTAAAAAGGACGACGGTACAAGCATTTTTTGCCTAGTAGAATTGATAGTCAGTAAAATTCTATTAGGTCCCACATAAGATGAAATTCGATTCATCTGTGGCTATAATAATGCTAAAAAATAACCAATCTGTGTTTTGGACTAAGATTGAATACACTATCTCACGTCAAAAACGTTCCATAAGATTTCAGACTTTAAAATTCGTAATGAAAAAAAAAACACATTTTGTGACATTCATCTTTTTTCCCTGGCTCTTCAAATGTTAATTGATATTTTTATAAATATTTTATTTTTAAATATTTCTAGGCTAAAGTAACATTTTTCGATATTTCGCCATTAGGAAGAATTTTAAATAGATTTTCTTCAGATACATATACTATTGACGATTCCTTACCATTTATTATGAATATTCTCTTTGCTCAAATATTTGGAACTATTGGTATGTTTAAAAATTATACCAAATTATGTTATTAGGGAGTTTTTGCATGACGTACGAGAAGATTCCGTCAACGCTAACGTTACGTCTTTAATAACGGACGTACAAAGTATCGGGTTTTCAAAAGTATAGATTTTGCACTACGTTTTAATCACACGTACGTTGATTTTGACGTTCAAATGGCAGTTGTTTAAATATCTGTCATTTTCGATGTCTCGTATTTTGTTAAAGAAATCAAACACTAATGGAAGAACTATTTAATGTTTGCTAAATAGCTTTAAAAGGTGTTCTACATGTTCACTGACAGCTCTGAAAAAAAAATTACAGTTCTGACTGCAAAACAAAAAAGTTCTGACGTTATAAAATAAATTCTGTGCCAACTAGGTTATAGTAGACGTACGTCAACTGGCCCGTCTTTTATCCCTGACGGACGTATTACGTCTTCAAATTTCACGTACGACAAGTAACAAATATGATATTGCCTATACCAGGGATGGCGAACCTTTACGTATCAACGTGCCATTTTTCTAAAGAAATGTTTAATGAGATCATAGACGTGCCATCAAATAATTTTGACTTTGTGATTATTGGGAAAATAATAATAAATACTATCAACTCAAAACTCTTTATTTACTACAAAAAAATAGGAACATTTTGCAATGTTTCAATTATACGCGTAATTTAGAGGCCTATTCAGAGAAATACAGTCATAAAGGTTGCTATGCATATAAAGATTGTTATCATAAAGACATTTGTAACAATCTTTATGAATTTTTCAATTCAGAACCTACGTCGGTATTACTAACAATCTTTACAAAATAATACTTGTGAATGAACCAGATTATTTGACAACAGCTAACTTCATTATACATATATGAACCTAATCTAACCTTAATCTTATCTGTCAACGCTTTAATTTTTTTTTAAATAATGAATTGCTAATTATATTTAGTACGCAAACGTTTTCCCAAAACAACTAAAGAACAATATGATATTTATGTCATATTTGGAAACTTCTACATTATTTAGAACGGCTTTGTTAATTCCTACAAATGACCTCAACGTGCTTAAAAATTTATGTGAAGATTTAATTTTTTTATTGTGACTGAATATGTAAGAGAAACATCATACATCACAAATAGTTTTCAAGAATACCACAGAATGTCAAAAGTAACTTTCTTCCACCACAGTCTTTATCGTTCTTATGATCATTATTCAAGTCGAAGCAGAATCTATACGTATAATAAACTGCATCATGCTGAAATATAAAAACACCAATATTTGGCAGAAAGGTCAATATTAATAATATTTGATTAATATAATAACCTGTCACATGTCAAATAACAACGTGATAACAACCATAAATACATAGTTTTAGCAATCGTTATGATAAAGACTGTCAAAACGCTTAACAATTGTTGACAGTAACCACTTTCAGTACTGAGAATACCAAATTCGATTTTAACAATCTTTATAGTACATAACAACCATAAAGACCATAACGACTACACAAATTTTGAGTTCTGAATAGGCCCCTTAAATTAAAGTAAAATTAGTGGACTTCTGTTGTTGCAGATTAGATGACAAATAACATATGTTAGGGTTGTAAGATGTTACTTTTAGCAGAATGCATGCTGAACTGAAGTCATCTGTCAAACTTTTCTAACCGAGTCTTTAATGTTATTCATCCCTGAAAATAATGACTCGCAGGCATAGGTTGATGAAAATATTGTTAAAATAGCATGAGCAAACAATTAAATGTGTCTGGTAACGCATTCCATGTTTCCAAAATTTTGTTATTAGCATATTCACTTATATTACTTGTCAATCTTTCTGTTTCAATTAATTCTAACTCTTTCCTTGTTTCAATAAAATTTTGAATCCATATTGAATTAGACTGGAAATCAATCAGCTGCATTTCAAACTCTTCAATTTCCAACCAAACGAATTGGGACAAATTCAGTTTATCAAATGACGTCACATCAGGGTACATAATAAACTTGAGTATTTCCGATAATTTTTTGAACTGAGAAAATCTCGCTGAAAATTCCTTGATTGAAGAATCAATCATAGAAATAAATTCTTCAGTATCTTAGTCTTCGTCTGGTTTCTCATGTATTTCTAAATCGTTGATATATTTTTTCAAATCGCAGCCCGCGCACTGCACCCGAACATTCCGTAGCGTAGGGATCACTCGCGTTCGCTCGTCATATAATACCTATTTCACACTTTTTTTCGTAGTGCATCATAATGAATTTTGTGATTAGTGACGTGCCCAAAATATTGTGTCGCGTGCCATTAATGGCACGCGTGCCATTGGTTCGCCATCCCTGGCCTATACGTCTTTCGGGAAAACGATGTGCAAAAACTCCCTATTATATGTTAACGGAGTAAGAAATATTGTTTACTGTATTTAGGTGCTGTTGTAATAACCATATATGGTTTACCGTGGTTGTGTCTGGTTTTGGCACCATTGGTACCAATATACCATTGGTTGCAATACCATTACCGACTTACTTCAAGAGAACTGAAACGATTATCAAGTGTTACATTATCTCCAGTTTATAGCCATTTCAATGAAACATTACAAGGTAAGTTCTATAAATTTAGGAAATCATTCTGAAAAATATATAAATTATAAAAGTTTTGAAAAATTCAAACATCTACAAAAGAGTACAAATTAACATCTAATTTTCGTGTTCAAATTATATACCCGTATTTTTTTTGTTCACAATTTTTGTAAAATAAAAATAACTCAAATAACTGTAAATATATTACATACTAAGTCCTTATCCAAGCAATCGTAGGTATTAGCTATTTGTGGAAAAGGTAAGGAAAAGTGATATTTTTCGTATTAGGCTTTGCTACAATTATTTGGGAAATAAATATTTTCAAACTCAAAATGAGTATAGTACGAGGGTTACCCTTAAGTTTTAACAATCGAACAATAGATAGCATCACTGTATTTGTGAACATTGACGTTTGTTATTGCGAAGCCAATAGCAACTTAGAAATTGACCGAGTAGGTTGTTGAAGGTGCGCGTTGGATGATTTTTTATGATTTAAAAAAAGGCCTTATTCAACAACAAAGCACAGAATCGCTTCGTGCAACTTTTGGTAATGAAGTACCATCAGAGAAGACTGTTTACAATTGGTTTGCAGAATTTCGTCGTGGTCGTGCGTCTGTCAGTGATGAATGTCGAGAAGGTCGGCCAAAATCAGTTGTCATTCCGAGAAAGATCGATGCTGTGCGCAACATGATTAAAGAAGATCGGCATGTGACTTACAGACATTTAGAGGCGTCTCTTAGCATATCGCAGACCGCATAATTTGACCGAAGCGCAAAAAAGGCGCGTGTTGATTGGTGTCAGGAAATGGTAAAAGAATTCGACCGAGGACGTTCAAAATCCGTATACAACATTGTTACAGGAGACGGAACTTGGATATATTTGTATGAACCTGAAAGCAAACAACAGTCTACTGTTTGGGTGTTTGACTATGAACCCAATCACACTAAAGTTGTTCGTTCACGGAGCACTTCCAAGAAAATGATCGCTTGTTTCTTTGGTTGTAATGGACACGTCCCAATCATTCCTTCAGATGATTGAAGAACTGTTAATGCTGAATGGTATACAACAATTTGTTTGCCAACGATCTTCGATGAAATAAGGAAAAAGTACAAAAATCGTCGCATCATTCTTCATCACGACAATGCCAGCTCCCATAAAGCACGTCAAAGAACTGAATATTTGAAGGAGAAAAACATCGAATTAATGTTTCATTGCCCGTATTCACCCGATTTATCGCCCAATGGCTTTTTCTTGTTCCCCATTATCAAACAAAGGATGCGTGGACAGCGATTTTCATCACCTCAAGCAGACTTTCAAAACCATGTTTCTACCATATCAGCTTCAGAGTGGAGAAAATGTTTCCAGAATTGGTTTGAGCGTTTGCAAAAATGTATAGACCTTAAAGGCAAATATTTCGAAAAGCAACAAAACACTTTGTTTCGAACTTGTTCGGTTCTGTTTCACTTTTTGTAAAAACTTAAAAGGCAACCCTCGTAAATAGCCAATTCCCGGATTGGTTCGGAAATAATAAAAACCTGAATTTTGTGTTTTATTTATTTCTCGTTATGAACAATTAAAAATACAATGATTAACCGTCCAGTAACAGATAATATGACAAAAATTTTGAATATATTTTGTAATTTTTCTTATTTTTACAAATTTAAAAATTCGCTTGCATTAGTTTTATAATCACAAATTACCCGCAGTTGCTATAAAAATAAAATAACTATTTTCTACAATCGTGTGGGAAATTGAATACTTTCATTTAAAATGAATGCGATAAATAGCCAATTCCTGCACTTGTGCGAGAAATAATTATCATTTGCGTCGCGATATTATTTGTCTAATCTAGGTCTCATGACCATTCGGGCTCTGCGAGCGACTCAGCGCTTCAAACGCGACAACGAGGACAACGTAGAAGCTAACCAGAAGGCAGTTTTCGCAAGCTTCGCCGCAGCGCAATGGCTAGGCCTTCGACTGCAGTTCATCGGCGTCGCCATGGTCACAGGCGTCGGCGTCATCGCTGTTATCAAACACCAATATGATGTCGTTGATCCAGGTAGGACAAAAGCTAATTAAATATAGTTGTCTTTGTGTCACGTTAAGAGGAAAATGATATTTTAATAATTAGAGAGAAGAAAATATAGAGGTAGAAGCTTGATGCATGTGTCAAAATGTAATTAGTTGTGTAATTTAATTTTTGCATGCTATCGACAGATATGTTATAGTTTGTTATATATTTTAACAAGTTGTTATGCAGGTTAAACGGAGAAAACGGAAATTGCGATTTGACATTGATAATCGGATTTTATTTTATCAAATACAGTTTAAATTTTTACGCACAACTGCATTAAAATTGTTTATATTTTAATTACCATGACGAAGACTAAAAGATTACACCCTGCGGGCGCTAAAGTAGAGCAAAAGCCCGGCGCCTGGTAAACAAAATCAAAATACAATTGAAAATCTATTTAAAAAATAATTTCATTTGATTGTAGTTGTGCGTACATGACTCAGGCCGAAAGAAGTTTACACTCTTGGACGAATAAAAACACTCCGCTACGTGGCATACTTCAAATTTCGTCCGCAGGCGTAAACCTTATCTTTCGACCCTCTATACGTAAATACGTAACTATAAAAATGTGTAATCAAGGTCATTTTTGAATTAAATGAGTAAAGATTTTAGCTCCAATTCTGTCAAAATCAGTACCTAGTGTAATTTATTTAGTTTTTGTGATGGGACATGAGATACTAATGTTATTTTGTTTTTATAAAAATATATGTTACACTATTATTCACGAAAGATGACTATTCAAGGTCTGTGCTAATATTTACCCAGTGGCGTTGACGTTTAAATTAAATTATTATTCCTTGATTTTTAAGTTAAGTCTATGTTTTCGAATTTTGCAAAAACATAAGTGAAAAACATAAATCTTTCAGAAAGGCATTATTTAGAAAGAAACATAATTTTCAAATTAATTACTCTTATTTTTACCTCTCGCTAAGAGAGGTATTGTATTCATGCTAAAAATCGCATATCCATATTTTAATGAATAAGCACGTTTTAAGGTCCCTAGAATCCGATTATAACATTTTTACGATGATGTCCGTATGTGTGTGTGGATGTGTGTGTGGATGTTGGATTCACTATATCTCAAATACTATGAGACTTAAGATATTTTTAACTACGGATTCCTCAATCTAACAATAATGGGAAGAGTCCAGTCAGTTTTGGTAACAATTGGACAACCGGAAGTAGTAGTTACAAGAAAAATATCGTCTAAATATTATTTATCGAAAATTTATGTAAATACTTATATTAAAGATCGTTAAATTCTTTATTCGATAAATATAAATTCATTATTATATCTTCTATAGATTTAGAGATAAAGAAAGGCATATAAAATAATTTGATGTAAAAAATCTCAGATCAAACTACTACAAGGCAAGAAATTCAAATGTTTGTAATTGACACATAAATGTCACTGTCAAAAATATTTGTATGCCTCTGTCAAAAATTATGAAGATTATGAAAATTAAAAAAAGTCAACAACGCAAAAGAATATACGTAAAAAAGAATATAAAAGGAATTTGCGAAAAAATGACGAATATAAAGAAAAAGAAAAGGAAAGTAGAAAAAGAAAATTTCAGGATATTGAATATAAAGAAAATGTAAGTATTGTACATAATTTATTTTAAAATATTCCATAGATATTGCAAATATATGTGAGAATTATTTTGTAGTGAGACATGAATATCTATATGTATTTGTATTTAAAAATATTTTTCGTTTTATGCGTACAACCAGGTAAAATATCTGGCGAGAGGTTATGTGTTGGCCACATCAGTTTTTTTCTGTTAAAATGTGTCCATAAATATTTCATGTTGCACGCCTATGCATACGAAATGAAATGAAGTTATTTGCAAGTAATATTATATCAGACGGCTCGCAAATGACCTTGAATAGTCATCTTTCGTGAATAATAGTTTACAGTAAAAGCATTCAAAACTAAAATAAATCAACTGGCAAGTTTATTACCAAATATAAAATAAAATATTTGACACTAAGTTCCTTAGATCGAAAAAAAATTAGTAATTTGAAACTTCATCAGCCTAATATATATGCATTATGGTTTAGTAGCAATTTAAACACTATTGAATAACTTTGTTGTGTGTATATTTTATTGCTATTTCATTTATTTCTTTTGGCAACGAAAGACAGAATTTGCTCTCGTAAAGAACAAATAATTTCTGGAAGTAATTTCCAGGAAATTAATTTCTCTAATTCCAGAGCATTCCGTAGATGTTGTTTG
Source organism: Harpalus rubripes (assembly GCA_963082715.1). Lineage (NCBI taxonomy): Eukaryota > Metazoa > Arthropoda > Insecta > Coleoptera > Carabidae > Harpalus > Harpalus rubripes. Next base: position 10,413,632 of record OY720448.1, read on the forward strand.
AGATTAGAACACAGGCAAACAAACCCCTTTTTCTTCTTTATCTAAACGTACTATAGTACTAACATAAATTCAGACATTTGGAAAATTAATAGCTGGCGGTTAAGGATAAACCTGCAGATAAAATGGATACACAGTTTCGCACATCACAGAATTGCTATTTAATGTCGGCCTCCATAAACTTTAGTCCGACAAATTTATACTACGATAAAACTACTGTTATCCACAAAATACTTTTATAAGATTAACCAGGCCTGATTCAGTAATTCCAATAAAACTATAATTGTACAAAACAAATTAGGTTTAACAATTTTTAAATATCCAGCCAGTACATAACCTCTCGCCAGATATTTTACCTGTTTGTACGCATAAAACGAAACATATTTTTAAATACAAATACATATATTCATGTCTCACTACAAAATAATTCTTACATATATTTGCAAAATCTATGGGATATTTTAATATAAATTATGTACAATACATACATTTTCTTTATATTCAATATCCTTAAATTTTCTTTTTCTACTTTCCTTTTCTTTTTCTTTATATTCGTAATTTTTTCGCAAATTCCTCTTGTATTCTTTTTTACGCATATTCTTTTACGTTGTTGACTTTTTTTTTTCTATCTTCATAATAATGTACAAATATTTTTGACAGCGGCATACAAATATTTTTGACAGTGACATTTATGTGTCAATTACAAACATTTGGATTTCTTGGCTTGTAGTAGTTTGATCTGAGATTTTTTACATCAAATTATTTTATATGCCTTTCTTTATCTCTAAATCTATAGAAGATATAATAATGAATTTATATTTATCGAACAAAAAATTAAATATTTACATAAATTTTCGATAAATAATATTTAGATGATTTTTTTCTTGTAACTACTACTTCCGGTTGTCCAATTGTTACCAAAACTTAATCAACTCTTCCCATTATTGTTAGATTGAGTCTTCCGTAGTTAAAAATGTCTTAAGTCTTATAGTATTTGAGATATTGTGGATCCAACATCCACACACACATACGGACATCATCGTAAAAATGTTATAATCGGATTCTAGGGACCTTAAAACGTGCTTATCCACTAAAATCTGGATATGCGATTTTTAGCATGAATTCAATACCTCTCTTAGGGAGAGGTAAAAAGAATGTTGCTAATGGATTCTAGGGACCTTAAAACGTGCTTATCCACTAAAATCTGGATATGCGATTTTTAGCATGAATTCTATACCTCTCTTAGGGAGAGGTAAAAAGAATGTTGCTAATAGAATTAAGGTAGTTTAACATTTTTTTAAGTACTTATTAATACTTCATTACTGATATCTGTGTACAAAGCAAATTGGCACACCCAGCAATGGGTAATAAGCCGTGATGATATATTTATTTATTTATTTATATTAATACAAATAATATGTTACAGTAGAAGTAATAAAAAAAAACCTTGTATATATTTTTGAAATGCAAAAAGAAAACTTCCTCACTCTTTTTTGGCGTCAAGAGGAAGAGGTACCTATATAGCCCATTTTCGGTAGCCAATAGGAATTCGTGATTGAAATATTACGTTTTACACTCGCTGTTTGTATGTCTTTGAGCGTACCGTGATTTCGATAAAATTAATATGTATTCTGTTTATCAACTTGAAGCTGTGTCCAATGTCACATTTTCACATTCAGTATTTAATTCTACTTCATATAAATACAATTCCAAATGAAGCACTAATAGCATTTCGCGGATGACATGGTAATACAGTGTGTTCAAAAAAATTCCTAACTCGGAGTAGGCTATGAACAAAGAAACGTATGTCAATTTAAAAATATTTAATTAAATGTCAATTTCACATGAGATATTGTCAAAAATGTTATCTAAGGAAATCAAAGCTTTTCTTCTTGAATTTTATTTTTGAAAGGAAACAAATTAGAAAACGGCGAATGTCAATATACTGTATCCTTCTTTATTGTCTTTTCTCCTTAAAAATACGTTTCAAGATTAATTTTGACAACTTGTCTTTTGAATTGAATAATGATCAGTCATAAATATCTCTGTTCATAGCCTTCTCCGAGTTAGTATTTTTTTTGAACACACTACACCCCTTATGTAATTTTAGAAAGTAATTACGGGAGACTTAAATTACAATTAGAAAAGACATGCAAAATCCAAATCCAGTAATAACTTATTTTCGTTAAAAATAGAAGATAGGAATTATTGCTTTTACAGGAAACTTTTAAATATGATAGATAGGAGGAGGTGGTATTGCCAAGTCATCCGTGTTAAACAATTTGATTCATATTACGTATACGTATCTCATAAAATAGAAGCTAAGGAGTTTTTTTCGACAATATCTCAGGTTTGGTGGGCCTGGCAATATCTTACGCCTTATCCGTCACCGGCTTACTAAGTGGTGTGGTCAACTCCTTCACTGAAACCGAACGTGAGATGATCGCAGTTGAACGAGTCAACCAATATATCGAAGAAGTTGAACCAGAAAGAGAAATGGTTATAGTTGACCCTCCGTATGGTTGGCCTTCCCAGGGTGTGGTTTCTTTCAATCACGTGATTATGAAATACCGGTATGGGGTGTAGTATTTTGTTTAGGGAAAGTAGGTACAGGGTTGTGTTATAGGGAACACCTTCCGCCATCTTTAAGGGGAGTAACGTTCGAGACCAGACCTGCAGAGAAAATAGGGGTAGTTGGAAGAACAGGAGCAGGGAAAAGTTCATTGTTGACTTCTTTGTTTCGATTAGTGGAGTTACATACGGGCAGTATTGTTATTGATAATGTTAATATTGGGCACATATCCCTCAACGCTTTAAGGTAAGAAGCACACTTTTTATTTTTTTAAACAGTACTCTCTAGATCTAACAGTTTGTCGACCACTGGACATCCTCACGCGCCTAATTCTAAACTTTAAAAATTTAAATCTCGTTTATTACGAAAGTTTTTTTTAAGTCGCTTTTGCTTTATAGTTCATCCTGTACCTACTCCCAGAAAAGAAAATAGAAAAAATAGGTATAGGATCCCATTGCTCTAATGTAGCGTCAATCTTTAGTTGAAAATCTACCACGTATAAAATAAGGTGTTCTACTTCTTTAATTTCTCAAGAATGATTATAATGCTGTTTCATTTCACTCATTTTCTTGTTTTCAAACCTTTGTTCGAATTGAAATACTCTTTCATTTTGAACCCAGCGTTATAAAATATATGTATGTTTCTCTCTATTTTCCTAGATCTCGCTTAGCAATCATTCCACAAGAACCCTTCCTCTTTTCCGGAACAGTTCGGGAAAATCTAGACCCTTTAAATGAATTCCGTGACCCGGAACTATGGACAGCTTTGACCCGGGTCGATATGGCACCAACTATACGACGAATGGGAGGCCTGGAGGCCGAACTATCTTCGGCAGGAGAAAATTTGTCCGTTGGACAACGGCAGCTTATGTGTCTAGCCAGGGCTGTTCTCCACAACGCCAAGGTAAGTGGGGGAAGAAATGCTTATTACGTCACAGAGCGGGAAATATGAAATTCTTTAAATATATTATTTTTGCGTGAAAACAAGGTATAAAAATCTGATGTGGCCAACACATAACCTCCCGCCGAGTAATTTTAGGATTTAGATCACCTCAACTATCTATATTTTGTTCCATCTAACCAATTCAGTAGATGACGCAGGCGTCAGTTTTAAATAGCCGAAATTAACAAACACACACACACACACACACACAGACACACACGCACGCACACACACACACACTCACACACTCACACACACACACACACACACACACACACACACACACACACACACACAATCATCGTGAAAATGTTAAAATTGGATTCTAGGGACCTTAAAACGTGGTCATTTACCAAAATCTCGATATGCGATTTTTAGCACGATCCCTATACCTCCCTTACCAAGGGTAGCGGGAGATAAAGATGAGAATTAGCTTAAACTTTTTATGCGAATCGTTAATTTTTATTAATCTAAATACATACCTACATATTTACATATGCTGGAAACTGTATTGATTTTCTTTCCTATTGTTCTATTTACTTTTTTCTTTTAAATACGTTACTGTTATTAATTTTAAATGATTAGTTCTTTGACAGTGACATTTATCTGTCAGTTACATACATTTAAATAAGTGCGCAACCAAGGAGTTTTGTTTGTTTTAAGCGTAGGATCCGGGATTTAAATTATAAATAATTTTATAAATTTATCCATAAAATATGTAGAAAATGTATTAATGCAAAACTGTAGAAAATTTAATAATCTTTAATTTTTATAATAACAATCTCGAAAAAATATCATTTGAAGGTATTTTTCGAAGAAAAACTATTTTGAGCTTCTAGTAAAGTGCCATTTCCGGTTATCCGATTTACACCAAAATCTAATGGGCTCTTTCCAGTACAGAAAAAGTTCGAAATACAAGGTTTCAAAATTTTCTGAATGATAGTATTTGAGTTGAGTTAGAGTAAAGGATGCACACACACCTACACACATACATACACACAAACATCATCGTGAAAATGTTAAAATTGGATTCTAGGGACCTTAAAACGTGGTCATTTAGCAACATCTGGATATGCGATTTTTAGCACGATCCCTATACCTCCCTTACCAAGGGTAGCGGGAGGTAAAAAACTGGTGTGGCCAACACAATACCTCCCGCCATTTACAGCCCGAGTCACAAAAAAAATTAAGTTAATCCTTATTTTTGGATTAGCGAATTTTACTCTAATTTTGACAGTTTATTTCTTAAAATATAGACTAATCTAATACAAATAACTATTTTTTTAAAAAAACTCTCAACAGGATTAAATCCCAATTACAGAGTGGGTTCACATTCACACACATCCATGCCTTAGTGGGATTCGAACCTAGAGCCCCGAGGGCACTCATGACATGAGGCGTTGCTGTAACCATTGAGCCACCGGAACTATAATAAAATGAAGATTAAATTTTAAATACCGGGATAGAATAGAATTCACTATTCCAAAAATGAGGATTAGCTTAAACATTTTTGTGAATCGTTAATTTTTATTAATCTAAATACATACCTACAAATTTACTTATACTGGAAACTGTATTGAATTCCTTTTCTATTGTTCTATTTACTTTTTTCTTTTTAAAACGTTACCAATATTATTTTGAAACGATTAGTTCTTTGATAGTGACATTTATCTGTCCGTTATATACATTTGAATAACAGCGTTTTATTTGTTTAAAGCGTAGGCTCTGGGATTTAAATTATAGATAATTTTATAAATTTATCCATAAAATATATAGAAAAATTATTAATGCAAATCTATAGAAAGTTTATTAATCTTTAATTTTTATAATAACATTAATCTTACCAAGGATAGCGGGAGGTAAAAATAGTTACAATTTACAATAATTGTTGGTGACAAACCTGAATAAGAATTTGTTAGAATCCGGCTCGGTGACCAAAAAGTTGGTGCAGTGGTGAACCGAATTTAAGTACAATTCGAAGGACCAGAAAATAAGAAAGTAATAATAAGTAATTCCTTTCCTATTTTATTTTGAAATTACAGAGTTTCTTGAGAAAAATATTATGTATATATTTTTCTTTGTTTTTTTTTTACATGTCATAATTCTAGGTCTACTACTACTATTTTTCTAGTTTTGTTTTCTGGCTGTCTGTGATGTTCTGTTAGTCGACGATAATAATATTAAATAAATTTTTAAAAAATACATTTGATACCTAGCAATGAAAAAAAATCTATCATCGCGAGTGACGGCGGGTTAAATAAAATACTGAACAAACAAATTATTCCCAAATTTAATTATCTCTGTTTAGATCCTCTGTATCGATGAGGCAACAGCCAACGTGGACAAAGTCACTGATAGACAAATTCAACAAACTATTAGATCTGCTTTTTGCAAGAGCACGGTTATAACGATAGCTCACCGTATCCAGACAATTTCGGACTATGACAGGGTATTGGTTATGGATAATGGAGAAGTAGTGGAGTTCGATAGTCCAGATCAATTACTGGAAAATCCAGATTCGTATTTATCGAAACTGTACAGCGAAGAGGGAGTGGTATAGTGGGCTCGGAACGCGCCGGAACTTCATTCGTTTTGTGTACGGGTTAGCGTTCCGGTGCTTCATTTTTAAGCACTGTACCACAGCGAAAAGTGATAGAGAGACTGCGAATTATAGTTTGAATTGTAGATTTTTCGTCCGAGCACGAAGATAGCTATATACAAGTGGTAACTGAAATTTCCGAACATTTAACATAATTCGTAATGTTCTGCTTCCCTAATTATTTTAGGTAAAAAATTATAGAACATAAAATTCTGCATTTGAGTAAGCAAAATTAATAACCTTTTCAATTTAACAGTTATTTTCATTTTCTATCTCTACAAATAGTAAGTAAAATGGCACATGTAACTGCCAGCTGGGCTGTCAAACGAAACGTCAAAAATATTGCAGTCACTAAATTTGCATCGTTTGACATTTTAGCTTCAATAAAAGTTTTCATAACTTCTTTTGAGATTTTTTTAAGTTGCCAAAGACTTTGACATTTGAAAAAATAAAAGCCATGAATCACGTGTGATAACCACGTAACCATGACTCCCTCCATTTGTTGGCTTACTATCTGCGGATCTCATAGACCAATCCATAATAAATGAATGTAGTGGAGGGCAGCTGTCAGAAATAAATTACATACATATTTTACTCAATGATGGAACCCTGCAAAAAATTATGGTTTAATTTTATGAGTAATTTGTTTCAAAATTCTTCGGTTTCTATTATGTTAATAAGATATATACATAAATAATTTTTAAAAATATTCAAAAGTGAGGTTAAAATCACACTTGCCCTCCACTTCATGTTGGATTGCCTAATTGCGCATATCTGTCTATAGGGCGCGGGCAGACACGTGACTCGAGCGACCTTGAAGTTGAAGTGCTTGGAATTAGCTGATTTGTGTGCGCGTGTCACTTTGACAAGAATAATGTCAATTTGATAAGACCAATGTTTTGATTTATTTTGATTTTGAACTGCTAAATTGTTAATATTTTACAAATTTCAGGCAGTAAAACAAATGAACTTAAAAATAGTAACATTTAACAGTTCAAAATTAAAATAATTCAAAACATTGGTCTTGTCAAAGTGACATTGTTTAAATCAAAATGACATGCGAACACATATCAGCTGATTCTAAGCACTTCAAGGCTGCTCGAGTCACGTGTCTGCTCGCGCCCTATTGTAGCAGAAATCAGGAATGAAAATGTCGAAAATTATCCCCAAAATAACATTAGCCATGGAATGAAACAAATAAATTAACAAATTTTTATAATATTATCTGTCAAGTTAATTTATTTTTATTATGTACCTATTATTTATAATTTGTGGATAAGTGAACAATTATCTGTTAATTTAATTAAAATAGATACTTGTTCACTTGAACAGAAATTACAAGATTAAAAAAATTAATTAACCTACCTTGACAGATAAATCGTTAACGGGGCCTATTCTGTAACTCAGTGGTTAATTTTTAACCATTTGTTAATTTTTTTAACCAATCGTATGTTGACATATAACAAAAAGAGGGATTTTTAGTTCAAATCAATATCTAGTGGATAAAAATTTTAACCAGTGATTAAAAATTAACCACCGAGTTACAGAATAGGGCCCATAATCTGTTAATTTTTTGTTGCAATTCCATGGCTATTTTTGAGCTTTCAAAGCTAATTTCTGCCGATGCAAAGCACGCAAAATTATTTTTGCTTATTGATTCAGATGTAGAATTTTATGATATACAACTTTTATTCGAAGTTTCTTTCCCGAAAACAATAATTAGGCAAATTACGAAAATATGATTTAACATGTTAAAGTCCTATGTTAGGGAGTTCCATTTACCATCCTGTAGAAGATATAGCTAAGCATAGAAAATATTCCATATAACAATATGTATTCTGTATTTAAACAGCAACATTTTCAGTTAAATAATATAAAATTAATTTTACATGTGTATTAATTAATTACCAAGGAATTTACTCTTCGTTAATTAAAAATTACTTTCGTCAATACTTTATGTATTTAGAGCAGTATTATCAAAAGGAATTATTAAATTAATTATATTGTGAAATATGTAATATTGAAATCTTGTAAAAATAGATAAATAATACTCTTTATGTTTTATGTTACAAATAATATTATATTTCTACTTATTATAAATGTATTAATAGGGTATTCTCTGAGGACTACCAATATTAAAAATTTATTAAATATATTAGTGTTGATAGGTAAACAACAGGAAAACAACAAAAAATCATATTATAAAATAATTATTACAAAAGATTTAAAGCATTTAAATTTTGCTGATGTACTAGATGACCTTCCAATGGGAGACCAGTTGAAATCCCTACTCCATGTTCGAATGTAATAACACGTCGCATGAACCACTGATAGTACACCGCTGGTACTGTACAACTAGTACGTCACTATCACGTGACACAACAAAATCAAATTTTAAAGATTAATAAATCGCTTATTAAAAGAAATTTTTAACTCGGGTTTTCACAGGTACTCTTAGATATAACTGTTCTTTAAGAAAAATAAATAAAAAAAAATGTGAGAGAATACCCTATTTCCTTTTTTACAGAATTACATTCTAATAAATAATAGTATAATATTTATGTATGTATGTACATGTGCATAAATGAATAAAATTTTGGAAAACTTATTTTATTTTTATTTTAAACATTAGCTATTTATTTTACATGTATTTAGAAATATGGTCCAAGAAACTATCCGATTCATCAAAATATGTGGACCTAGAAGATTTTTCCGTAAGTACATCTTGAAAATCAGGATAATCAAGAATACCATTTTTTGATATTTCCTTAAATGCTTCTTCCACTTTGCCCCAAGGTAAGTTATTTTCAGATTTATTCCATGCTTTATACACATCTTCTAATGTAATGTATCCTTTATCTAAAATTAGTATTTCAACATAAACGAAGATAACACATTAAAATTTTATTTGATTCCTACAAACGAATTTAAACAGTTATGATTATTGTTAGTATTCTAAAATAGGAGCCGCAAATATGTCTGTTATGTATAAAATATTTCAGTTTCAAATTATCTTAAGCGAAGTTTACGGAATGGTTTCAATCAGTGGCGTACCTAGACCTTACTTTGGGGGTTCCCATTTTCCTTTTTTAAAAAAATGTGTATTGCCGATCAATTTAAGCTTTAAGTGATTAACCGAATTATTTAAAAAGTATTTTTAGTGCATTTCGCAGCCACAATACAGGCCGCGAAATTGAATTTTGCGACTGTTGTTATGGTAGCGGGCGCGAAATTAGGTAAACAATCACTTTGACGCTTGAGAATTGCATGGTTTTGTTTATCAAATGTCAATCTCATAGCCACCTTGCAACTTCTATTTACAATAAAACTGTTTAAAATTAATAAAATTTGTAATTACATATTTTTTTGTGCAACCGGACGCGAAATTGGATTTCGCGATCGTTGTCATGGTAGCGGCCGCGAAATTAGGTAAACAATCACTTTGACACTTGAGAATTGCATGGTTTTGTTTATCAAATGTCAATCCCATAGCCACCTTGAAAGCTAACCTTCTATTTACAATGAAACTGTTTAAATTAATAAAATTTGTAATTACATATTTTTTTTTGAGCAACCGGAAGCGAAATAAGCATTTCGCAGCCGCAATACAGACCGCGAAATTGGATTTCGCGACCGTTGTCATGGTAGCGGCCGCGAAATTAGGCAAACATTCACTTTGACACTTGAGAATTGCATGGTTTTGTTTAACAAATGTTAATCCCACAGCCACCTTGAAAGATAACTTTCTAATTACATTGAAACTGTTTAAAATTAATAAAATTTGTAATTACATATTTTTTACGGTTGCACAAAAAATATTGTGTACACCTTGTCCGCGAAATCCTTTAGCGCCCTCGAGATTGACAGTTTTTCTCTCGGTACGCTAAAGAGTGATTTCGCGGCCTTCATATACAAATAACTTTTTTGAGCAACCGGAAGCGAAATAAGCATTTCGCAGCCGCAATACAGGCCGCGAAATTGGATTTCGCGACCGTTGTCATAGCGGCCGCGAAATTAGGCAAACATTCACTTTGACACTTGAGAATTGCATGGTTTTGTTTATTAAATTTCAATCCCATAGCCACCTTGAAAGCTAACTTTCTATTTACAATAAAACTGTTTAAATTAATAAATTTGTAAATACATATTTTTTACGGTTGCACACAAAATATTGTGTAAACTATTATTCACGAAAGATGACTGTTCAAGATCATTTGTGAGCCGTCTGATATAATATTACTTGCAGATAACTTCATTGTATTTCGTATGCATAGGCGTGCAAGCAAAATTTTTGGACACATTTTAACTGGAAAAATAAGAGTAATTCATTTGAAAATTGTTTCTTTCTAAATAATGCCTTTCTGAAAGATATATGTTCTTCATTAACGTTTTTGCAAAATACAAAAACATAGACTTAACTTCTAAACAAAGGAATAATAATTTGATTTACACGACAACGCCACTGGGAAAATATTAGCACAGAGGGCAGTGTAGTAGATAATTAGGTATCTGTAATTCTACAACATATGTCATTATTATTTATAGTGTGTTAGAAGGTAATGCCACTATTTACGTATATCTGTCACACCACATAAATTAAATAGACGTGGGTCAAATAATCTTTCTCTTTATAATACAAAATGTTGTTAAGCTACTGCTATAAAATGCTGTGTATTCTTTCTTCGAACAAATGACCTTGAATAGTCATCTTTCGTGAATAATAGTATACACCTTGTCCGCGAAATCCTTTAGCGCCCTCGAGATTCTCTTGCTTCGGCCAGAAGCGGCCTTGATATACAAATAACTAATAAAAAAAAAAAAAGAAATTTAAAATTATTTAATAACGTGACATTATGGCTCCAATTTTGCTAAACTCATAATCTTAGGGCCTACGCATATTTTGTATTGTTTTTCGATCCTAAGATAAAAATTAATGCTTGTGCCCAGGGTAGGGATGTGCATGTAATCTATGCCACGTAAATTACGTCATTCTCTACGTAGACGTAGACGATGTAGTTTACGTCATAAAAATTTATATACCTACTGTCTACATACACCCCTGGAGACTATATTTATTTTTTATTTTTTGCTTACTATTTGCCATTTCAGAGTATAATTTAATTTTGTTAAAATTCTTGTTTTTTCTGCTTCCCACTTTTGATTATTTATTATCAAACTCTGACCAACTGTTTAAATAAGTATGAAATTATGTTCAATTTCGACGAACCACCATTGCGCATGTGCAATTATAAAGTTTACTTTCTCTACAACATTTGACGTGTTTCTTTACTTTATTTACATACGTGTGTATGTATCATAAATTACCCGTAGACGCACACATTATTGTATTTCTGTCTGACAGCGGAGGAGTAGTATCTCTCTCTTTGAAGCCATTACGTCACAAGTAATTTTAAACAATTTTATTATTTTTTTCTCGGGTACTAATAATTTGTTGGAAAAATAAAAAATTGGGATGTAAAAACTTAAATGAGGTATTTTTACAGAAATTCTATTTTGATAATAAATCATATTTTTCTTACATTGTGGATCAAAAGCAGTGAATATATCACAAATATATTGCTCGAAATAAATATACTTCAATTTGCATTCTATTATTGCCTGAAAATTCTCTATCGTTAATCCGTCTTGTTCTTGATCTTGAAACATTTCTTCAATCTCCCAATTTGATGGAGCAAATCCCAGTAATGCAATAATTGCAATCTTGTAACCATCTTGATTTAGAAATTCGTTGTCACCTTTCGCAAAAGTGAACACTTCAGGTATTCTTTCAATTATGCTTTGTTTAAAACTTGGCACTGGCATTTTATGACAATAATTGGAAGAAACGTGTGACAATTGAAATGTTTACTGTCAAATTACCTGTCAAACAAAGGAAGATCGGGATCGATATTAAAAAATCAAAAATTAATGAATGTTAACGTGCAGTTGCACCAGGGCTTAAATTTTAAGCCATGTTTAAACAAAAAAATCTGATGTGGTCAACACAATACCTCTCGCCATTTAATTATGATTCATTTAAATACATACCGTGTGTCTATTTTAAAGGTGTATATAGGAGATTAACATGGGAAATCAGTTTTTTGCAATTTCCTGGTCGGCTAATTATTTTAAGCAAAAACGCGTCAAATAAAAGTTCTAGGGCATAAAATTTTGCATCTAAATCAATAGACAGAATTACCTGTACATGCTTTGTAACGACAGAAATTAATTATGAAAATGTCGAAAATTACGTAGAAAATATCGACAGCCATGGAATTGAACAAAAAATAAATAAATGCTTGACGTTTTATCAAATTGTCAGAAACGTCAAATAAGTTAACTTACGTTGTGACAGATAAAACGTCAAGCATTTATTTATTTTTTGTTCTATTCCATGGCTATCGATATTTTCTACGTAATTTTCGACATTTTCATAATTAATTTCTGTCGTTACAAAGAATGTAAAAGTAATTCTGTCTATTGATTTAGATGCAGAATTTTATGCCCTAAAACTTTTATTTGACGCGTTTTTGCTTAAAATAATTAGCCGACCAGGAATTGCAAAAAACTGATTTCCCATGTTAATCTCCTATATACACCTTTAAAATAGACACACGGTATAGGTAGGTACCTACATATTTACTAATACTAGACACTATATTAAGTTCCTTTCCATAAACTATTGTTTTATTTATTAATTTCTATTTAAAGCGATACTATTAATAATTTTAAATGATAAATTCCAACGACTAGTTTTTAACCAATCATGATGCAAAACACTTGAAAATTCAACCAATGGGAACTGTATTATACTGATAAAACACCGTTACCTCGATAAATTTCCGCTACCAAGTAAATATTCAGTTGTTATTGTTTATAACTATCAGTGTGACAATATTTCAAGTTTAAAAAAAAAATAAAAATTAAATTGTTTCATTTGCGTTGTCTTTGGAATTTATCTCACCAAATACCACACGACCTCTCTGATTTTCTCAGATAAACTTTTATTTTTAAGCACTCATTCTTTTTTCTTTTAAGCTAAATCACTCAAGCAAACTGACATTAGGTAAAACCCTTCCTCCTTCGGAGTCGGGATTTACCTTTGCTTCTAAGCAAAAAAATTCGTACAAAAAAAATTATCGATAAAATCAGGAGGTCTTGTGATATTAATCTGATAATTTTTTTGACAGTGATATTTATCTGTCAGTTCCATACATTTGAGATATGTAACAAAAGAGTTGTGTAAAAAGTGGAGGACCGGGATTTAAATTATGGATTTATCCATAAAATATATAGAAAAAGTATCTATTAAAATGCGAAATAAATAAATATATCATCACGGCATATTACCCATTGTTGGTTGTGCTAATCTGCTTTGTAGACAGTTTTCGGTAATGTTGATGACATATTTGTACCGTTCGGGCGCTTACCAGGCGTTACCTCACGGGCACTCATTGCAGGCGTGGAGAGTGCACCACAGGGGTCAATTTTGTGCCATTTAAAATTCGAAATATTTGGCGTCGGTTGGGATCGAACTCGGTTCCCCAGATTCGCGACCAGACACTCAGGCACGCGGCCATGAGACCCCATATAATAAAATGCGAAAAAATAACTTAAAGATATTTTTCGAAGAAAAGCTTCAAGTAAAGTGCTATTTCCGGTTATCTGATTTACACCAAAATCTAATGGCTTCTTTCCATATTAGAATAACGTAACAATAACTGGTTTCAAATTTCTCTGAGTGATAATAATTGAGTTAGAGCGTAAAGAGGATCCACACACATACAGTCTCACCCACCAATATTATCGTGAAAATGTTAAAATCGGATTCTAGCTTCTAGCATTCTAGGGACCTTAAAACATGGAAATCTCGATATGCGATTTTTTGCACGATTCCTATACCTCCCTTACCAAGGGTAGCGGGAGTTAAAAATGCAAACCGAAATTTTGACAATATATTATTCATTTGGCATTTTATTTCAATGCAACATTGTCAATTTAAGCCAAGTTGAATATATTTATGTTACGTTTGTGCAATTGGCTATTATGAAACAAATAATTTTAAAAAATCCATCAATAAAGAATAGAAAATATCAAAATTAAACTTCCTTCCAATTGGATATGTATATTCTCTTCATAATACAGTAAATAATTCATTTATTTTTTTCATCTGACAGTGGCAGGGTAATGAGAGTTTCAAACTTTAAATCACATCAATTTATAAATTTTCGCTGAAGTCATTTCGGCATTCTTGTCCTAATTTATAATATCCTGTACAAATAGCCACATATGGGAAGTGGCAACCGCAGACAGTCTACTGTTCTGGCTTCCAGCGCCTTCTGAACAGCTGCCGATCCTGACAGTCATTTGTCACCAATATGTCAAACCGAAAACGAGAAGATTATTAACTTTCCCAGCCTCATAAATCCTGGTTTCATTTCATGGGGCACTTAGTTATGTTTTAAGATTTTAAATTTCACTTCGGGGTACACAAGGCATAAATTAGTTTATTAGTTTTTTATCTAGCTTTACAGAACTTAGTTACATTTTTAGGGATAGGAATAGGAATATTAAATAACTTTTTTTTATAAATATTTCTTTTATCCAAAATCTTCTAATAATAACGCTATAATTATGGTTAGGTATTTTAAATAATATTAAAATAGTACATAATTCACTCTTCGTGATTTACGTTTGTTAAAACGTGATTCAGAACTGCTTAGAATCCATGCGCGAATTTATAGTACTAGAACCGATTTGACTAGTGTTGGAACCATTTAGAACAGGTTGGGAATTTTGTTTGTATATCCTAACCTATAAAATTAAACTTATCAGAAAAAAATCTGATGTGGCCAGCACATTACCTTCCGTCAGTTATATGTATTTTGTACAAATTTCATACGGAAAGTTCCTTGCTAAATTTTATTCTTGTACATTACCTTCCGGCAGTTGCATGTATTTTAGGCAAATTTCATACAGAAAATTATTATTTTGTGACGTTTTCTATATACAGTGTAATTTATCTGCAGAAATAAAAGATTTAATATTATTATTATTTCTTGTACATTACCTTAAAGCAGTTGTATGTATTTTATACAAATTCCATACAGAAAGCAAAAGATCCTACACCTATTTCCAGTAAAATTATAAGACAAACACACTATGTCAATTTCACTTGACACTGACATCTTTCAATCAAAATTTTCTTAATATAGTAGCTGTTTCCACAGCTATGGCTACTTTATGAAATTTAATTTCTTTATAATTTTTTAACTCTATATCCATTTAATATTAGGTATAAAATGCAGTCAAATCGTATAGAAAATAAAATATTCTTTAATATTTATAATAACATTAAATGTGATAAAATGATATTTAACATAGTTTTTTCAAGAAAAACTGTTAAAATCTTCAAATGAGGGTACTTCCGGTTGTCCAATTCTAACCAAAATCTAATCAGCTCTTCGCAAGGATGTAACGAAGAGAAATACAAAAGAATTATAATTTTTAGAATTGTAGTATGGAAGTTATCGTAGACGAAAATTTTGTTACACACACACACACACACACACACACACACACACACACAAACACACACACACACACACAAACACACACACACGGACACACATACATACACACACACACACACACACATACAGACAACATCGTAAAAATAGTAAAATCGTATTCTAGGGACCCTAAAACGTGCTTATTCATCAAAAACTCACCACCGAATTTTTTGACCAAAGACAATACCTTCCTTACCTAAAGGTGACGGAAGGTAAAAATGTGCTTTTGATTAGGTTGTAATATATTTAAACTGAAAAAATGGAAGGTAAGTTCATGATTAAAATATAATAGACGTATATAATTCGAAAATGTTCCAAAAAAAACTTGATCACTGTATCAAAGCACTATCATCCATAGGTAATTTTCTTTGTTTTTCCTTATTTCCATAAGGCTCGGGCCACACTATGCGTTTTGGCGGGACCGGTTTATTGTTTTAAATGAATGCACCGATGCGGTTGCGGTCCGATTGTTGGATACTACCGTAGTTTGACCGGACGATCAATTTGCCGCATGACAACTACAACACATTGGAGATAATGCGAGCGTTCACAAGGGTCTGGTTTTGTTTTTTAATAGACAACGTATACTATTTGGGCTCTGCACTGATCAGACATTGGTCCGACTGTGTCCGAATTGGGTTGTCAATGCCGCCGTCGCCGTCCTGTTTAGCGGGATATATGTGGACGCTGTATGACCCATCCCGTTTAACCGGATGCGGGTTTACCGATCCCGCTAAAACGCATAATATGGCCCGGGCCTAATATCGCCCAAGAATTCTCCATCACTTTCGCTAGAAAATTCTGACAATTCAGAAAAATCGCTATCTTCTTGCATTGCTAATTTCATTAATAACGAAAACAAAGCACGTCAAACTTATTCAGAATTAAAAATTCTGGTAAAATCCTGGAATTTTAAGAACGGTTCAGAATCGATTCGGAACACAATTCACTAGTTCTTGGAACACTGCACTATAAGTTCTGAATTTTAAATTCGACTTGTCGGAACAATAAAATGACTCAGTAAAGTTCTGAACGGTTCTGAATTTTTGTTGGAACAAACCTAATGAAAAAAATCTGACGTGGCCAGCACATTACCTTCCGTCAGTTCTATGTATTTTGTACAAATTTCATACGGAAAGTTCCTTGCTAAATTAAATATTCTGTTTCTTGTACATTACCTCGCGGCAGTTGCATGTATTTTATGCAAATTTCATACAGAAAATTATCATTTTGTGACGTTTTCTATATACAGTGTAATGTATCTGTAGAAATAAAAGATTTGTTATTATTATTTCTTGTACATTACCTTAAAGCAGTTGTATGTATTTTATATAAATTTCATACAGAAAGCAAAAGATCCTATATTTACAGCAAAATTATAAGACAAACACACTATGTCAATTTCACTTCACACTGACATCATCTTTCAATCAAAATTTTCTTAATATAGTAGCTGTTTCCATAGCTATGGCTACTTTATGAAATTTAATTTCTTTATAATTTTTTAATTCTATATCCATTTAATATTAAGTATAAAATGTAGTCAAATCGTATAGAGAATAAAATATTCTTTAATATTTATAATAACATTAAACGTGAAAAAATCATATTTAACATAGTTTTTTCAAGAAAAACTGTTAAAATCTTCAAATGAAGGTACTTCCGGTTGTCCAATTCTAACCAAAATCGAATCAGCTCTTCACATGGATGTAACGAAGAGAAATACGAAAGAATTATAATTTTTAGAATTGTAGTATGGAAGTTATCGTAGACGAAAATTTTGTTACATACACACACACACACACACACACACACACACACACACACACACACACACACACACACACACACACACACACACACGGACACACATACATACACACACACGCACACACACACACACACACACACACACACATACAGACATCATCGTAAAAATAGTAAAATCGTATTGTAGGGACCCTAAAACGTGCTTATTCATCAAAAACTCACCATCGAATTTTTTGACCAAAGACAATACCTTCCTTACCTAAAGGTGACGGAAGGTAAAAATACCGAAAGGGCTAAAATAATGGTCCGCATGTGTGCTTTTAATGCAGTAAAATATAGTTTCCTAGAAGGTGTCAGCACAAATTGTAGAGCGAATTGAAATATTTTTGAACTTCCTATAAACGAAATGTATAATGCCATTCACCGTGGAGAATGCTATAGTTTGAATGAATGCATATCAAAAGAAGATTGTTTGAGAGCTTTTAAGAAGTAGAAGGAAAGGCTGTTGATGTTTATTTTGAACATATTTAAAATAAAATTCTAAAAAATATGAACCATGTGTATTATTCTTAATAATTCAAGCGTGGTCCTTTATTTGACAAAAACTGTTGTTTTCCCATGTCAAACTCTTGTCACGGATTCTCATATTCAGCCTGTACACTGTATATGAATTAGTTTCTTAAAAAATCTTCCTAAAATATTCTTGCAATTCACTGATTTCACTTTCAATCATAATTTCTGTTTTTAAAATGGGGTAAAAATCCGTTGTTATAAATCGCGACACGACAGTGAATGCCTTTAAAAGTGTCTTTCTTCCGCGCCCTTTGCTGTGCTGCGTTCGCCCCCGTGCACTTCAGCAACAAGAGGCTAAAAAATTGCTCCATTGCCTTTGCACAACAATGCCGGGTAGGTGATAACATGAATGGGGTATTTTTAAGCATCAGCTAGAAATGTGGGATTATAAGCCTTAGGGTAATTTCCAGAATCGATAAGGGAGACGCATACAGAGAAATATGGGGGCAAATTAGACTACGAATATGAATATATATTTTATTATTCGTAAAAAGCAAGACCCAAGTAATACGAAATATGGAGACGTTTATGTTCGTTGCTTTTTCTATCTTAAATCAATTAGAATATTTTTGTAGTATGTCTCGAATACATAACGTACCTACCCTGCATAAGGGCCCTATTCTGTACCTTGGTGGTTAATTTTTAACCACTGGTTAAAATTTTTATCCAATAGTTATTGATTTGACAACTAAAAATCCCTTTTTTTGATTGGTTATAAAATTATCCAGTGGTTAAATATTATACCACTGAGTTACAGAATAGACCCCTAAGTCGGTTAACTTAGAAAATTTTTGGTTAAAAAATTATCCAATGAATCCCTGTATTTCTGATCACGTGTGCGAAAGTAACCAATCAAAACAAACTTACACTGATAATTATCCTAAGACAATTATCACTTATGTCACTAAGTTGATAAGTAACAAATACTTTTTGACAGATAATTAAAGATTAATTGTTTTAATTTGACTATTTCACTCATAAATATATAAACCAATCCAAATTCAAGATTCTACATAGTTACCAAGTGTCATTTCGACAAAACACCGTCACAAAATTTTTTTCGCAGCCTTTAAGCCAATAAGATTTCGTATTTTTACAAGTAAGTGAGTTTTGATAAGCGAAAATTTTTTGACGTTTTAGAAACATATTGTTTACACACCTGTCAAAGTCTGTATATTTTCAGTGCTATCAGTTTTTATTAAAAATCAGTCGATTCGGACAGGAATCTATTTAAAACGTTGAAAAAGCAAACTGAAACATAATACCACTAAACACAATAAAACTTACAAAAATTTTTGTCAAGAAAAAAATTATATAAATGATTACCTGATTTTTATTTTGGAAATAGTCATCCGAAAACCATTCGTGGTTAAATTTTATCCCGGAAAAATTTTTCTATTGCTTTACTCGAGCCTGTTGCCAATTTATCTCGTGACATTGATCAAAAATCACTCGTTTGACAACTCGTGATTTTTTTGTCAATGTCACTCAATAAATTGCTAGGCAACCGGCTCTCGTAACAATCTGAAAAATTTTCCGGCAAAAATTTACCACTTATGATATTATATATGAAAATTAGATAATACATACCTGACTCGTCCGCCATACTGGAGCCAAAATGAATGCATTAAATTATAAAATACATAATATTTTTTATGAACTATTTTTCATAATTAAATATAACTTCCATATTTGCCGTATTATATTTATTTAAAATGATAAAACAAGAAAAAATATGGTTTGTTAAGATTTTTGAGGTTAGAGAAAAATATATGTATTGCATAAATACCACAATTTGGAGCAGAACAACCCGCCGTTGTAGATAATTTCTATGATTAATAATACTATAACATAAATGCATTTGGAAATATTACTAAGTTAAATTTCGTTAATTTTTGTAAAATGAATATTATACGTCTACAGTAAATTTCTCAATCTGTATTTCGATTAAGTTTTTGTGATTTTGGGGTAGATTATTCCACTCTTAAACTATAATACTACTCCTTTTTACGATTATTTCTAAGATTATACTTACCTACGAACGAAAATCATTGTAAGAAAACGGTAAATATCACCTATACATTATGAACACAACAATGACATTTCAGATATTTCACATTTTTTATCTAAAATGAAATTTCGCGAGAGTTAACGTACATAGGATGAGTAACGTGATTATTTTTTTTACCTCAGAACGGGACAGCTCGATGAAGGAGGGGGGGGGGAATGAAAACAGAGCCGCAGGCGAAATTTTTTTCCCATATAAGGTCAAATACCTTATAATTGAAAGTTACATTTTTTCCAGGGATGTGAAGTTGCACGTTTGGTCCGTTTGCAAAAGCGGGACATTTTTGCTCTCGCTGGGGACAACGGGACAGACAGCCTGAAAGCGGGACGTATGGTCATACCCAGCAAACACAGTTACGTCCTTAGTACGTAATACAGACATAACTCATGTTATATGTTACATACCGAATAACATTCTTGGAAAGTACATGTATAGACCTATGTCCGCAACTTGGTCTATGAGACATCACATCCCATGTATGTAGATATTGGAAAGTAAATGGTATATAAAAAAAGTATATCACTCCTTTGTAATTATTTGAATATACTACTTACATTGTGAATTTTTATACCTGTGATTTCTTTTTAATCCTAAATTTAATATTAAATATTATGAAGGATGGTAGGAAAATGTGTAGGTATTAACTACAAATAATATATATTTAAATATGTAGTTTATTACAATAATTATATTACATATTTATTACAATAGAAATTAAATATAAAATAACTTAATGAATCGATCCTGTTCACATCTGTAAGTCGCAAGATCTGTAAATATGAACAAAATCGCACTTAAAGCTGCCACCCTTATGTATAATTTTATATTAATCAACAAGAACAGATGTGTTTTGTCATTTTTTAAAGATTTACAGATCTGTAAAACATACAGATGTGAACAGAATCGACCCATAAATTTCACTCACTTTTCATTTGAAATTCTAATTTTATAGTAGTATTTAGTTTGAAATTATTATTTCAGATTATCTAAATTTTCATTTTCGTTCAAGAATGAAAATAAGCTACATAATGAATATATAGTTACATAAGCAAACTTAGCGTATGACAAGCCGATTTTGCCATGAAATCAAAGAATTAAAATATACACACTACACATAAAACATAACCAAATACTGCAATGGCTGCAAAAGTAAAATGCGTCGTTGTTAAACCTCTGCACACCTGGCTTGGACAGACAGAGACCTTGGTCACATAAATAGACCAATTAGTTTTGGAATAGATGACACGTGATCAATGCGCTACGAATATATTATAAGTACGGTATATAGTTATAGGTATGTACCAGGTCCAATACCAATGTGACATACCGACAATATCATTTACAGTCTCTTGATTGATGTCCGACATGGTATATGTATATGACGTTATAAGTACGTAAATAAATTATATACTGCATAGGTTTCAGATATCACATACCTGGTACATATATGTTAAAACTGTGTTTGCTGGGTATGGTCGTATGAGTCATAAAGGCACTAAATGTGTTAGTACACTATTAGGCATACCTATCGAAGAAAGACACTTTTTATTAATTTTTGAATAATATTGAAAAATTGAATATGAAAACGAATGTATTTTGTGTACCTAATATGTAAATGTTTTGTGAGAAATTACTTGTTGTAAGTGTGATTAATGTCCATGTTATTTTTGTATGATTGTACGTACTATATTGTTTTCCCACTACCGATATCATAAAATATTAATTATTTATTAATAAAGCTGTAATGAATATTCGTAATTAAAGCATTTTACTGACAATTTAATTTATTGTAATTCATGGAATTCCGGGAAATAGTTATACACTGAATTAATTTGTATTTATTTCTGCGAATCTGCTGTTTTTAGTTATAAATTATATTACATTTTATGATCTTTGTTAGAGAGTATAACGCAGGGTAGATCTAAAATTTAGTTGCTTACTTCAAACCGCTGACGTCCCACAGCGGCGATTATAATAAAAAGATAAAAGCTTTAATCCTGAAAAGTTCTACAGCTTGCACATTTTACACAATAGCTTTTAAGCCTGCTATTGTTTTTCTCAAAATTTCAGATTTGCTGTTTCCACTTTTAAAGCAGCTTACATGATGGAGAATTATGACAAAAATTGAATTAAAAATTAAATTACTAAACTGGCTGGACTACTGAAAATAGGTCACAGGATTTAAAATAAATATAGGTATCATTATGCATTTAATCCATTACTGGATATGTTGGGGTATGATTCTGTAACTTTGAAATCTACTGTAGATTGAAATGTGTCAGACTTGAGATATCCTCCACCACTCCATAGCCACCATTAGTTGTAGTTTTGAGATCGACTCCCCGAGACCAGCCGAATACAATTTATAGAGATAGATTTCGAACGTCGCCCGCTAAGCTCACTATGTTTTCATGTTTGTTAATTTAATCGAAATCTGATAGATTTCAATCTACAGTAGATTTCAAAATTACAAAATCAGACCCCAGGTTTGCTTTCACAGGCAAAATAGATTTCAATAATGACGATAGGTATACAATTATACAAAAAAAAGTCTCCGTACAACAATAGTTTCAGGAGTTTATTTTACGAAAAAAGGAAGGGTAAAACCCAATGAGCATTAGTATGTACAATTGATTAAGGGTGAATAACAAGCAGTTGACTAGCATTGTTTTTTTGTCAAAAATTTGTGGAAAAAAATACTTCTAATAAAAGATGCTTACAATGAATTTTTCTATAACTAATATATATTTTTTTAAATAATCTATAAACGATTGACAAAGAAAAATCAATGCTAGTTAACTGCTCGCTAACCACCCTTGATCAGTTGTTCATAGTAACAGTCAATTTCTTTTTAATTCAAAATAAAAATCTTTGTGTTATTTTTTACACAAAAAAATAATACAGTAATACAATACAATAAGATTATAAACCAATTATATATATTTTTTTAAAAGTGTCTGGTCGCGATTGTAAGGATTCGGGTTAGATCCCGACGCCAAATATTTCGAATTTTAAAATGGCACAAAATTAACCCCTGTGGAGCACTTTCCACGCCAGCAATGAGTGCCCGTGAGGTGATGCCTGTTAAATGCCCGCACGGTACAAATATGTCATCATCATTACCGAAATCTGTGTACAAAGCAGATTGGCACACCCAGCAGTAGGTAATATGCCGTGACGATATATTTATATTTATTTATTTAAAAAGAAATATAATATTTTGTTGGTTTCCTTTGGCATTTATAACTGCAACTAAGCGACGAGCTAATGAACCTACCAAATTTTTGGTTGCCGATGGTGCTATATTCTGTGATTCTTGTCATATATTTTTTAATTCTTTTATTTTAAATATATATATATATATATATATATATATATATATATATATATATATATATATATATATATATATACTCCCCTATTTTGTAAGGAAGTTGTTAAGTCTTAGCAACGTTGCTATAAATTTTAACCAAGAGAAACAAATGTAAAGCCTGTCATTTTCATATTTTATTCAGTGTCCGTAATTATTATTGGTTTTTTGCTATAACAACGTTGCTAAGAAATAACAAATTTCTTAAAAAATAGGGCTGATATTCTTGTTTCTTTCAAGAATTACCTACATTTGCTCAATCGGAGTTAAGTCCGCCGGTGTGTGTTGAGTTGAGAGATGAAATGAGCTAATTTTTAATATATTAGCCATGCTTTTACAAGAGACGAATTATTTATCGAGTTGTTTTGATGCATGAAATTAAAATTGTATGCTAAGCCTAATTTTTGATGCTTCGCTTTAATATGTGATTCATCGTAAAATAATATCTTATCTATTTTTACCTCCCGCTACCCTTTGTAAGGGAGGTATAGGGATCGTGCTAAAAATCGCATATCGAGATTTTGCTAAATGACCACATTTAAGGTCTCTAGAATCCAATTTTAACATTTTCACGATGATGTCTTTGTGTATGTATATGTGTGTATGTCTGTGTGGATCCTTTAACTCAAATACTATCATTCAAAAAAATTTGAAACCTTGTATTTCGAACTTTTTCTGTAATGGAAAGAGCCCATTAGATTTTGGTGTAAATCGGATAACCGGAAATTGCACTTTACTAGAAGCTCAAAATAGTTTTTCTTCCAAAAATACCTTTAAAAGTTATTTTTTTGGGACTAATGTTATTATAAAAATAAAGATTATTAAATTTTCTACATATTTGCATTAATACTTTTTCTATATATTTTATGGATAAATTTATAAAATTATCTATAAATTTAATCCCGGAGTCTACGCTTAAACGTATGTAACTGACAAATAACTGTGGTCACTGTCAAAGAACTAATCATTTTAAATTAATAACAGTAATGTTTTAAAAAGAAAATAGTAAATAAAACCCTAGTTATATGGAATGGATCTTAATACAGTTTCCGCAATAACTAAATATGTAAGTGTATATATATATATTTAAATTAATAAAAATTAAATAGCGGGAGGTTTGGTGTTGGTGACATCAGATTTTTTTCTTCTAAAGTACCTTTCTGTATTATTAGCAATTCTTTCAATCTGGAGAATTTTCTCCTTGCAAAGCGCAAGTAACAAGCTCTTAGTAACAATAGTGTTGTCGTGGACTAGCTGCCATTATTTTTAGTTGCCTGAGAAGCTCTAAGCTCTCGACTTGATGCAACTTGCGCTATTCCTAGACCTTTCGCCAGCCCTACTCACCTCGTTGCAAGCACTAACGATCAAACTTGAAGCTTAAGAGTAAGGACAACTCTCCTAATAAGAAAAGATGAGTTTTGAAGAGATTCTTACAGACTTAATTTGGTATAAACAGGTTAATTTAAAATAAAACAATACGTAAGCTGGTGTATATTATAGTATATGACAAAAGAGGATTAGTAATTTTGCTATTGTAATAACAATTAGAAATGGGGTGTGTGACCACAATTAAATTTAGAAGAAACATTTATATTTTTTTAAATAAAACCTTTTTTATTGCCATAAACATTGAAAATTTACTTAAATAATAAAACAAATGTAATACATACATCTATATTAAAATAAAAACAATATGCGAGTCGAACTCAGCGATGGATGGAGTCAGGGTAAGCTGGACTTATATGATTGAACATTGTACTACACTACTACTTATCTCTGCCATACGCACAGATGATGTTACAAAAAATTTAATGTCGTTTTCCACAAAATGCGGTCATACCACATTTTCCATTTTTTTTTCTAAAAGTACACTCGCAATGTAATTATTAAAAAATGTTTTTTATCTTAATCAATATTTATTGAGTAGTACTTTAAGGATAAAGTGTACATTTTAATATTTTTATTATGGTGTGAAAATTCTAATTATGAAATTTCCGGTGTAACCAGAAATTTAAGTACAAATTTATAAAAAAAAAATGGTGTAGGTTGTATTTAAATTTACAAAGTTGCTGTCATTTCCGGTTATACAGGGAGTTCCACAATTACACTTTTCACACAATTCAATCGCAAATATTGCACTGGTTATATCATGTCCTATAAGTAATATGTGTATCTGCAATAATAAACGAGAAAAAAGAGTGTCTCCACTCTTTCAAACACAAATTTTCAAAAATCTGAGTAGGTATAGGCTGGCTAGTTTTTAAACTCTAAAACTACATTGACTATCAAAAAAAATGTGGCCAACACAACACCTCCCGCCATTTAATTTTTGTTAATTTAAATAGATACTTACATATTTAGTTATGCTGGAAACTGTATTAAGTTCTATTCCGTGTAACTGTGGTTTTATTTCCTAATTTCTTTTTAAAACGTTACTATTATTAATTTGAAATGATTAGTTCTTTGACAGTGACATTTATCTGTCAGTTACATACATTTGAGATATGTACTGTGTAACCAAGGAGTTGTGTTTGTTCAAAGCGTAGGTCCGGGATTTAAATTAGAGATAATTTTATAAATTTACCCATAAAATATATAGAAAAAGTATTAATGCAAACCTGTAGAAAAAAATAACATTTAAACGTATTTTTCTAGTAAAGTACCATTTCCGGTTATCCGACTTACACCAAAACCTATAATGGCTTCTTCCCATATTAGAATAATGTAGAAATACAAAGATTCAAAGTTTTCTGAACGCACGCATGCACACACATACACACACACGCACCCGCGCGCGCGCAGACATCATCGTGAAAATGTAAAAATTGGATTCTAGGGACCTTAAAACGTGGTCATTTACCAGAATCTCGATATGAGATTTTTAGCACGATCCCTATACTTCCCTTACCAAGGGTAGCGGGAGGTAAAAATTGCTTCATTTTGCGTTGTCTTTGGAATTTATCTCACCAAATACCACACGACCTCTCTAATTTTCTCAGATAAACTTTTATTTTTAATTTTAAGCACTCATTCTTTTTTGCTTTTAAGCAAAATCACTCAAGCAAACTGACATTAGGTAATACCGGCGGTAAAACCCTTCCTCTTTCGGAGTCTGGATTTACAATGCAGTTTGCTTTCGTGTTTCCTGCTAAGCAAAAAAATTCGTACAAAAAAAATGTCGATAAAATCAGGAGGTCTTGTGATATTACTTCTAATAATTTTTTTGACAGTGACATGTATCTGTCAGTTCCATACATTTAAGATATGTAACCAAGGAGTTGTGTATAAAGTGTAGGACCCGGGATTTAAATTATGGATTATTTTATAAATATACCCATAAAATATATAGAAAAAGTACCTATTAATGCATACCTGTCGAAAATTTAATAATCTTTAATTTTCATCATAAAATGAGTAATAATATTTAAAGGTATTTTTCGAAGAAAAGTTTCAAGTAAAGTGCTATATCCGGTTATCTGATTTACACCAAAATCTAATGGCTTCTTTCCATATTAGAATAAGGTAACAATAACTCTGGTTTCAAATTTTTCTGAATGATAAAACTTGAGTTAGAGCTTGTTAGAGCGTAAAGAGAATCCATACATATACAGTCACACCCACAGACATAATCGTAAAAATGTGAAAATCAGTTTCTAGAATTCTAGGGACCTTAAAACGTGGACATTTACCAAAATCTCGATATGAGAATTTTAGCACGATTCCTACCTCCCTTACGAAGGACAGCGGGAGTTAAAAATGGTCACATACCCAATGTTTCTTTGATTTATTAGTATAGAATTTTAGATTACTTTACGAGTATTAGGTATTTGTCTATATTTGTTATCATTCGAATATTTTCATTTTGTTAAAGATTTAATTTTAAATTTACTTTCTGATTATATATTCCCGTAGCTATTTAATCAGACCCTCCCTATATCATGTTTTACATTAAATTACAACTTAATTACAGTTTCTTCTACACGGCTATCCAGTATCAAGTGACAACTGTATAATCTGCTTCTTACTTCCTGGGTAGGTTAATTAAATAAGCCCTACGTGAATTTCGGCGCCTGTTAACTTTCAATGTAGGAAGGCCAAGTTGAAAGTAAGTCGCACCCTCGTCAACTAAAGTATCAATTTGGACATTGTTGAGCTCAGAATTCCATAATCTACGCCTCTTTCGACGAGTATGAATACTATAGCAGACAAATTTGGAGACTTGAGTAATTTAATTTAAGTTATAGATTTGTTAAAATTCAGTTAAAATTTGAAACAGAAACTATTTAAATTAATGTAACCAGAACAGAACAGAAACTATTTAAATTAATGTACATAAAGATGAAAAATAATGTACTACTCTTGCCCTACGGCTTGTCATCCCAATTTTTTAACTGGATATGAAAGTATATGACCTCCTTAATATTCAGTTAAAATGTGAAACAGAAACTATTTAAATTAATGTACATAAAGATCAAAAATAGCAGAACAGAACAAAAACTATTTAATGTACGGCTTGTCAGCCCAATTTTTACCTTCCAGTCTTAGGTAAGGAAGTTATTGTCTTTGGTCAAAAAATTCGGTGGGAAGTTTTTAATGTATAAGCACATTTTAAGTGCCCTAGAATACGATTTTACTATTTTTACGATGATTTTGGTTATAATTGGTCAACCGGAAGTACCCTCCTTTGAAGATTTTAACAGTTTTTCTTGAAAAACCTATGTTAAATATCATGTTTTCACATTTAATGTTATTATAAATATTAAAGAACATTGTATTCTCTATACGATTTGACTGCATTTTATACTTCATATTAAGTGGATATAGAGTTATAAAATTATGAAGAAATTAAATTTCATAAATTATCCAGCTATGCTAGAAACAGCTACTATATTAAGAAAATTCTGATTGAAATATGTCAGTGTCAAGTGCAGTTGATATATTCGTAGTATATTTGTTATAATTTTACTCGAATATAGGATCTTTTTGCTCGAAACTTTCTGTATGGAATTTGTATAAAATACATAAAACTGTCGAAAGGTAATGTACATACAAGAAATTTACAATCTTTTGCAAGGAACCTTCTGTATGGATTTTATAGAAAATACATACGCATTTATGAAAATTCTACCGGTAGATACCGCATCTACCGACTGTGTTCGAAAACACGAGTGGTAAAAAGTTAACGTGTTCGAAAATTGTTCAATATCCACCAGATTTATCTACCGGATTCATAAAGAATCTAATCTCAAAAAATGGTAGTGATACAAAGCGAAGCGCGCGCGTTTAAAGTGGAAATGTGTTCCAAATAGAACTCTGCTCAGTTTGTTAACTACGTCAAATTTCTAACCTGTTTTAAATTTTCTAATTTTTTCATGGGTTATGGATCTACCCTGTTTACCACTTGCGTTTTTAAAATATCGATTCCGGAGCTATAACCTGATAAAAAGCTGTTTACCAGTAACAGTTTACCGCGGTAGAATTTTCGTAAATACCTCATATAGCTGACGGAAGGTAATGTGCTGGCCACATCAGATTTTTTGAAAATATTATCTATCTCCAAAAAACTTTTAGTTTCAGTAGTGAATATTGGCAATCACTCTATCACTATTAAGCTCCATATACACCTTAATCCTCTTGTGTAGCAACCAATTACCGCGTCACAAATCACTCTAACCAGCCTAACCATAAAGCTTGTTGTGTGAACCCAGCTTAACCGCGGATCGGAAGTTTGACAATACATGGTCATCAATATGTGTGTAAGTGCAACATGGAACCTTCATAGGTTTCATGGTCATGTTATACCTTCCACCTCACTGATCTGAGATGATCAACCCTTGTACTCGTAAAATACAAGTTAAGGGAGAAATATAAAATAGCGGCAATCAAAAGTTTTCCCATTTCCAATGAATATATTCAACGAGCTCTAATAAAAAAATCTGATGTTGCCAGCACATTACCTTCCGTCAGTTCTATGTATTTTGTACAAATTTCATACGGAAAGTTCCTTGCTAAATTAAATATTCTATTTCTTGTACATTACCTTCCGGCAGTTGCATGTATTTTATGCAAATTTCATACAGAAAATTATAATTTTGTGACGTTTTCTATATACAGTGTAATGTATCTGCAGAAATAAAAGATTTATTATTATTTCTTGTACATTACCTTAAAGCAGTTGTATGTATTTTATACAAATTCCATACAGAAAGCAAAAGATCCTATATTTCCAGGAAAATTATAAGACAAACACACTGTCAATTTCACTTGACACTGACATCTTTCAATCAGAATTTCCTTAATATAGTAGTTGTTTCCATAGCTATGGCTGCTTTATGAAATTTAAATAAATAAATAAATAAACAAATATATCATCACGGCTTATTACCCATTGCTGGGTGTGCCAATCTGCTTTGTACACATATATCGGTAAAGATGATATATTTGCACCGTGCGGGCGCTTACCAGGCGTCACCTCAAGGGCACTCATTGCTGGCGTGGAGAGTGCACCACAGGGGTGAAACTATGAAATAGCTATGGCTGCTTTATGAAATTTAATTTCTTTATAATTTTTTAACTCTATATCCATTTAATATTAAGTATAAAATGCAGTCAAATCGTATAGAGAATAAAATATTCTTTAATATTTATAATAACATCAAAATCGAAAAAATTATATTTAACATAGTTTTTTCAAGAAAAACTGTTAAAATCTTCAAATGATGGTACTTCCGGTTGACCAATTGTAACCAAAATCTAATCAGCTCTTCATATGGATGTAACGAAGAAGTATACGATAAAATTATAATTTTTGTAACTGTAGTATTAGAGTTATCGCAGACGAAAATTTTGTTACACATACACACGTACACGCACACACACACACACACAATTGCTATACATCGTTTCACGTAAGAAAGTAGTGATGGGAAGATAGGAGCAATTTGAACTTGTGATTTGATTGGACAATATCGGGGTATTCTCCAAACAAAAAACAAGATGAGACTGTTCCTATCTTTTCACCACTATTTTCTTACGTGAAATGAAGTATAATACTTGTTTTCGCGTAGTAAAATATTGAGAACTACTCAGGTCAAGTGACTCTCAGTTAGTTTTGATCACTTTGTACATTCATCTCTACGTATCGTACAATATCGTACAAAAATTCATAAAAAGCGCATATACACATCATTTTACTCTCAAAATCGAAAACATTACTGCTGTAATCACTAATAATGTACAATGATCATAAACAACTGGTTACCTATACTAAGTTTTTATGTATGTAAGTCCATCTATTTCTTTTCCCCCATAAATTTCCTGCGTAATATTGAATCTCAAAAATTGATTACCGCTCCTCCTGACACAGATATTTCTCCTGGAAAAAGAATGGAAGAAAGAACGTCCAATAAAGCAAAGGAGACGAGAAAACGGAGCTTTATTTAAAATGTGGTGAACTGCCGAACGAGGTTAATGGTTTTAGGGAAATTACTCTTCCTAAGAAAGGAACAGACTAAACTGCGGAACGAATATTAAGTAGTTGGAAAAAGAAACACGTTTAAATTGATTTATACGAAAATAAACTGCCCAATCACCAATAATAGAGACGGTTCATTGATTCGTTTATTAAAATAGATATTAAAAATAAATAAATTTACTATTATGTCTATTCGTTTCGCTATTCTGCGTCTACGGTTTACTGCCGATCCCATATATTTTGTATGAACGTGGTAATAGACCCAAAGTAGTGAAACAAATAAACCAATTATGGCGTTTATTCATTCATGGGTGTACTAAATTGATTTTCGAAAATTTCAAAAAGTTTATTGACTCGACCAGTGTGTAGCTTTAATCATAATGCTGACAATTCCAGTTGCAGCAAACTTATAATAATTAAATCCTATTTATATTTTTTTACGTTATACTAGAAACGAAGAAAGGTTAAATTCGTTGCCGATTATATCAATTAAAAACATTGTCATATCAAATACTGAAAAAGTTTGTTGTTCAGGAAATCTTGCCGACGACAGTAGGTTGCCAACAAATAGAAGAAAATAATTTGCGGCTGCTTGCATAACGGAGTTACAAGACTTTTTAATCCACCAATCCCGGGAGGATATCTTGAGGTGTGATTATATTATTACAAAATAAAACTGGTTTCTAGGTTTGAATAATACTACTAGTGAATTACAAAATTTGTTTGACTTACTGTAATTTGGACACTTTAGAGTTGACTTTTCACTGTCAACAAATTTAGGTTAGCGAAGGTGTCATCCGTGTTGTAGCAGCTGTAAAATGTGTTAAACGAAAATATTATTATCATTTGAATTCTTTGAGATTAAAACAACAAATGGTGGTTCTAAAAAGAACCGTTTTATTGTAATGCAATTTATACAATGGTAATAACACCCATGGAACGATTCAATCAGAGCAGGTGCTCAAAATCATTTCTAAGTAATCAGCGGTATACATGGTAAGAATCAGCCTTTTTTTATTTACCTTGTCAAATTTAATTTGACACTGACATTTTTCGAAAACTACAGTCGCCCACACATTTTAAAGAAGATTTGATTTGCATAAAACCCTAGTAACCTAAAATTACGGCAAACACACGTTAAAGGTGTAGGTCTCTGATTGGTCAATTTTAAGACGTCTTTTCTCGAATATCTTTTAAGTTAGATTTTTTTTCTTCGATATTACACATCCGAGTACAGTCTCATGTTTCCACTCTGGGGCGCGAGTTGTGAGACAGCCTGTAATATCTAAACAAAATTGTAATAAATGAGGGGCGCAATTTACAATTTTCGCCTGGGGCACTCAAAAGTCTTGGTTCGGCACTTTGGACCCTATTGATTCATCAACCAAACTAATAATTTCGTTTTGTTCTAGAATAACAAATTATCAAGATAACACCAGTTTTATTTGGAACTTGGAACAGTTTATTTCAATTGACAGATAAATAACTTTTTAAAATCCCCATATATTTTGTTGTCATTATTTCTCTACAATCGATCTCACAATGAACTATATTTCCCATTCATATATCATTTTTTAAATATCTTTGTATTGTTATCAAAAGCGATTTATAGCACTTCTCTGTATCCAATTTAAAAATCTCTTAATTTCCTTTGTCTTTATTCCATCTATCCTCTTTCCTCTATCATACACTTAATGTCTTCATTATGAGTATCATTGCGGCTTATAATTCAAAACAACGTATGCTTTGTTCGGAACAAATGAGTGAGAAAACACCGAGATATCATGCAAAACTCGAATAGATTTCATTTAGCGTTCGTCCATCTCGCTAATCAGACTAGCCATGAAACAAATGTGACGCATGTCTATATGCCATCAACGGAGAATCGGTGCCATTTGTTACCCAAGTGCTGTAGCGGTAGGGTTCGCAAATGGAAATTTAGGGGATGAAAATGATATTTTTTTGGATATTTTGTTCTATACTACTATACTATAAATTATAAAGTTTTATGATGTACGAATATTTTTACACTCGTAATTATAACAATGTGATAGACAATCCCAACACTTTTTTTAAAAAAAAACAAGTTAAAATTTATGTGTCGGTGGTGCAACTGGTTATTATTCGCATGGCTAAATTCAGATCTGAAACACTTTCGAATAAAAATTTGGAATTAACATCAAGTTACAGTGGTGTTCACATATAACGAATACGCTTATAACGAACCACTTTCAAAGGCATGAAAGAAACGGCCATAATTTTCCGCCCATACTGAACCCGGGTATAACAAACTGTCATATATAACGAACTATATTTTATCGATTTTTCGTTATAACGAAGTTTCGGGTCGTGTGAAAATGTGCAAAATGTAAGATTTTTTGTCTTGTATGTATTTCATTTACTGATTCACTAGTCAACGAAGAAAAATTTTCACGCTGAATTCAGGGTATTCTTACATTATTTTCAACGTTAAATTCAGATCTTTTACTCTTTTTACTTTCTTGTATAATTGATGAAGATTAATCGGGATTTGGACAGGAACGAAAAATTTTTTACATTCGAATGTCGCCTCGGTTTATTTTAAAACCATCCTCAGAGGATTCTATAAAAAAATTGTGTTACAATATCTCATACAAGTATCAAAAAAAACAAATAACAAGTTATGATCATACAAACTATAAATTAGTACATACCGTTCAGACAATCTAGTATAAAAAATTCCAGAAGAAATCATGAATTGCAAAATGAGAAAAAAATTACGGAACACACAATGTTGTTGTGTGTTCCGTAATTTTTACGATTCCAATTCAACATTTTGAAATGTATTATTGAACTATAATTTTAAAACAGTTAAAATAAGTCATGCAAATGAGTATCTCATTTTGTAATTTATGATTTCTTCTAGAATTTTTTATACTGGATTGTGTCAACGGTATGTACTAATTTAGTTTGAATGATCATAAGTTGTTATTTGTTTTGTTTGATAGTTAAAATAAAACGAAACGTTAGCGACATTCAAAAGTAAAAATTTTTTCTCTCCTGTCCAAATTTCGAATAATCCTCATCAATTATATAATTTGTGGACGTTATTTCAATCATATCTTCCTTGTATAGTAAAGGGAGTATTGTAATCGTGTAAAAATTCATTTTTCAGATTTCAGCGGAAATATCCATTTTGACCATCCCTGAATGCATTATGACTAATTTCATCGTGACGTCTGTACGTATAACTCAAAAACAGTAAGCCATAGAGAGTTGAAATTTTGTATTTAGACTGCTATAATATCTAGTTGTGCATCTTCATTTTTGGTCGTTATGTAATTTCTAGAAGTGGTTCTTTACTCGAAGCCTATAATAGATTTTAATGAAAAACTATTTTAAATTATAATCCAAAACTTTTCAAATTTGGTATATAAGACTTTTATGTCAAAGGGAATAACATCATAGAGTTTGGTTAAAATATGCTAACCGGAAGTAATATATTATAAGAAGTTGTTAACAGTTTTTCTTGAATAAAAAATGGTTTTATTTTGATTTTAGAAATAAATGCTTCAAATAAAAGTTTTAGAGAATTAAACCACGAATGGTATTCGGATGACTATTTCCAAAATAAAATTCAGGTAATTATTTATATTTTTTTTCTTGACGAAAATCTTCTAATTTTTATTGTGTTTTGAGGTGTTATACAGTGTGTTCAAAAAAATCCTAACTCGGAGTAGGCTATGAACGGAAAAACGTATGTCTGATCATTATTCAATTAAAAAATCAAGTTGTCAAAATTGATCTTGAAATGTAATTTTAAGGAAAACAGACAATGAAGGATACAGTATATTGACATTCGCCGTTTTATAATTTGTTTTCATATCTAAAATAAGATTCAAGAAGAAAAACTTTGATTTCTTTAGATAACATTTTTGACAATATCTCAGGTCAAACTGACATTTAATTGAATATTTTTAAATTGACATACGTTTCTTTGTTCATAGCCTACTCCGAGTTAGGAATTTTTTGGAACACACTATATTTAAGTTTGCTTTTTCAACGTTTTAAATAAATTTCTGTCCGTATCGACTCGTTTTTAATAAAAACTGATAACACTGAAAATATACAGTTTGACAGGTATATAAACAATATTTTTCTAAAACGTCAAAAAAATTTCGCTTATCAAAACTCACTTACTTGTTATATTAAGGCTTAAGGCATCTTATTGGCTTAAAGGGTGCGAAAATTTTTTTGTGACGTTTTGTCGAAATGAAACTTGGTAACTAGATAGAATCCTGAATTTGGATTGGCTTATAAATTTATGAGTGAAATAGTCAATAAAATATTATACTCTTGTAAATAAAATATAAAATCATTTCTGTTTGAAGGTTGTGGACAATGTTAAATTATTATTAAAAAGTACTGGTTAGACTTGTCTTTATTAAGCAAAAATACTCCACAAGGAAAAACAATGGAGAAGAAGAAAATTTAAAGAAGCAGTATATATTTCTTCAAATGCAAATAATGTCAGTAAACCTAGCGTAGAAATCAGTAACCTATGGAAAACATTAATACTATGTCATACAGAGGACGTCAAACTTCCTGTCTAAATTTTGTTTGAATAGTTTATGAAAACCTCTTTTATATTATTTATATATTTATTATTTATTTTATGATTTATACTTACATTATTATTAGTTTATAACCTGATGACGACTGATGATCTGTAACGGTCGAACCGTTGTTATATTTTAAAATATATTTAATAAAGACAATGCAAGTCTATCCAGTACTTTTTAATAATAATAAAATCATTCATTCGTTTTATATTCTACATTGTAATGTTAACAATATTTTTTGCTCCAATTATTAATACAGTAAAATATTATTATAAATATTCCACACTTACGTTTGAAGATCATCTGGTCGGCTTATAACTTCCTAATGTATGTTGAACTGTTCTAGTATATTCAAAATCATTGTCTCAATAGTAAACACAATGAAATGTACAGTATCTCACACACTACACTACAACTAACACATACCTATTTACCACTGATAACAACAAATACATATAGTTATTGTACGGTAAACATTAAAACATCATAACATCAAACAAGTACACTAAATGGCAACTGAAACATAGCTGGACTTCGCTTCGCGTCATATTCCAGACAAGACACGACCTCTCTGGAACAGTGTACTCGTATTTTTAAGCGGGACAAATGAATAATAATATAATTTGTTTTGAAAGAAATAAATAAAATAATATTTTTATCTTATTACGTATTGAATACGTCAATTTATAAATTTAATTAAAAATTTGTTTATGATAATACAGAGTGTTTCACTAATGTGAAACACATCGATTATTTTCTTCATTATTTAGAATTGAAGAAAATAATCGAAATGAAAGTTATAATAGATCTATACGAGAAAATTCACTTACTCAAGAAAAAATTTTAAACCAGTATATTTTCTTAAATACCAATTTATAGATCAATTTAGATCGGTCGACAGAGATTTTTTTCTGAAATTTATCTAACGCGTATTTTCATATCGTTACATTAAAAAAAAAAAACAGACCATGATCAACAACAAAATAACTTTAGGTTATATACCATAGACATTCAATAATCTCTCTACAATAGCTTTGAGAGTCAGTGAGGTAATGTCTGATAAACTCTTTCAATCATACAGATATATATATATATATATATATATATATATATATATATATATATATATATATATATATATATATATATTGTCATTACTGACATCTTCAAATGATAATAGATTGGTACACCTAAAAACGGGGAATGACGTGTCACCTTGAGAAATTTTCAAGGACTGGTGTTACATAGATTTTGTTCCAGCAGTGCGAAAAAAAAAATGCAACAGCTGAATTTAGAATCCAAGGCAATTTTGATTTTAGACAATTATTGTAATGTTTTTGCTGCCAAATGTAACTCCCTTAGTGTAACCGATGGACCAAAATGTGATTCAAGCGATCAAATTAAATTACCGCAAGAGGCTTTAAAAAAATTATTGCTTACGAAGGTGCAGGTATTTCTGCAGAACTGAAGGAAGTTAATTTGAAAGATGTTGTTACTGGATTATCAAGAGGATGACAAGATGTGAGGCCGGAACTTATACAAAAGTCCTGAACTAAACTTCTTCCACTTCTTGATGATGGTTGGACTGAAGACGATAATCTTCCACTATTACAGTGGAGGGACAGAATGGAGTTGGAGGGTATAGAAAGACAAATAAACGAGGTTACTGCGCTAATAAACCAAATTTCTGAAGATGTCACACAACAAGAAGCTCTTGAATGGGCTATCTATCGGACATGAAGAATTATGGGAATCCACAAATGATACGGATATTTTGTTCGATAATCCGGATCAACCTTAGCAATTATTAGTTCGGATTAAAGAGGTCCAACTGTATGAGGATTAATAATTTATTTAAAATGTTTGTCTATTAATGTAATGAATCATTATGAAATAATTAATAAGATTGAAAGAGATTACGTTCAAATTAGTGAAATACTTTAAATTATTTCCTCGTTTGTAGTTCGATGACCATTTAAAAAATTCTAACAAAAACACCTAAATTAGCTTAGTTCTCACATAGTTTACACCGATTGTTACAGAAATACAAAACATAATTTGAATTCTTGCAGGACGTTTTCTGAATGTTTACTAAATATAAATACCGACATCGCTATTAATTCTTCTACTTCCGTCGGTGTGTAGCCATCAAACAGCGGTGACTCGTCGGGGCTTTGAAGTTTTATTTTACAACCTACTGTTCATATGTTCATAAAACTATTAACGATTATTATTACTGTCATTAATGATTCCTTTGTAAATTAGCGATTTCCTAGAAACTTGCCAGAATATATTATTAATATGAAAACTTTCTGTTTAAAACAGAACTGTATTCAGAGTACCTTGCGCTATACAAATTTTTATTTTCAATTTAAATAATGTATTAACAATGCTTACAAAATAGTTTTTTTTAATGTCATTATTTTAAGTAACCTAGAGTTAAATTGAAAATTAATTCCAATTTTCAAAACGCACAAGAGTGACTATTATGGTTTGTAGTGCTCTCTCCTCGATAGCTCCACCATGAGGTGACGCCTAGTAAACTCCCTTAACTTGTGACAAGATTACGGCTTTAATAAGCTAGTTATAGTCCCTCGAAATTTGAAAATATAGATGTGACGTCACGAATATAAGTTTTTACATCAAACTGTTTTCTTCTTGGACCTAAATGTTCTTGAAATATATGCTATATCTAAATGGGGTCATACCAAAAAGAAAAAATGTTGAATTTTCTTTCATAAATGAAAAATTTACCTAATATTATGCATATATACATCAAAAATATTTAATATTATTATACTTTTCATTCATGATTTTCTTTATAAAGATTCTGAGTTTGGTTTTGTGACGTCACAGTTTTGTACACAAATACACGATAGTGAGGCACACCCGTATTCGTGCTTTTACTGTACATGAACAGATCTGTCACTTTTTTCTAACATAACCTTATATAACCAATATTTTGAAAGTAACGTCAACATCCTTGCAACAAGTTATTTTTTAAAAAAAGTAAGTACAAATAACGAAATATGCTAAATAAAAATATAAATAAATATAATTTATGTTTGATTTAGATATTACAATGGTTGTATAATATTGTTCTGCGTCGTCCTACGAGAATAACTCGTTGAGAAGTAAAAATAAAATTTTTGTTTGTATTCTTATGGCTCAAGATGTAAGGGAAAGATGGTATAAGGCAATAAATACTCCAGAAGTTTTGAAGACTACGTTTGGTTTCAAGCGTGATTTCAAAACAATGACATAAACGTCAAAAGTAGTTCCATTTTTGCTCAGTAGATGTCACTACGGCCGCAAAACAGTTACGTCATTCGAAATTTTATATAAACTTTAAAAAATTATTACTGTAAAACTAGAAACTTATGTGTCATAAAATATATATTTTCGTAAGTAGTTTTAAATGTACTTTCAGTAAAAAAATAAATTGGAAAATGTGGTATGACCCCATTATATTTATAAATAAATGAATATTATTATACTGTACAAGTCTACATGATTTATAATTGGAAATGTATTTAAATTATTAAGTTTAATGCAAAACATTTATATTCAAATAAAAACTGTTTGAGAATTGTAGTACTGGACTGATAGCCACGCCTCCGCTATATTTGAATTTCTTTACTTCCATTGGTAGGGCTCCTCCCCCTAACCGGGTATTCGTTATATATTTATAGGCCGTCTTTGAGTCGCCAATCAAAATAATATATATATATATATATATATATATATATATATATATATATATATATATATATATATATATATACAGGGTGGAAATGAAATAAGTGCATTAAATTTAACCAGTAATGTAACTCGACGAGAGCAACAATATTTCTTAATAACTTTTTCTCGAAATCGCATATTTTTTTAGCATTTTTACCGCCCCGTAAATTGACGAGTCGTTCCACGTATTTTTCTAATAATTGAATGCAGTAGCAATAGCTATGAAAAATTTTGTTTTAGCAATTGACAGTTTTGTTAGTCGTTGCAATTATATTTTGGCATTAGTAACAAACTTGTTTATCAGGTAAAATTCTGTCAAAATGCTTACGTTCACAAATGTAGAGTACACAGATATTGTAATTACTTACCTATGGTTTATTTATTTATTCGTATCTTTACATTTTAATTTGTGGTTGATATAAAGACAGTATTATAAAGTTGCTAACGCATTTAGACGGAGCGTTTCCAAACCATATACTGTTCCTAATATTCGCACATTTGTTAATCTTGTACATCTTTATCACAATACGAAGTGTCACATACGACAATTTTGAATAAAGCAACAGTTGTATCCACATCATGTGCAAAAAGATCTATATTTTCAGCACATAACAGACTTCAATTTTGGGAATGGCTCATAATGTTCATTAATGAGACTGAATTTACTTGGAAAGGTGTATTTATTGTGCACAATACACATTTCAAGAGACGAAAATGCAGTAAAAATTTTCATTAAAAAATGTTAAAGCGGGAACAATAAATGGACGACTAATTATTGGTACTCATGTACCTCGTTTAAATGGACAAAAGTTTGTACTTACATTGTTTGAATAGCGTATTTAAACTATTATGATTTGTCGACGATAAATAATCATCTCATAACCTAATAACTATGCTTTTGCTCTTCCTCCCCTCGTTCCTCCTTGTCATCCTCTATTCACATGTGATTAAAGCCTGGTTTAATACACAACTTTATAATTTTGTTATCCAAAATTTAAATTTCTTTATTTTAAAAATTGTACTATTATGAATTAATTAATAATAATTGTTATTTCCGTTGATTCGTTTATTAATTGCTGTGAGTGTAAGTGTAACCGATAACCGACAATTTTTGAGCTGTTTGTATCCCACTTGCAGCCATTTGTTCTCCATGGGCGGATAACGAAATATGCAGCAAGTCTTTAAAGAATTTTAACTCAAAATCTAAAAGACTTAGAAAAAAAAGTTATTAAGAAATATTGTTGCTCTCGTCGAGTTACATTACTGCTTAAATTTAA
This sequence comes from Harpalus rubripes, assembly GCA_963082715.1. Taxonomy (NCBI): domain Eukaryota; kingdom Metazoa; phylum Arthropoda; class Insecta; order Coleoptera; family Carabidae; genus Harpalus; species Harpalus rubripes. Next base: position 10,454,188 of record OY720448.1, read on the forward strand.
TGCACTTATTTCATTTACATTGTATTTAGGTTTTTGTTACAAAAAAATACTGCATCCGAAAATGCTAATGTTATTAATTTTTCAATATCCGGAACCATAAAAATAGTCGATAACAATAATAACAAGTTTGCAAAAATCATTGATGCGATGGAACAAAAATTTAAACAAAAGCGCAAACATCTAACACTACTTAACGAAATCTTAAATTTAGTTCTCATCGAACTACATTGTTGTAATCAACTATTACATTGTTGTCATCAACACTACAAAAAAGTAAAATAAGTTTAAACGTCAAGAATCTATGACATATTTGTTAAAATTTGTTTAAAACGAGGAAAATGAAAACACCTTTATTGTAGGTAGCTGATGACAACAATAAAATAATTGATTACAACAATGTAGTTTGACGAGAACAAAATTTAAGATTTGTTAAAGTAGTAATGTTTTCTCTTTTGTAACAATTTTTGTTCAATGGCATAATTGATTTTTGCAAAAATGTTATTATTGTTTTCGACTATTTTTACTGTTCCGGAAATTGAAAAATTATAAACAATAGCATATTCTGATGCAGTATTTTACTCTGTAGCAAAAACCTAAATGCAGTTTTGCTCTAAAATAATTAGAGGAGCAAATAACTGCACATTAAGATTTTACCATTGAAACCCCTATGCTGCGTCTTCCAAGTCACCAGCCGGTGCTTATATATATATATATATATATATATATATATATATATATATATATATATATATATATATATATATATATATATATGGAATCATATGAGTGACGAGCTACTGTAACAAAAACCTTCCGAAGTATTTCAATTAGATTGTTTTACTTCTTTATTAATATTCATATACGTTCAATATGTTTTCCTAATTTCGCTTAATTCAATTGCGCTGTAGTCCCCTATTTCAACGATAGGATCTAGAACAAATTTGTATTATTTATAGACAGAAAACATATTTTCGAACGTGCATTCTATTCTACCGTGCATGTTAGTTGAATAACATAATCTCGAAGAAATATCTATCTACTTGCATTCACAATAAATCAACCTTTAGATATAAATCATGGCTACCAAAGTAAATATCACGAAATCTCCCACTGCAGAAACAAAAGAATAAAAGCAATAAGTTGAAAACAAGTTTGCGTTTTGTTATGCTAATAAAGCGACTCAAGAAAAAACTATATTTACATATTTAGGTCTGGAAATGAAATTATTTATTTGTTCTTAAGCTTGTCGAACAATCGATTGCCGCATAATAAATATGCAACTGGTGCTGATATATCAATTTAATTTGCCATCGATTACTCGTTGATTAAATTGTTTGCTTTGAAAAATGCCGGTTTATTAAATTCCTATAAATATTTTGCATTCAACATTACACTAAGAGATAAAGGCAGAATCGTATTAAAAATTTATAAGATCTTGAATCCATTTTAGTTTTTTTAAATTAATTCAATAGAATGCATCGTTATGAGGTTGCATGCCTGTGTACGTTAGGTTAGGTCCGAGTTTTGTCAAATTGAAAGTAGTATAGTATTCCGGGATTGTCGACCTCTATGAATTATGTCTGGTTATGTTAATTGCATCCCAACTTGAAAAGGTAACGGGAGTAGTTACCGAACAAGAAAAAATTCTCGCAAGATTTCCGACAGACCCGGGATTCGAAACCACGATCTCTGAGTTTTGTCAAATTTAAAGGTTAATGCTCCAAAAGTATAGCTTAGAAAACTAAATGAAGGACCTTGCAAAAACCATGGACGTAACAAAAATGTCGAAATTTAGATATTATTTATTATTTAACGAACTGCAGAACGGAAACGAGTATTATATATTCGAGAATATAATTCATGAGTCACGTGACATGTTTTCCGCCAATCAACATTCAGAATCTCCCTAGTTACATGTCTACCACAGCGATGATAATAAACAAATATCATCTTATTTATATTCGTTACTAAGAGATTTGTTTTCTTTATTTGACATTGACAGTTAATTTTGAGTACATAAAAATGAGCTATAATCGTTGGGTTGATATCAGCAACGATGAAAATAATAAGGCAATTGTCAAATTAACCATGTTGTAATACAATATATTAAAAGTTAGGTTAGCAGCACACACAATGTGTCACAAAAATTCATTATATTCTCTCATTAAATATAAGCTCGTGATAAGATTAATAATCGAAGATATTATTCGTGAAACCGAAGCAGCACATTTCACTCGTCCTTCGGACTCCTGAAATCTGCAACTCGGTTTCACTCCACAATATCATCAATGATAATCATATCACTTGTTATAATACGTATGAGAATATAATTCATTAGTCATGTGACATGGTTTCCGCCAATTAACATTTACAATGTCTCTAGTTACATGTCTACCACAGCGATGATAAAAAATCTGATGTGGACACCACACGACTTCCTTGTACACAAGACCAATATAAAGTATAGACCCAAGTATAAAACACGTATAAAATTGCACGTATTTGACGTAATTTGACATTAGCATCTATTTTTTATTTTTTTGTTATTTTTTGTCCTAATCCATAGCAAGCTTCATTACAAAAGCCCAAAAATTATATGTTTTAAATATACATATATCTCGCTTATACGAAGGGCTAATTTAATAATACTTGATGTGCTAGACACAGAATTTAATTCTCTAAAAATTTTATTTGAAGCATTTATTTCTAAAATCAAAATGAAACCATTTTATTGAAGAAAAACTGTTAACAACTTCAGGTAATATGTCACTTCCGGTTAGCCTGTTTTAACCAAAATCCACTATGTTATTCCATTTGACATAAAAGTCTTATATACCAAATTTATAAAGTGTTAGATTATATTTTAAGATAGTTTTTCATCAAAATCTATTATAGGCTTCAAATAAAGTACCATTTCTAGAAATTATGTAATGACCAAAAAGGGAGGTGCACAACTAGATGTTATAGCAGTCCTAAATACAAAATTTCAACTTTCTACGGCTTACCGTTTTTGAGTTATGCGAGATACATACGCACGTACGTTCGTACGTACGTACGTACAGACGTCACGACGAAATTAGTCAAAATGGATTCAGGGATGGTCAAAATGGATATTTCCGTTGAAATCTCAAAACCGAAATTTTTCGCGATTACAATACTTCCTTTACTTCGTACAAGGAAGTAAAAACAAAAAAATATTACCTTATTTATATTCGTTACTAAGGAATTTGTTTTATTTATTTATAAAATTGACAGTTATATACAGATATGAACAACGATGAAAATAACAAGGGAATTGTAAAATTAACCAGTTATAATACATTATATGAAAAGTTGGGTTAGCAGCATGCACAATGTGTCACAAAAATTCATTATATTCTCTCATTAAATTTAGGTTCGTGATATGATATTGTAGATATTGCTCGTGAAACCGAAGCAGCACATTTGCAACTCGGTTTCACTCGAGAATATCATCGATGATAATCATATACAGTGTGTTCAAGAAAATTCCTAACTCGGAGTAGGCATGAAAAAAGAAACGTATGTCAATTTAAAAATATTTAATTAAATGTTATCTAAAGAAATCAAAGCTTTTCTCCTTGAATCTTATTTTAGAAATGGAAACAAATTAGAAAACGACGAATGTCAATATACTATATTATCTTTCTTTACTGTCATTTCTCCTCAAAATTGCATTTCAAGGTCAATTTTGACATCTTGACTTTTGAATAAAATAATGATCAGACATACGTTTCTCTGTTCATAGCCTACTCCGAGTTAGGAATTTGATTGAACATACTGTATTACAGGCACAACCCTGGTTTTACAGAAAAGAAGTTGGTTGGGAACTTTTAAGAAGCGTAGGAAAATGGTGAAGGGATTTATTGTTGAATGGAACTATTTAGTACACATTTAAAATAAAATTCTTTAAAATATGAACCAAGCAATGAAATCTGGTATTATTTATATCTACACTGTTCGTTCCACCAGTAAAACGTCATATTCACATCGATTCTTCGCGGTATTGGCTGTTGGATACTTCCATTTGAAAGTTATTTGGAGGCATTAGATGCCTGCGACCGATGAAAGCTGATAGATGTATTCTGGAAATTACTACGTCTTTTTCTTATTGTATGCGACGGTGTAGGTAAATGACAACTATAACTTTCTTATAAATGGAACTTATATATGTTAACTGTAACTGTGGTTTATAAATTAGTTCTGTCATGATAATTTCTTATTTGAATTATTAATAGACAAACACATTTCTGATTATGGAAGTCAACAATAATGGCATAGCAACAAATTAGAGCAAAAGAACTAGACTTTAAAACTGTATCTATGATCAAAGATTAAAAAGAGTTATTAATTTTTCTAATAGGTGATTTGTAATAGATTTTTTATTTGTTTTTTAATCATTTTCAATTTTTTCACCCCTATAAATTAATAATTCAAGTTTTATTTATGTTTAAAACAAAAGAATGCAGATTTCTTATATATCAATTAAAACTTTTTATAAAAAAGCAAAAGGATGAAACTTTTATCAGCATATGTTCCTATCTACACTGGCTTGCAAAAAATCGCGTACACCTATTTTTTGCTGTATTGAGTCGATCTTGATTTTGAACTTGTCAATGTCTCTAGTGTCAATTAAGATGTCAAAATTAACAGAAATTCAAATACATACTTGGTTGTTCTTTCATTTTTCTGGAATATATTTGTAATTTAACAGTAGGTAAATTAAACACAATTAAGAACTAGCTCTATAATAGATCAAATAGTGATGACAGCATTGTCAGTTTTTACATTATTTACAGAACTAAAAATTTCAAAAACCCGGTTACTTGATTTTTAAGGTGTACGCGATTTTCTTGCAAGCCAGTGTACAATACCATAAGTTCGTGATATATCTCGAAAATTGTTAAGATTTAAAAAAATCTAATTACGTCATTTTATACTACATTTTATAACCTCTCGCCAGATATTTTACCTGGTTGTACGCATAAAACGAAAAATATTTTTAAATACAAATACAGATATTCATGTCTCACTACAAAATAATTCTCACATATATTTGCAAAATCTAGGGGATATTTTAATATAAATTATGTACAATACATAAATTTTCTTTATATTCAATATCCTGAAATTTTCTTTTTCTTTATATTCGTCATTCTTTCGCAAATTCCTTTTATATTCTTTTTTACGTATATTCTTTTGCGTCGTTGACTTTTTTTTTATTTTCATAATCTTCATAATGATTTACAAATATTTTTGACAGTGGCATACAAATATTTTTGATAGTGACATTTATGTGTCAATTACAAACATTTGAATTTCTTGCCTTGTAGTAGTTTGATCTGAGATTTTTTACATCAAATTATTTTATATGCATTTCTTTATCTCTAAATCTATAGAAGATATAATAATGAATTTATATTTATCGAATAAAGAATTTAACGTTCTTTAATATAAGTATTTACATAAATTTTCGATAAATAAATTTAGATGATTTTTTTTCTTGTAACTACTACTTCCGGTTGTCCAATTGTTACCAAAACTTAATCAACTCTTTCCATTATTGTTAAATTGAGGAATCCGTAGTTAAAAATGTCTTAAGTCTTAGAGTATTTGAGAAATCGTGAATCCAACATCCACACATCCACACACACATACGGACATCATCGTAAAAATGTTATAATCGTATTCTAGGGACCTTAAAACGTGCTTATTCACTAAAATCTGGATATGCGATTTTGAGCATGAATACAATATCTCTCTTAGCGAGAGGTAAAAACGGTACAAACTTTGGCTGAAGAAAATTTCTTTATATTAATAAATAAGATATGATATATTTCGTATTTTCGAAATGAGTAAAGAACGAGTTTTTGCCTGTAGCTCAAAAACAAATGAAGATAGAATATCCTGTGATTATTATTAAACTTATCTCGAAAAGATTACCCAGTACTGTGCAAACGGTTTTACTCTACCGGTAATATTATTCGAGAAACCTTTATAAAAAAAAAAAAAAAAAAAAAAAAAAAAAAAAAACATTGAAAATGAGATATCCTATACATATCATTAACAAGCTTTCGAATTCCACAATTTAAGTATTTTGAAGTTCATTGTATTTATTTCTTGGCCTGAAAGTTCAAAAGAGTAAAAAGAACTTTTAAAAATTAATTCTTCATTTGGAAAACTGTATATTAATTTTAAATAATTTTTTTATATTCAGCTCTAAGCAAGAAATAAATTATTTGTTTCGTTCAATATCGAATGAAGCTTTTTACCCTTAAAAATCAATTAAAACCAATTAAATGAAGTTACAATAATTAGGAAATGCATACAGATTCTTTTATTTTTGGATATTGTAATTTTTAATGGGGTCTGGTACTAAAAAAAAAGTTGCATATATTTTGTCAAATTATGAAAATATGACTCATTTTAAATGATTTTGTTCGAAAATATTTCTAAAATATAAATTTTTCATTTATAATTAAAAAAAAACTATTAGTGCTATAACCATATGACGTCACAACTTCAATGGGATTTGCACTTTTTTTATTATTTTAAATGAAAGTTCTTTTAATTTTGAAGCAATTTGTAGTATTACAAAGTCTTAATTGTTTTAGTTTAACTGCATTTGATTTTTAATGTCAACATGACATCACGGCGACACCTACAGCAACTAGAAAATACATAGCTGACTCGTCCGCCATATTGGTGCCAAAAAGAAAGCAGTAAATTATGAAATAAAAGCGCGTTTCTTACAAGCTTATGTAGTAACTATTTTCATAATTAAATATATCTTCCATATTTGCCATATTATATTTATTTAAAATAATAAAACAAGAAAAAATATGGTTCGTTAAGATTTTTGAAGTTAGAGAAAAATATATGTATTGCAAAAGTACCTGTAAAAATTAAAACAATTTCTCAAATGATTTGCACAATTTGGAGCAGAACAACCTGTCATTATAGATAATTTCTATGATTAATAATATTGTAACGAATGATATACGTGGCTCCAAAATGGTGGACGAGTCAGGTGTAATTTATCTAGTAGCTATAGCGACACCTATTGCCATATCTTTTTCTCGCACAAGCTCTATAGTAGACAGCCAGAGAAAGGTAGTACTGTGACGTCACAGTGACACTAACAACAAACCTCAAAAATCTTGTAAAGTAATTATTTAAAAAATCTTTTTTTGTCTTAATCGCTATTATTAAGCATAAAGTGTACATTTTATTATTTTTTGTTATGGTGCAGGACCCCATTTTGGTACAGTGTACCAAGCGAAAAGAATATAATTTTATATTATTCAAAACTTGTGAAAATAAAATCTATATATTTATATGCAGTTCTATGTTGCATGAAAATGTATGAAACAAATCATTTTTATTAAAATAAAACATATTTATTCAAAATCTTTATAACAACAGATTTTATCTTTGACAAGGTACAACTATAGTGTCCTTAGCTGTCACTATTTAATCCATCTCATCAATTTTTGGCAGAATTAATGACATTGACAGCTGTAAACAACTTTAGTCAGTAGGCGAAGTAAAATTGAAGGTATGACGTCACATAAAATTCATTAAATTAAAAAAAAATTATATTTAAAATCTATACACATTTGGAGTGTAACAAACGCTAAAATTCAACATTTTATTCAATACTTCAGAAAATAAATAAATTAAAAAAATGAGTACCGGACCCAATTGCAATTTTCTATATTATTAAAATTTTTAATAAGCATTGATGAAATATAAATTTTTAATAAAAATTATAATTAGAATCTTTATATGAAACACATATATGATATTTACGAGTATTTGATGTTATATTAATAATGAATTTTATACAAAAGTATAAAATATAACTGAATTCTGTTCAGAATGTTGAACATCTTGTGTCTCGGGATATTTTAATAAAATTCGTGCCTTATGAAATCATATTTCAAATAAAACTCAGTATTTCTTGCTATAAATCAAAAGTTAGATTCTATTTCTTCTTATTACTGTGGTGGAGAATTAGAGTTCTCAAAAGTAAGGAGAATAAATGTTTTATAATGGTATGGTTAGGTTCATTACATATATTACCTAGGAAGATATTTTAACTGTAAAATAAGGCCCATCTTAGTGGATTACTATCAAGAGACTAATAAGTGACACTACTTTGCTGAGTTAGAGATACGTTAAATTTAAATTAGAGGCACTATATTATTATAATTAAGTGTAAGAGTATGTCTGAAATTTTGTAATACTTATACAGCGAAATTTTTCAAAGATGTCCGATCAAGGGCATCTATATCATGAACGAATTAACAAATTGGCATATATTTATCTCTCTTATTTGCAATGACTACAAGCGTATGCGATAAGGATGACTATACAACTCATCGAAAAATAGACCAATCAGATAGCTGAATGTTTCCTAATTACGCTGTATAACTTCGGTTATTTGCGTTGCTAAGTTGTGTTTCGCGAAACACAACTCGTGGTATTTCGGTCGCAAACAAATGATTCATATGTAATTATATCATCCATGGATATAAATGAAAAAGTAATATTTTTGATATTTCGTAAAACTATAGTTGGTGATTCATTGTATAGTCTTAACAACTAGAGCTTCGAAAATCATCTGAATATACAATTTGCTGACTCGATACGTTACTTGAAAACATATCTCATCCTCTCAACTGTATATTCGATTATTTTCGAACGTCATGTTGTATAACTACTGAATATAACACACTTGTCTTTCAAAAATGCATAAATTAGGACAATTATTGACATTGATAACGGAGCTCGTTGTTTTTATAACGAAGCTCGTTGTTGACAATACTTTCGCTGTAACGTTATTTTCTGTTATTATCAGACGTATGTACGTATCTGCAACTGTTTTGACAACAGTTGCTGCAACTTGTAACCTACGTTATCAGACATACGCAAAGTTGCAAGAAATATAGTTTTTTTAGTCTCGACGTTAGTACACATGATATTTAATTCCTATTGTCATTTTTTAAAGTTTGATTCATTTATTTGTATTTAGACGAATAAATGAACAATAAACTATTAGCTGCTACTACGTTATTTTTACGGTTAGATAATAGTATTAATAGTGAGAACGATATTATTGTTAAGAGACGTAGAAAAGAAAGAAAAACATATTCTAAAATTTATTTAGATATATTACTATATTTCATATACTTTTATAAGCATAAAAATAAGTACTTCTTCAAATTCGTATTGACGATATAATCCTTTTAACTTTTGCGAAATTTTCTTTTTTTAGTTTAAAATATGGATGTCTCGCGTTCCACAGAGCCTCTTTTCTTACGAAATTTGGGGATTTTTACCCCCTATGCCCCTTTACTACGCATGCGTATCTTGATAGTTACAGATACGTGTGACTAGTTTTCGAACAAGATGTAAAACTAGTTGCAGGAAATTTGTCGCACTATCACACGTCAAAAGTTGCACGAAACGCTTGAAGTTGCAGAAAATGTGTGACAAGTCGCAGATATGCGCGTACGTGTGATAGCCCCATGACACTGACACTGTGTCAGTTTCTTATTTTTCACTTATTTGGTTTTACATAAACCAACCACTTACCACTTGATTTAGTTTTAAATTTTGAATGCGTTTACTGTAACATATATTTTTACTTCCTTGTACATAGTAAAGGAAGTATTATAATCGCTAAAAATATCGGTTTTCAGATTTCAGCGGAAATATCCATTTTGACCACCTTTGAATCCATTTTGACTAATTTCGTCGTGACATATTTCACATAACTCAAAAACGGTAAGCCGTAGAAAGTTGAAATTATGTATTTAGGACTACTATAACATCTAGTTGTGCACCTCCCTTTTTGGTCTTTACAAAATTTCCAGAAATGGTACTTTACTTGAAGCATAAAATAGATTTTAATGTAAAGTTATATTAAAATATAATCCAAAACTTTTCAAATTTGGTGTATAAGACTTTTATGTCAATGGGAATAACATAGTAGATTTTGGTTAAAATATACTAGAAGTTACATATTACCTGAAGTTATTAACAGTTTTTCTTGAATAAAATGGTTTTATTTTGATTTTAGAAATAAATGCTTCAAATAAATTATGCGTCTAGCACAATATTATTAAATTAGCCCTTTGTATAAGCGAGATATGTAAATTAAAAAATACTTTGTTTTTGTAATGAAGTTTGCTATGGATTAGGACAAAAAAGTACAAGAAAATAAAAATAAAAAATGTTATTGTCAAATTACGTCAAATACGTGCAATTTTATAATTGGGTCTATATTTCATGTTGGTCTTGCGTACAAGGAAGTCGTGTGGTGTCCACATCAGATTTTTATAATAATAAAATAACAGTAGCACCTTACGTACCCTCATAAAATCTAAGTAAACGGCACTGCTGAATTTGACAGAATGGGCGGAGCTAAAATCTTAATTCATAAAATTTTTAGATGACCTTGATCGGACTTCTTTAAAAATTGAATTACCTGTAAAATCATCACGGGTTTCTTTCTCGGTTGACCCTATTTGAAACCTGTATATATCCCAAAAGAAATTAATTATTCTACGCCACTGGCGTTTTCCTCTATTCTCCTTGTTAATATATGTATGACAGGTTTGGTGATTAGATATACATTTTCAATCATCGGTGGATATGCATGATAAATACCACCATAAAGCAATAGCGTGCGTGCGTGGGTGGGTCTGTTTAGTGTACGCGTGTCTCTTTATTTGCCCACGTGTAAGTAAGCATATGTGCGTAATTGAGGATGTGATGTTTATTATTAAATATTAGTTCACGCATTCAAAGGATTTCAGTCGTCATGATAGATTAACTCGCTAATGGGCCATTGGTTTTATTATCGGAAACGATTGTAGGTTAATTCAATTTTCATTTCATTGGAAGTTATTCTTTGTTTTGGACAATAACATTTGATTGTTTATTCATAAATATAAAATAAATCTCACAATTTTTATAGTATTATCAGACTTAGTTATATTTGTGGCTTAATGTAAGAACAACCAATATGCCAACATTTTTACCTCCCGTTATACCGTAGGTAAGGGAGGTAATGTAATCGTACCAAAAATTCAATGGTGAGTTTTCAGTAAATAAGCACGAATTAGGGTCCCCACAACACGTTTTTACTATTTTTACGATTATGTCTGTGCGTGTGTGGAAGCTGCAAGGAAGAAATTAGAAGCAGAATTGGACAGAGAAAGGCCGCATACAGTAAAATATGACTTACTGACAGCCAGGCGCATTAATATTGCGAAAAAGATTTGCAAAATGTCTAATTTGGCGTATAGTACTGTATGGCTGTGAAACGTGGATTATGCCAAAGAAGGAAAAAAATCTGGTGTGGCCAACATAATACCTCCCGCCATTTACAGCCAGGGTCACAAAAAAGATTAGGCTAATACTTATTTTTGGATTAACGAATTTTACTCTAATTTTGGCAGTTTATTTCTTATAGTATAGTCTAATATAATCCAAGTAGCTACCTTTTCTGATAATAAAATGAAGATACAATTTTAAATACCGAGATAGAATAAAATTCACTAATTCAAAAATGAGGATTAGCTTAAACATTTTTGCGAATTTTGAATACATACCTACATATTTACTGGAAACTGTATTGATTTCCTTTCCTTTTGTTGTATTTTATTTTTCTCTTTTTAAAGCGTTACTATTATTAATTTGAAATGATTAGTTCTTTGACAGTGACATTTATCTGTCAGTTACATATATTTGAATAACTGTGCAACCAAGGAGTTTTGTTTATTTAAAGCGTAGACTCCGGGATTTATATTATACATAATTTTATAAATTTATCCATATAATATATAGAAAAAGTATTAATGCAAATCTGTAGAAAATTTAATAATCTTTAATTTTTATAATAACATTAATCTCGAAAAAATAACATTTAAACGAAATTTTCGAAGAAAATTTATTTTGAGCTTCTAGTAAAGTGCCATTTCCGGTTATCCGATTTATACCTAAATCTAATGGACTCTTTCCATTACAGAAAATGTTCGAAATACAAGGTTTCAAAATTTGCTGAATAATAGTATTTGAGTTAGAGTGGAGGATTCACACATACACACAGACATCATCGTGAAATTGTTAAAATTGGATTCTAGGGACTGTAAAACGTGGTCACTTACCAAAATCTCGATTTGCGATTTTTGGCACGATCCCTATACCTCCCTCACCAAGGGTAGCGGGAGGTAAAAAATATATAAATTTGTACAATTTTTTTGAATTTAATAGCTGAGGCGCGCGCACGCACACACACACACACACACACACACACATATGCACACAAACACACCCACACCTACACACACACGCACATACACACACACGCACACGCACACGCACACGCACACACACACACACACACACACACACACACACACACACACACACACGCGCGCGCGCGCGCGCAAATATTAAAATTGGATTCTAGGGACCTTAAAACGTGGTTATTTACCAAAATCTCGATATACGATTTTTAGCACGATCCCTATACCTCCCTTGCCAAGGGTAGCGGGAAGAAAAAAGGAGAAAATTTTGAGATGTGGTTGCGCCGACGATTGGAAGGAATGAGTCAGAAACGAAACCGTTTTGAAAAGAATAGGAGAAGAAAGAAGAATTTTGAAAAAAGTAAGAAAGAGAAAAATAAATTGGATTGGCCATATTTTAAGGCGGGATGGGATACAGAGAAAATTATTACCGGAAATTAAGGACAGGCAAAATTACGAGAAGCTGAAGAGGGACGCGCAGGATTTCTGTTGAGTCCTCTTGAAGGCCAGATTTTACATAATGATGATGATGATATTAAGAACAATAATAGATACTTTGAGTTTATGTTCTGTATATTTTATTTAAACCCAACATTTAGGCAGTGTAAAATGTTGTAAAGGTTTATTATTGTTGTATAAAATTATATTTACTACGCCTATGAAATATATTTTTGTTTTTCTTTCAAGCAAGATCTTTACTGGCATGTTGAAAATAAAATATAAATTAAGACTTATGCCTCAGATAATTAAATTTTGAGAATTAGAATATTTATGACTGTATTATCTTTAAGCGAGTACATAAATTATATTCAGGATTATATGTACCTCAGTAGCTCATTAACCTTAAATTTTAATTGTGTTTCTCCTCCTTGTACTACGTCAAGGAAATTACCTCTTAATTTACTTTACAACCTACTATTACAATGTACTGTTCCAGATAATTTCTCGTATTTTATTACTTTATAAATAAATATGGTCAATTAAAGAATTTATATAGGCGGTGTGCACAAAAGCGGACAAAAATGACAAAAATGGTTACTCATTGAAACTTAGCAAGGTTATGTTTTATGTCAGAATAATTTTGCAATTTCTATTTTATAAAATATTTGCAATAAATGCGAATGATAGAATGTCAAATATTATGTGATGCATTAAGGGATGTAATAATTGTCACAAAATTACCGATTGAAGTATCAAATTTTATAAATTTCCTAGAAGATTATATGAGGAACAGATGTTTAAGAAAATAACTTTTTCTTCTACTAACATGAAAAATTCTTTTAGGTATACATATTTTCTCATTGTAAAAGATACTTATCGTATGAATCAAATTCCAACAATGGTCGTCTGATTGCAATAACGAATTGTATAAAAATGTGTTTCTTAAGTTAATATTTGAACAAGATATAATACAAGAAGCAGAAAATTGTCTTAAAATTGTATAATACTTGTAGTTGTATGAAATAGAAGTCTATTTTTGACATAATTCGTCTATTTATTATAGATTTTGTACATGTAATGTTAATGTTAAAGATATAAATTCACATGGTTCGTATTTTTCGTGTATTTTCGTTTCCAAGCTTGTACAACTGATTCCATTTAGAGCCTGGTATATTTTCAATGAAGAATCTTCTTCATTTATTACGAATATGCTAACATACACTGATATCGTGATATGTAGAAATATTCTTCTTTCCAATCATTCAAGTTTTCCAACTTTTTAATCTCATTTCCATGTATTGTGCATCTAGTAACATTCAACTAATATTATAAATTATAATATAAATTTAAATATGATAAAATGGTTTACAGAAATCACACATAATATGAGAAATATTATATTTTCTGCCATAGTACCTTCGCTGGTATTTTGACTTTTTTGATTGTCACATCACATATATAGCATTTTAAATATTAACTTAATTTGGTAACCAAAAATATCAATGTAGCCGTTAGAGGCGCTGACGCTCAAAATGTGCACATCGCTTATAGTCGTACGAGGTTGACCGTCGTTTTTCCGAATCACAAATTATAAATTTATTTAGTTTTCAAATAATGTTATACCTTAATAATATTGCAAAACACAAAGTCATTTAAGTTTCTTAATTTTTGTTCTTGTTATTTTTAATGTTATGTTTTATTTTTGTTTTGCCATGCGACATATATACCGGGAGTCTACTTTATTTCCCGAACATAGGAAATTCAATGTTAAAAATGTTTCGAATGAAAATTGTATCGATGATTACCAAGTTTGTTGTTTAATTGTTTCTTATGTACGAGTTAGAAGAAAAAGAAAATAGACGAATTAAAGCAATTATCAGAGTGCCATGAAAAATAACAACAATAATTTGTATTTGTTGTTTCTGACATATCTGACAGATTTGACATTTATTTTGATTTTATTATTATTAGAATAATAGGAAGACAATCTAGAAGTAAAAAATTAATCACAAATCTAAATAATAATAATAATAAAATTAAATGAAATGTCAAATCTGTCAGATATGCCAGAAACATCAAACATAAATTATTGTTTTATTTTTCGTAGCACTCTGATAATTGCCTTAAATCGAGTATTTTATTTTGCTTCTAACTCGTACATAGGAAAGAATTGAACAACAAACTTGATACTTATCGATGCACGTTTTCATTCCGAACATTTTTTTTCATTACAGAATTTTTTCTAAAATTAATAAAATAATATCACCAATAAAAATTTTAACATTGAATTTCCTATATTCGGGACATAAAGTAGGCACCCGGTATATATATATATATATATATATATATATATATATATATATATATATATATATATATATATATATATATATATATATATAGAGGGTGTTCATTTTAAATAGGCCACCATTGCTATCTCGAGAACTATAAGAGCTATAAAGACGGTTAAATAGGCAAACGATTGCTGTTTCACAATACAAATTTTAAGAAAAGAAAAATTATTTTTTGGACCTGTGGTTTTCAAAATACGGGTCCTAACTTTTTAATTTTAAATGAGAACATATATTTTTTATTTGCTTATTCGTTAGAGAATTTAATTTTGAATTCAGTGATGTAATATTTTTATCCCCTAGCATAACGATTTTTTTGAGAAAAATGCATGTATATTTTTATATTAATTTGATTAAAATATGGCTATAATAAGAGTGTCATGAATGGAAAAAACGAATACCTACCTGTTCATTTTTTACGTAGAATTAGAATGCCATGAAAGAAATACGTGAATATTTTGTTTGCGTTGATATTTATGATCAATTAGGCTCGGGTCACCCTATGCGTTTTGGCGGGACCGGTAAAACCGCATCCAGTTAAACAGGATGGATCGTACAGCGTCCACATAACCCGATTCGGACACAGTCGGACCAACATCTGATCAGTGCAGTTGTCATGCGGCAAATTGACCGTCCCGTCAAACCGCAACATGCAGCGGTAGTATCCGGCAAACCGGACCGCAACCGCATCGGTGTGGCGCATTCATTTAAAACAATAAGTTGTTGTCTTCCCGGTCAACTGGTCCCGTTAAACCGGTCCCGCCAAAACGCGTAGTGTGGCCCGAGCCTTACAAGAACAAAACATTCACTTCTTTCAGTCAAGGCACTCTAATTCTATGTAATAAAAATAACATGTATTCACTCATACATATATTTTAATTTTTTCGAACCCGAACCGAAACTGAACCTGTACCAAACCACCTAAAAATATTTTTCCTGAACCCAAATCGAACCTGCACTCAATTTTATTTTCATTTTTGAACCTGAAACCTAACCAAACCCATTTTTCTGCGGTTTCCGATCCATGGATTTAACATCGTCCAGAGATAATGAGATAAGGTATTAAAAACTTTGTCGCATTTAAGATAATTGTCATCATAGGCGCCGACTACGTGGGGGCTTCGGGGTTCGTGCCCCCACACGGAAAAATCTGAGGGGGCTCTGCCCCCACACGGAAAAAGCGAAGTCGTTTTGGTCCCACACAGAAATTATTACCAATAAAAAGTGCACTCATTTTGAAATATTTTCAATATATTAACATTAAAGTAACAATGTATATCTATTCTATTATTTATTTTATAAGATTTCCAACTTCTAAAATAAATAAATATATCATCCCGGCATATTACCCATTGCTGGGTGTGCCAATCTGTTTGGTGCGGGCGTTTACCAGGCGTCACCTGACGGGCACTCGTTGCTGGCGTGGAGAGTATTGTATTTTATATTAACTAAAGTACTGCGTAAGAAACGCGTGCGGACTAGCAAATAGTACCTTCACCAGTGTTGCCAGATTTAAACTGCAGTGTTGTCGGAAATTAATAATAAAATTATTCGTTTATTGTGAAAATTGCAAACTCCTGTGAAATAAATTTTATATATATATTTTCAATAAATACAGTTGAAATTTATCTTCTATCTGTCTTATGTTGAGTTCACGGTGAATTAAAAAAGTCAAGATTAGCTTGTAGAAACAATACCGTATGCCAATGTTTCAATAAAAAAATTTGATGTGGCCAGCACATTACCTTCCGTCAGTTATATGAGGTATTTACGGAAATTCTACCAGTGAACTGTTACCGGTAAACAGCTTTTTATCAGGTTATCGGAACCGATATTTTAAGAACGCAAGTGGTAAACAGGGTAGATCCATAACATATGAAAAAATTTGAAACTTTAAAACAGGTTAGAAATTTGAAGTAGTTAACAAACTTAGCAGAGTCCTACTTTGAACACATTTCCACTTTTAACGCGCGCGTTTCGCTTTGCATCACTACCTTTTTTTGAGATTAGATTCTTCATGAATCCGGTAGATGGATATTGGACAATTTTCGAACACGGTAACTTTTTACCACAGAACACTACACTAACCCTTTTTACCACTCGTGTTTTCGAACACAGTCGGTAGATTCGGTATCTACCGGTAGAATTTTCGTAAATGCGTACGTATTTTCTATAAAATCCATACAGAAAGTTCCTTGCAAAATATTCTAAATTTCTTGTATGTACATTACCTTTCGACAGTTGTATGTATTTTATACAAATTCCATACAGAAAGTTTCGAGCAAAAAAATCCTATATTTAGAGTAAAATTATAACACAATTTACTACGAATATATCAATTGCACTTGACACTGACATCTTTCAATCAGAATTTTCTTAATATAGTAGCTGTTTCTAGCATAGCTGGCTAATTTATGAAATTTAATATCTTTATAATTTTATAACTCTATATCCATTTAATATGCAGTATAAAATGCAGTCAATTCGTATAGAGAATACAATGTTCTTTAATATTTATAATACTTCCGGTTGACCAATTATAACCAAAATCTAATCAGCTCTTCATATGGATATGAAAGAATTATAATTTTTGGAATTATAGTATTAGAGTTATCGTAGACGAAAATTTTGTTACACACACACACACACACACACACACACACACACATACACACACATACACACACACATCCACACACACAAACACACGCACACACACACACTCTCTCTCTCACACACACACACACACACACACACACACACA
This sequence comes from Harpalus rubripes, assembly GCA_963082715.1. NCBI lineage: Eukaryota > Metazoa > Arthropoda > Insecta > Coleoptera > Carabidae > Harpalus > Harpalus rubripes. The sequence goes on from OY720448.1 coordinate 10,472,082, forward strand.
CACACACACACACACACACACACACACATACACATACAGACATCATCGTAATAATAGTAAAATCGTATTCTAGGGACCTTAAAATGTGCTTATTCATTAAAAACTCACCACCGAATTTTTTGACCAAAGACAATACCTTCCTTACCTATAGGTGACGGAAGGTAAAAATTGTTTCTTTTTCATGAAGAGGTCTAACTTTTTCCGAAAATCTTTGTTACAATAATATTGTAAAACATAATAAATCGATTTTCTGTTTAGATGAACAGAATCTATTATGTATAAATCAAACATAAATAAATGTTGCAACCTAGGTCAAAAACCTTTTTTGCATTCTAATTTTAGTTTTATACACATAACCAAAAACTCACCCTGGAGGCAGTCTGCATATTTTATATATTGTTCTCAAATCAATGTACAAAAGCCAATATTGTAAAAGTGAATTGACCGGGCGAATAAAAAATTGAAAATTTCAAACGATTTACGGTGGACAGGAAACAAAAACGCTCGAGCGTCAATTTTCTCGATGGGCGATTCCATTGTCATCACATTCAGGCGAATCATAGATGGAAGCCAAATTGTTTGGAATATACTGAATAGAGTAGAACCCTATATGCAATAGGAATGATTCATTTGAAGTAGAATCCAGTTTTAGTTCTTGCAAATCTGTATGTAAACTAGATAAGTTAGAGTTAGGCTAGGTTATGTTAGGATAACTGCGTTGTGTGTTCATATTTTATGTATGTTGTGCTGTATATGGAATTAGCCAGTATGCAGACTTGCCTAATACAGCTATTAATGAAGAAATATTGCCAGAAATGAATTACAACTTTAATTTTACTTGTTTATGTATGGGCAGTAATTTACTTGAAAGTACGTTTCCCTTGTACGGATTTTTTCTTAATTAAACTTTAATTCAATTAAAAGAACTGTAAAACTGATGAGTTCTCTAAACTCATTGCATTTTTTAACATGCTGCAATTAACAGTTTCCACAAAGGGAGATTTTTTATATGATCTTTCTAGACATGAAAATAACAAGTTTCAATCTCAATTTTTTGCTGTCAATTTACTTTTATTCATACTACAGGAGTTTTTTATAGTTCTATGCTAACTGCAAGTGACAATCAATCAGATATGAAATTTATTTTTCCTATGTGCGTGGAAAGTACTTTTCACTCACTCATTACAGTGTGTAAAGTGTCACTTTTCAAGCACTAGTGCGTGAAAAGTACTTTTCACGCACTAGTGCTTGAAAAGTAAATAAGCGTTGCTAGGCAACATTAAAATTCGGTAAATTTACTTGTCAAGTATATAATTAGGTAGTAAATAATAATGGAAGTAATAAAATTTATTAAGAAATATGAATAAACACTGTAAATGAAACAAATCTAATATTTTTTTAACAGATTGAGTACGAATCTAATTTTTAAGAACATTAACATTTTTTAACATGTGTTCTAACCTAACCTAATTTTTAATATTAATATTAAATGTACAATATGTACATTATAAAAGACTAATCATCGTCTGTCTAAAATTCTTCCAAGTGTTTAAGTTACATTTTGTACAGTGTTATGAGAAATAGCACTAACAGTATTTGAAGCTGCTGGATGCCTGTACACTCAGTATTATGAGAAACATCAATACCATTTCGGTTGTAGGAAAAATGTTGCATGCAACACGTGTGTAAAATAGTATTTTTTGTCTCGTGCTACGTTTCCCACATCGCACTCGACCAAAAAAGTACTACTTTACACACTTGTTACATAAATAACTATTTGTACTCCGATGTGTTGACTTGGTACTGTGTTTGCAGTGTGTAAAGTAACCGATTTTAGTATTTTATAGTTTACGCACATTACAGAGTTACCACCATCAATACACGTACGGCATTTAAATTGTCTTACCTAAATTTAGTTTTTTTGTACATCCATGACGGAATACTGCAATATCCAACTTCAGATCTGTTATCTGTCAAATTTCTAATTCGTTTCGGGAATGGTAAGGTCGTATAAAAAATCTTTAATGCAACTTAAGTGCAAACAAGCTTTATGAAATACTTAACCACATGTCATAAGCTTGTGTTTACACTCTTATTGCATAAATTACTATTTTCTGCTACCGTTTGGAAAAGTCCTACACTTCAATGTTCATATGAGTTAGGAAAAGTATTTTTTAATATTTTGCGTTCATAATAAAGTCATTACGACATTTACTTATGTTAATAAATCAGAATTGACATGAACTTTCAAATAATTGAATAAATGTCAATCCAATGTTACACATACGAATTTCCCCAAATAAACTCTGTTTAATATAGCATTTTTAAAAATATTTTAGTGCATGAAACACGCAAAAAATAAAAAAAAATAGTATAAAAGACTCATTTATATCATTCAGTGTTTTCCCTTACGCGTTGCAAAAATAGATATTTTTATATTTTGCGTTCATAATGAAGTCATTACGATTCGCACGATACGCAATTTTTTGTTTTAGACGGTTGGTACTAGATGACCTTTCTTTAACCCATTTTTACCTAATTTATTTTTAGTTAATTGACAATTCATTTTAATAATATAATGTCGAAATTATTATAATTTTTTTATTTAGGGAAGATTATTTATGAAAATTGAGTATGTAAATTGAGTATGTAAATGTTATTGTAGAAGGCGCAAAATATAAAAAATAGTATAAAGAACTCATTTTATAAGACTTTCTTTCGCACTTGTCAATTAGAAAACGCTCGTTTTCTAAATTTTGACGCCTGCGAAAAAAACATGTCTTATAAAACACGTTCTTTAATAAACTATTAAATATTTCTTTGTGACAAATGCCTAAAAAAAATAGTGTGCACCTCTTTTAGCCTATCTGATTTGTTTTCTTCATTTGCAAATTTCAGATACACTTTTTTACAGCGTTGATACATAAATAAGTATTTTCTGTCCATAGATTTTTCAAAATACATTTTTTTTAAATAGTACACATATTTAGTTTTCAGTAATAATATAAAAAGAGAGAGAATAAATTTAAAATAATGTGACAGATTTTCGTAACTTTTTACCAGGTAATAGTCACGGAAGCCCGTAGGGCTTGAGTGGCTATTGCCAAACGGCAACAAGTTTGAGGAAAATCTGGAAAATTATTTTCTAATTTATCGGACACTCGAATTATATTTAATTGGATTATTTTTTGATCCACAAGTTTCAACCAACATGGCTTAGATGGTAAGTCTATTTTGACAACTAGAACACACTTTGATAATGTAAAATAAATAATCAAAAAATATAATTACTAATTATGGTATTTCTAGAAGTGGTTTTTATACTTTTTTGGTTTATTTCATGATCAAAATTGGTATTTTTCGCTCATTTTACTTATGTATTACTATCTGACATATGTCAACAAAAACAAAAGCTACAGAGATTATTCCCGGGAATAATCTCTAGAGCTTTATTCTCAGTATAATAATAACAGGATTCGTTAAAACGCAGACACGTGACACAAAATGGAACATTTCGTTGGTTGTAATAAATGTCAAAAAATAATCACTTTAAAATATACATCTCTTTCCACTAGTATAAAAGTTTTTTTTGTTTGAAATTTGTTAGTTGGGAACGAGCTTTTTACAGAAAACAGTCATTCACGACATACTAGTTATTAAAACATATCTACAGAAATAGTTTTGTAGTTCTAGTTTGCGTTACATATTCATATCAGTCCATTTGAAAGTTCATATCATCCCTTATGAATATGAACAAAAAACTGTATAATGCAGAAAGTCGTATGGTCCATTACAAAAATTATGCTCTTTAGTTCTATAGTAGAACTGCTACTGCATGTTCTAACAAAGCATCTCATGAACAATGGTTAAGTAAGGGTGCTTTTAAGAGCCGATACCACCCGAACCGGTTCGCGAGAGTTCGTATCTTGCACCGGCACTGCATTCTGAATTCCTATCAGTCCGTCGGCGACTTCGGAATGCGCATGTTGTTGTTGGTCTCATGAACCACTACGATCGAGGAAATTCGAATTTGTAATTGTGGATTATTTAATTTTATTTGTGACAATATTTATAATAAATTTTACAGACAATCCGGACATTAAAATGTGATTTTTCGTGTTTTATTTTTTGAGTTTTGTAGGCTTAAGTTTTCGCGCCAAAATCTGCACTCAGTTGTTTTATAAGTGTAAGGTATGTCGATTTAAAGAATAAATTAAATTATTTAAGGCAAGTATTCGATATTATGTGTTTAAAATGTGTAGGAAATAATTATTGACCTAGATGTCTGATGTCTGCTCTAGTTCATCAACTTTTCAATAGTTTGAAGTATGATCAAGTGCACTGCGCCGAATATGACCCTCTAATAACTGGAATTAAACTATTTGTTATTATTGTCACCCAATAAAAATTAGTATAATTAAAAATAAATTTGTGTCAAATGTCACAAGCGACAAAAAACTAGCCTATAAATTATTTGTTGGTATAAATGATTAATTTTATAATTTTGCAACAGATACATTTTGTGCAATTTATATCATAAATACTATAATACCAAAATCCGTGATATCGGTTTAATAATAAATTATTAAATAATTTAGGTTTACAAATTCATAAAATATGTACAATTGTATTAATTTGTTGTTTCGAATTTGATATACGTACAAAATTGTACATTTAATTATTTAAATTATTATAAAAAGTATAATACAAAATATACAAGCTGGTGACTTGGACGACGCAAGCATAGGGGTTTCAATGGTAAAATCTTAATGTGCAGTTATTTGCTCCGCTAATTATTTTAGAGCAAAATTGTATTTACGTTTTTGATACAGAATATCCGAACATTCTATTCTCTATAAATTTTCATTTTTCGGAACCGTAAAAATAGCCGAAAACAATAATAACATCATTGATGCCATGGAACAAAAATTTATACAAAAACGCAAACATCTGTCATAGCTTCTTGACGTTTAAACTTATTTTCAAAACGAGAAAGATGAAAACACTTTTATTGTAGTTGATGACAACAATGTAATAGTTGATTACAACAATGTAATATGACGGGAACGAAATTTAAGATTCCTTTAAGGTTTAAACGTGAAGAATCTATGATAGATGTCTAAATTTTTGTTCCATGGCATCAATGATTTTTGCAAAAATGTTATAATTGTTTTCGACTATTTCTAAGTTCCCAGAAATTGAAAAATTATAAACAATAGCATATTCGGATGCAATATTTTTTTCTGTAGCAAAAATCTCAATACAATTTTGCTCTAAAATAATTAGGGGAGCAAATAACTGCACATTAAAATTTTACCATTGAAACCCCTATGCTGCGTCGTCCAAGTCAACACCCTGTATACCTACTGTTTAAACAATTTTTAGAATTAAAGAGAATAAGAGAATCAGGAAGGCCGTGGAAAACAACAGTTGTACTACAATTTTAAACGGTTTATTTATCTGTGATTTGAAGTTGTTAACAAAAGTAGAGTCCGTTAGAAATTACTTAATCAATTTTTTAAAGTATCGCTATGAGTGAAAATATGGAATTAACAAGAGAACATTTTTGTTCAGTGTTTGGCGGAAAAAATATGAATGTAATAGAACATCGGAGCGCACATTTTATTAAATATTTGAATTATTATAAAAAATATAATACAAATTATTTATAATAAAATTTAAATAATTTTTCTCATTGTTGAGAATAAGAAAATCAGGAAGGCCGTGGAAAACCAGATTTGCACCAGGTGCAATTTTATATTGTTATTTATGTTATTTATGAAATTAAGCTGCGAATGTTAAGTTAGTTATAGAATTTAGTTAATCGATTTTTTAAAGTCGTTATAAGTGAAAATATGGAATTAATAAAAGAGCATTTTTGTTTAGTTTTCGATAAACAAAAATATGAAAGTAGTATAACACACACCTGATATGGCAATTTACGGGTGAGAAGGTTTTCTTCGGAAGAAGAGAATGCAATAATTCATAATTATTTTGAAAACATTTCAAAAGAAGTTTGGTTGGAAGATTTTTTTAAATTCTGAATGCATCTCAAAATTATTCCAACAGGCTTATTTTAGAAATATTTTTTCTTTAAATGTTTCCAGTGCAGTTGATATTATTTAAAAATCTAAAACGAACTACAGGTTACATACAGGGTGTTATGTAAGTAATGTGTCATACTTCATGGTACGACTGAAAGAAGTTATAATCTGAAATTTATTTTTCTCTATCTATCGATTTGTAACAGTTATGGGACTGTAAAATCGATCAATTACAAACCAGCTTTTTATTAAGTTAAAATCTAAAAATCAAGTTGTTCCAGAAACAATATTTGTCAGTTGTCATAGATGACGTTGAATTTGTAATCAGTGGAGTAGTAATTTGATATCTAGAAATGCCTCTCACTTCACTAATCAAGAATACACCGTCATGGTGTATGGAGAAGTGCGCCAAAACAGTGCTGCTGCTGTTAGACGCTACAGGGAGTTTTACTCAGACAAAATGGTGAAAACTTTGAACATTTGTTATAATTTTTGTCATTAATAAAAAATGTTTTATCCATACTCTCCGCCTCTGACTTCAACCTTCAAAAATGACAAATGTTGTTTGTTTTCATTCAAACTACTGTGATTTTTAAATTATGCTTTATTCAAATAAATTATTGCTATTGGTCCACTTTGAAATTCTTTTATAATTGCACCAAATACATTAGAAAAGAATTATTGCAGATTATGAAGTGGTAGGCACATATATATATATATATATATATATATATATATATATATATATATATATATATATATATATATACTTTTTTTTTAAATCAGCATAATATGTGATAGTTCATACAAAACAATGTGCAAAACCTGAACTAAAACTAAAGTTTTAATTAATAATTAGTTTTAGTTTAAAGTTTTCTTTTTTGCGCTACTAATTAGATTGTGTTTTGCTCGCAAAAAATATGTACGAGCTACTAGGTATTTGTTAAAGATGCAAAAAATTTCATTCTATTAAATATTTCACAATTAGTTGTATTTTCTGTACCATTGTTTTTAATAAAACAGTTTAGAATAAAATAAAATAAAAAAGTGCTTTTTTATTCTGGATGTGCCAGTCTTTTTCAAGCCAGATTTCGCTAATGAACAATATAGATTCGGTATTTATAAATAGTAGTTACTTTAAGGGTGAATGCAACACAAATGAAACAAGTTTAAAAACATAATATCGTCTGACGTATACAGGGCCGCTCCGTGGGTATAAGGCGCCTTTGAGCTATGTTATATTTTAGCGCCCCATCCCCTCATGATGTAAAATTTGTAAATTATACTTTTTGTTTTTCAAAAATACTAGATTTAACATAGGTATTGATGAATTTGTCCTAGCTTCATTCTTGTACTCAATAGGTCATAATCAAAACGGTTTGTTGTAATCAACAATTTTACAACAGATTTCAGAATTGTGTGTGCATTTGATTCTTCGCAAAATGATAGTAGGTATTTAAATATTGGATTCATTCTTGTAATCAATATTCTTGAGTTATAATCAATATATTCATTTGTTGTAATCAACATTTTCATATTTATTATTTCAATATACTTTAACTAGAACTATAATGCAAACAAATTAAAAAATACATTGTTCACTTCTATCACGATAATTTGTAAGATTTATAGTAATTTTGTCTTTATGAATAAGAGCATTTTATAAAAATTTATTATTATTTACTTTACTGTCTTAAAACGGCGCCCCTCAAAGTCAGGCGCCTTTGCGCACGGCACAATCTGCCCACCCGCACGTAGCGGCCCTGGACGTATAGATACTATTGATGTATGGCCATAGCTTAGAGTTCAAAGATTGTATGTCTGATTTGCTTATTTTGAGATACCTGCGATTATAGTAATTAACGTATCAAGGATTATAAGGACAATAACGCCGGAGGTCAACAGTGTACCTTCCGAGTACTTGTTCGTTTAACTCCCGTGGTGCGTTCAACGTTTAACGTCCAACTATAATTTTTTAATATTCTAAAGATTACGGATCAGAAATTTTTTTAATAAAATTTACGGAGCAGGTAGGCCTCGACGTAGGCCATGAATGCTTCTGTTTGTTTTTTAAGCTTTATCCCAGTATCAATATCAATTTATTGACAACATTACCATAGCAACAACTCATAACACACTGAAAGCAGGGTTGTTATGATAATAATAACATACCAGTCGGAAGTTAAATATTTAAATATCAGATTTTGATTATTAAATTTATGTTATTTAAATAAGCTTACAACGCTTAACCCATGGTAGATCTAACCACATATGAGTAGGAGGTAATTAGTAAATCGGGCAATAATTATAAGTTTTCAATAGAACTGGGCCCCTGAAAACGGACCATTTACTTGGTGAGTCAAAATATTGTAAAAAAATAAAAAAACATATTTAATAGTCTAAGTTTTGATTGCCACTGGCAGTCTACATCATTCAACATATTTTTCATCGTCATACAAACGCCTGTGATTCTTGGCGTAGCATCATAAATTCAAACAAGTATTATTTGTAGTAAAAAATCTTTGAGAAATTAAAATAAAACAACCTTTATTTATTTATGTTTCCAACCTGAAGAAAGCAGCAGTATATACTGCCGAAACGTTGGTTTGAATTAATGTAAACAGAAACTAATTTTCTAATTTGTTACTATCATTGTTATTCCACTTCCTACCATATTACATGTGGAACAGTATACATACAATAGCTACTTGTGTATTAAGAACGCAAAATGGGACATTGTTGATTGAGAGGTTGTTGCCGAGCGACGCAGGAGCGCGGCATTCTACTAAAATCGACAATATCGACAATATCCGATCGAAACACACAAGATTTTTTCTACAGTCAAAAAATAATAAAATATACACTTTGTATTTACAGTATTATTCAATAGTTTTGCAGTGAATATAACTTCAAGATCAAGATATTGTTTTGGCTTTCGTTTTTTCAAAAAAATAATGCCAATTTTGTAATGAATATTATAAGTTTTTTGTATAATATATTTGTTTCAATTAACATTCATTCAACATTAAACTAGAGCAGTGAAAAAGTGGATGTCCATTGTGAGCGTTCACGCCAAACTTTTGCAGGTGGCAGTACACCTGTTCACTCAATTTATTTTATATTTATAAATAAATAAATAAATAAATATATCATCACGGCATATTACCCATTGCTGGGTGTGCCAATCTGCTTTGTACGCAAATATTGCTGGCGTGGAGAGTGCACCACAGGGGTCATTTTTGTGCCATTTAAAATTCGAAATATTTGGTGTCGGTTGGGATCGAACCCGGTTCCCCAGATGCGCGACCAGACACTCAGGCACGAGGCCACGAGACCCCAATTTATATTTAATTTTAATTTATCGTTATTTTCCATTCTTCTTGAGCTATTGCTTCAATCTAATCTAAGCATTTTATACTTTCGTTTTCGTAAATAAATGCCCCATTTTATTTTCACAGCAGTGCGGCATTTTGTTTTGTTATGTAGTATACCGACAGAGCAGTTAGTTATATGTCAGATTGACTTGTGAAGGTGATAAATGTGTAACTATAATAGTTCCTGACTAAACGTTTCTATTAAGAATGTAGACAAGTGACATTTCTCAACATTGTATAGTTAGAAATTTGGGCGGCGAGTGTTTTTTCTACTTTGTCGCGCACGATCGGTAAAGTAACATTCTGCGTTGACAAAAGAGAGCGCAAATGGCTACTTTGTATACAGACTGTAGAAAAATAATTTTCAAAAATCGTCTGACAATTATGTATTATAATTTTTCATACTTTTGTCCAACTCAGCAATATAGTCAGCGAATTTATTCTTTAGGTAATATATTGCCCGTAAAAACAAAGTTTTATATTTGCGGAAGCAGTGGGAATTTGTGCAAAAATAATAGTAATATTAAAAAGTTTCCATAATTTTGTCTACGTCTGCATATATTTGAACAAATGACAGCTATTTGTAAATCCATTTTCTGTAGAAAAAATAACAGAATATAGCCCTATATTCATATGTTTTTTTCTCATAAAAACTTTGAAAAAGTAGGTTAATACTCCCAATTAGGTAATTAGAGAATAAGAAAATATCCCTGAAAGTTGAAAGCTCATTTGTTTGCCAACATTTAATAACAAAAGCGAAAGAAAAGTTCCGAATGAAAGTACCACATTACTGTACACAAACTGACACACTAACGATATTTTGATATAATATTGTCGTGATTGTTTCCATTTGATACGAGGTGGATTTGAATTGACAAATGGGGCCTTATTAAACGTTGGAGCTCCATTTAAATCGCACAGAACACGGAGTTTGCTTGCTAATGCCCCACATGCTACAATGAACAAAGTTTTGAAGGGGAGTTCATAATCGATATCTTTTGACGCGTATGAGGCTGTTCTTGATTTAATAATTTCTTGTTTAATGTGATTTTGTACTGGTTTAATGTGTGTTTATAAGCGAAGTATAATAGTTGTGTTAATTTATTGAACTAGAGCAAGTTGGTCATTAAATATAAACAACTTGTAATAAACTGTGGGAACTAAGTTATTAATTTATTAAAAGTAAGATAAGTTTTACATTTTGTTTATGTCTACGTCGCATTATATAAGTGAAATTGAAAGGATATATTCATAATGCTTCATCTCTAATGGGGTTATCTAAAATTAAATATTTACTTTAAAAGTGAAAAATAACCAAACTTCTATTAAAATTGTGACAGCCAAGTTGCAAGTTGCCAACTTTTAAAAACTAAAGGTGCATTCACAAATAAAAATTAGGTTTATGGTTTATGTTTAGGTTTAAGTAACTCATTCATAAATGTAAGTTTAAATTAACTGTAATTTACTTTTGATATGTACAGACATCGATATAAATGCTTCAAAAACAAGATTAAAATATCGGTACAGCAATACTTAACAGATACCCATACGCCGTGAAACTATCATTCGCTTGGCCTTATTGGTTATATTTTCAGCAATTAAGTTTTGACAGTCTCCATGTTCTTCACGCATTTGTTTAAAATGCTGAATCCACCAAGTGCATATTAAATAAAGATGGGTGTATATATCTATATCGTTTCAGACTAGTTCTCGTTGGTAAAGTTTGTGACGTCAAACTAAATCATAAACCATAAGTTTGAAGTGTGAATGGAGTCATAACATAATATGCGGCCAAAGTCTTTAAATCTAAAGGATAAACCATAAACCTAAACCTAATTTTCATTTGTGAATGCACCTTAACTCTTCTTTAACATAATTTTAATCTTTCTGTTGGCTATCTGCCAGTTAGTTATCCAGAGAATAAAAAATCATGGAGCATACCAAAATTCTTATTCTCTGGTTAAGACGGTAGAATAAATTTATCTAATAGAGAATATAATTCATTAGTCACGTGACATGTTTTCCGCCAATCAACATGTCTATCACAACGATGATAAAAAACAAAGAAATTAACACTTTATTTATATTCGTTACTAGCGGATTTGTTTTCTTTATTTACAACATTAACAGTTAATTTTGAGTATAAAAATGTGCAGTAATCGCTTTTGATATCAACAACGATGAAAATAATAAGGCAATTGCAATTGCAATGGTGTCAAGAAGAGGCAGTTACTTCCTCCTCTTGGGTCGATAAAAAAATAAAGCAAATGTTTTGTTTTTGAGAAACTTAATTCAAGATTAAACTTGATGACAACAATAATAATACTAGATTACAACAATAATAAAATTTGATTACAATATTAACTGTGAGATGAAGTAACCAGGAATAGACTAACTGCAGTGTAAGGACGATGGAATGGTACAAGTATCTTTAGATGTAGAATGTTTTATTTTTTATATAAAAAATAAGTACGAGGCGACGCATGCTTAAAAAGTGGAATATTGGAATTATATGAATAAAAAGAAAAAAAACAAAATAAAAATGTAAATAAATAATAATTAGACATGTGAAATTTTTAATAAATGCTATTCATTAAAGTCTTTTTCTATATTTTTATATTCTGTCAAAAATTAAACATCATGAAATTATTATTGCATTTCATTTGTTTCTGTCAGATATCATATTTATCCGGCAGAAAAGTTCCGGATAACTTATCTGTCGGATAGGCTATATTTATCTGAGGGATAACCTTATCCGCAGGTGGAAAGACGCATATTTTACTTATCCACCAGATAATTTTATCCGGAACTTTATCCGAAGGTGAAAAGACCGGCCCTTAGTAAAAATTTAAATTAGTTACATTTTAGAAAAAGATTTTTTTAATATACTTCAAACCATGTTTATGAGTTTTTTTGTATGAATGAAAATTGTTTACTTAATATTCTTTTGAAAAAAAAGTTCTTTTTAGTTATTAAGTAATTATGCTAAAAGAAATTCGTTCAATTATGTTATTACTTTTATCTGAAATGTCAAGCTAAAGAAAATAAGACTACCTCTTTCATTTTCATTTTACATTTTTTTAAAGAACTACAAAAATTATAAATTGTTTTGTAAAAGGAATTCATGCATAGATAATTGTGTATGAAATTATAATTTTGCATTCATTAGTTACATACAATATCAAATTACCCGCATTAATATATTCTTATCGTAATTTCTTTAGTAATGCAAATCCATTTTATTCATCGGATAAAAATATGATTTCTATCGCATTTTAAAGCACGCGAAATTCCATTTAGCTCAAGACTTTAAAAACAATTTTACTCTGAATAAACCTATTTTCTTTCTCATAAATTATACATAGTTAAGAAAACTTCTTTCTATATTCTGCAGTATATGAATATTGTGAATTTTATTTTTCACACTACCGATATCAAGTGCCGTTTTTTGTAGGGACGTATAAGTGAGTAACAAATAAAATATTGTACAATACACGCCAGGTAACTGATTTACTGGCTCAAGGGGGTGACAGGCTCACCTACTCGGCTCGCCAATCATTTCCTCTTTTCAACAATGGGGTCATACCATATTTTCCAATTTATTTTTTTTCTGAAAGTACATTTAAAACTACTTACGAAAATATATATTTTATGACACATAAGTTTCTAGTTTTACAGTAATAATTTTTTAAAGTTTATATAAAATTTCGAATGACGTCTCAGTTTTGCGACTGTAGTGACGTCTACCGAGGAAAAATGGAACTACTTTTGACGTTTATGTCATTGTCTTTTGAACCAAACTTCTGGAGTTTTTATTGCCTTACTCGTATACCATCTTTCCATTACATTTTGAGCCATAAGAATACAAACAAAAATTTTATTTTTATTTCTCAATGAGCTATTCTCGTAGGACGACACAGAACATCTAAATCAAACGTAAATTGTACTTATTAGCATATTTGGATATTTGTAGGTACTTACTTAAAAAAAAAAAACAACTTGTTGCAAGGATGTTGACGTTACTTTCAAAATATTGGTTATATAAGGTTATGTTAGAAAAAAGTGACAGATCTGTTCATGTACAGTAAAAGCACGAGTACGGGTGTGCCTCACTATCGTGTATTTGTGTACAAAACTGTGATGTCATAAAACCAAACTCAAAATCTTTATAAAGAAAATCATGAATGAAAAGTATAATAATATGAAATATTTTTGATGTATATATGCATAATATTAGGGAAAATTTTTCATTTATGAAAGAAAAATTAACATTTTTAATTCTCGCTAAGAAAGGTATTGTATTCATGCTAAAAATCGCATATTCATATTTTAGTGAATAAGCACGTTTTAAGGTCCCTAGAATTCGATTATAACATTTTTACGATGATGTCCGTATGTGTGTGTGGATGTGTGTGTGTTGATGTTGGATCCACGATTTCTTAAATACTATAAGACTAAAGACATTTTTAACTACGGATTCCTCAATCTATCAATAATGGGAAGAGTTGATTAAGTTTTGGTAACAATTGGACAACCGGAAGTAGTAGTTACAAGAAAAAAATCATCTAAATATTATTTATCGAAAATTTATGTACCTAAATACTTATATTAAAGAACATTAAATTCTTTATTCGATAAATATAAATTCATTATTATATCTTCTATAGATTTAGATATAACGAAATGCATATAAAATAATTTGATGTAAAAAAATCTCAGATCAAACTACTTCAAGACAAGAAATTCAAATGTTTGTAATTGACACATAAACGTCACTGGCAAAAATATTTGTATTCCATTGTCAAAAATATTTGTACATCATTAGGAAGATTATGAAAATAAAAAAAATCAACAGCGCAAAAGAATATACGTAAAAAAGAATACAAAAGGAATTTGCGAAAAAATGACGAATATGAAGAGAAAGAAAAGGAAAGTAGAAAAAGAAAATTACAGGATATTGAATATAAAGAGAATGTATGTATTGTACATAATTAATATTAAAATATCCCATAGATTTTGCAAATATATGTGAGAATTACTTTGTAGTGAGATATGAATATATGTATTTGTATTTAAAAATATTTTTCGTTTTATGCGTACAACCAGGTAAAATATCTGGCGAGAGGTTATGTGCTGACCACATCAGAGTTTTTCTTTTTGGTATGACCCCATTAAAACCGTTTTGTGTGTATATCTCTTTTGTAGCGCAAATAGGTAACTATTATTATAGTGTACGTTACAATGAAATATACGCAGTAGGTTGGTGTATATTAATATAGTTTGTAATTTATTAGTATTATGTTCATATTGGACTTTTGTTTAAATTATTAATGAATATGTTTGTTTCACTATATTTGGATGAAATTTATATATGCATACTCCATGTTTCAAACCATATATTCATAATTAATAATATGAAATGTCAAAGTTTAAAACTTTTGAATGAGACTATTGACATTTATATAAGCATTGACATTAAATAATGCATATTCCATTATTAATCAGTATAATATTTGAATTAAAACTGAAATTTTCATGTAGGTATTTTTCAGATTGAAAAATTTTATGTTACAAAAAAATTTGTGGAATTTTTAACTCTTTTAATTAAATTTTAATGAAATTGTACAATATCAATCTCAAACGGGTACGATATTGAATAATGTTCCAGATATATCAAATTCTAAATATGACCAAGTACCTAGTAGTTTAGTTTTTTTCAAAATTAAAGGATCGTCATGTTACTATCAAACGTTTATCAATTACGTTCACAATCACAATAAAACCCAAAATGTTACCCGTTAATAATAATAATGTATATTATTCAACAGGAAATACATCCCTTTTACAGAATAACATCAGAAAAAATTAATACATACATAAGTGAGAAATTACATATTATCTGCAATAAGTAAAAAATGTCACTGGATTCACAAAGTTAGACTAGTGCTCAGCCTTGTTTAAATTCAAACGCATAAAATTAAGCATTTGGGAATATTTGTTTTTTATTTAAATACAAATGGTAAATTTGGTGATACTTTCCAAGTCTATACATTCATATTCATTTAGTTGGTATCACATCTTTTTTTAACTATGTATATACAGGATGTAAACGAAATAAGTGCATTAAAATTAACCAGTAATGTAACTCGACGAGAGCAACAATATTTCTTAATAACTTTTTCTCGAAATCGCATATTTTTTTAGCATTCTAATAATTGAATGCAGTAGCAATAGCTATGAAAAATTTTGTTTTAGCAATTGACAGTCCTGTCAGTTGTTGCAATTAAATTTTGACATTAGTAAAAAACTTGTTTATCAGGTAAAATTCTGTCAAAATGCTTACGTTTACAAATAGCGTGTACACAGACATTGTAATTACTTACCTATGGTTTATTTATTTATTCGTATCTTTACTACATTTTAATTTGTGGTTGATATAAAGACAGTGTTATAGAGTTGCCAACGCATTTAGACGGAGCGTTTCCAAATCATACTGTTCCTAATATTCGCACATATGTTTATCTTGTACATCTTCACAATACGAAGTGTCACATATGACAATTTTAAATAAAGCAACAGTTATATCCATATCATGTGCAAAAAGATCAATGTTTTCAGCAGACTTCTATTTTGGGAATGGCTCATAATGTTCATTAATGAGACTGAATTTACTTGGGAAGGTGTATTTATTATGCGCAATACACATTTCAACAGACGAAAATGCTGTAAAAATTTTCATTAAAAAATGTTTGAGCGGGAACAATAAATGGACGACTAATTATTGGTACTCATGTACCTCGTTTAAATGGACAAAAGTTTGTACTTACATTTTTTGAATAACGTATTTAAACTATTATGATTTGTCGAAGATAATAATCTAATAACTATGCTTTTGCTCTTCCTCGATACCTCCTACCCCTCGTTCCTCTTTGTCATCCTCTATTCACAGGTGATTAAAAGCCTGGTTTAATTCACAACTTTATAATTTTGTTATCCAAAATTTAAATTTCTTTATTTTAAAATTGTACTATTACGAATTAATTAATAATAAATGTTATTTCCGTTGATTCGTTTATTAATTGCTGTGACTGTAAGTATAACCGATAACCGACAATTTTTGAGCTGTTTGTATCCCACTTGAATACGGCAGCAGCCATTTGTTCTCCATGGACGGGTAACGAAATATGCAGCAAGTCTTTAAAGAATTTTAACTCAAAATCTAAAATAAGTTATTAAGAAATATTGTTGCTCTCGTCGAGTTACATTACTGGTTAAATTTAATGCACTTATTTCATTTACACCCTATATATATATATATCATCACGGCATATTGCCCATTGATGGGTGTGCCAATCTGCTTTATACATAGATTTCGGCAATGATGATGTCATATTTGTACTGTGCGAGCTTTTACCATGTGTCAACTCACGGGCACTCATTGCTGGCGTGGAGAGATACACTGTTTTAGATTTACCTTCGTTGTACTTTATTAATGTTTTAATGCACCATTCCATTTTTAGCGGTCATTCCAATGCCCAAAGTAGCCCGTATGTGACACGGTTGTCTTCTTTAATCATTCTACGAATAGCAGCTATGTTTTCATCCGTAACTGCAGAAATTGACCGATATTCGCGTAAATCGCCATTGGGAGAAACTGGATGAAATTTTAATTCAATGTACCAGCTGTGAACAGACCTGATACTAGGTGCTTTATTTCCAAAAGCATCCCGAAGCTTTTCGATGCATTGTTTTGGAGAGGCAAACTTTTAAAATGGCTAGGGCTAGGAAATTTTCTCTTGTTAACTGCATTTTCAGTACGACGTGCGTACTTTAAAACTGCATGGAAAATTACTGATAACAGATAACGAATTGTAACAATAACTGCCATGCTCCTAAGGATGTACTTTTGTTTTGCCATGCATTTATTTTTCGTGGCTACCTTGATTATATTTGTTTGCAGAAACTTTCGGTGCTACCCTCGTAACCTCTTTCAACAAATTAGTTATATCTGTCTAAAAATAGAGCATCGTATCGTACATAATTTGAAAACTTTGGTTTTGTCCCTAAATTAGCATTACAAACTATCGTAAATCTCCATCGACATCACAATAATTCCCAATAATAAATATCCGTATGCTGTTGTTGACTGATTCCCAAACAAAGGCTGACTGCTCGGGCATAATACGTGAATATAGGCCTGTCTGGATGTGTGTCAGTGTGTGCGTGTGTATTGTCCAGCCAGGGGATTAGGGGTTGACTCTGACTCTAGCCTAATTCCCGCATATTAACGTCTCGGACGCTCTGTTTGCAAACTGTAAACAGACTATGTAGGTGTTTGCTAACGTTCTACACAGATGCGGGGTGGATATGTTTGAATGTTTGCAAATCGAAGAATTTGTGTTCGAATCATAAACATGCAGGATTATTTTGTGTAATTTTTTCATGGATGAAATTTCATAAATTTTATTGTTATGTATCAGTATTAAATAAAAAAAAAAAACAATTTTTTTAAATACAGGTTGCGATACAGCAACCTCCCTAGCTTTACTATATGAGGCGAGTAGAGGTCGTAAAAGGGTGGAGGTTTTATATATATATATATATATATATATATATATACCGTGTGTCTGTCTTAAAGGTGTACATAGGAGATTAACATGGGAAATCAGTTGTTTGCCATTTCCTGCTCGCCTAATTATTTTAAATAAAAACGCTTCAAATAAAAGTTTTAGGGCATACAATTATGTATCTAAATCAATAAACAGAATTATCTTTACATGCTTTGTAACGTCAGAAATTAAATATGAAAATGTCGAAAATCACCTTGAAAATATCGACAGCCATGGAATTGAACAAAAAATAAATAAATGCTTGACGTTTTATCTGTCATAACGTAAGTTAACTTATTTGACGTGTCTGACAATTTGATAAAACGTCAAGCATTTATTTATTTTTTGTTCAATTCCATGGCTGTCGATATTTTCAATGTAATTTTCGAAATTTTCTTATTTAATTTCTGACGTTACAAAGCATGTAAAGATAATTCTGTTTATTGATTTAGATGCAGAATTTTATGCCCTATAACTTTTATTTGACGCGTTTTTGTTTAAAATAATTAGGCGAGCAGGAAATTGCAAAAAACTGATTTCCCATGTTAATCTCCTATGTACACCTTTACGACAGACACACGGTATATATATATATATATATATATATATATATATATATATATATATATATATATATATATATATATATATAGGGTGTTTCCTTTATCTCTTGATTCATACAATAATATATATATATATATATATATATATATATATATATATATATATGTATACTAGGCAACAGTCGTATATAATACCTGTATATTGCATAGCCTATTGTAATATTATAACAATATTTTTAATACCATTTTTCTCGAAATAATTGTGATGAGAAAAAAATTCTCTATCTAATAGGTTAAAAAATTATATAGGATACCATTTAAAAAATATAATTTTGTTCTGCCGTTTGAGAAACACTGGTCGAATTTTCGGTTTGTTATTATTAATAAATTAGCCCCTTATTCCTGATCATTTCTTGTATATAACATTTTTTTCTAAAATCATTAGTTCCCCCTAAAAAGCGCTGGTTGTTTTAAAGGAAACACCCTATATATATATATATATATATATATATATATATATATATATATATATATATATATATATATATATATAGGGTGTTTCCTTTATCTCTTGATTCATACAATAATACTCACATGAACTGTGCACAGTTTATAATTATTTAAATAAAAATACAACACTACAAAATTCAAGGAACGTATCTTTCAATTTGTGCTACAATTTCGGTACGCAGCCAATCGCAGCATAGCTTGTGTTGCACTTGATCTATTTACGGGCGAGTGAGGGACTATGCACGACATACGGAATTTTAACTTATATGTAACATTTTAATTTCTAATAATTTTCTTACTCTACCTTTTCAAGGATTTTAAACAGTAATACTTAACAAGAGCTGCTTAATTTCTTTTACAAAATTTTTTTTTTGGCAATAAAATCACACTTCCATAAGAAACCTATACTGGGGAATTCAGACTATGAACTCGCGCCAAAATCAAATTCTAACCTTATTTTTCTGGTCTATTAGTTATTGAAATAGGTAATAGGTGTTTTGAAAAAGTCATTTGATCTGAAACAGAATGTGACGTCAAAGTACATGTAACTAACTATCGTCTACTTTTATTTATATAAGTAATGTTCATTGCAATTTCCACATCTTCGCTGGCAAGAGGTAAAAACGAGGATAAAATTGTGTTTAAAAATATGCACATATATTCAAACCCATTACAATTTTCAACATCAAAGCCATCTATTCATTCTGCATCTTTACACTTATCAATCGTTAACTTAATTCTATTTGCCAATGCTTTCCCTAGTCCCACGGGCAGTTTCTTTCTGATTGGCCACGTGGCAACAATACCACTCAACAATGAGACCTTCTTGGTCACGTGGCCAGTCACGTGGTGTGCACGCGTCGCATGCTGTGAGCTGTCAGCGCTGTTGCGGCCGTGGACATAACTACAAGGGATCAGCATCAGGATGTTTGTTTAGGAGGGTACAGACACCTGGAGGAGGTTGTAGTGGTTAGGATCGTAAATTATGGCAACAGGAAGGAGAGAAAGTCGGTAGGGGATGCTTTAAAAGTTTTACTACATTTACAATCACTTCAGACCGTGCTTCATTTCAAATTGATAAGAAATTTGATAAAATACTTAAGTTGATAGAGTGTTTGACTTGTACTTATTAAACTAAACTGCCTTAGTATTAATCAAGCTCAAATACAAATCCTAGGAATAATTCGGCGCTCATATTGGACATGCGTATCCACAACCGACTTGAAGCTTAAAGTGAAAGCTTGTGCCTTACAACGTTTGCCCCAGCATGCAATCCGAACCTGAATTACATTAGGTCAAAAATTTTATTGTAAATGGGGCCTCGGCTTAGCTTACAATTTTAAGTCAGCATAATTGTTGGGCTCAAATTTGATTTTAAATATACCTATAGGTTGTTTTCCACACACACCGGCAAAATTTGTGCCGTCCAATAGTGCTTTTCACACACACCGGCATTTACGGCGCCATTGTTTTTTAAACTAGCTTGTCTCTGACCTTGATAGAAGAAATATGAGTATGGTATGACTAGCGAATGAAAAACCCTGGACTAGGAAAGAACAGAAATACATTCCTACGTACATACATACATACATACATACATACATACATACGTACATACATACACACATACATAAAATCACGCATTTCCCACTTATGCCCGATAGTATAAAGCGCAGTCAAATCTTACTTCGAACTGGAGTCAACTGAACTAGGTTCATTATTTGAACTGAAGTTAAAATGATATGCACAGTATAAAACTTCCAAACATTACGTTCAACTGAGTTAAGTTTAAACTGGCTCAGTCGGTAAGTTTACTATGTAACTACGAGTAACTTCACAGATATTTATGTAATGTCAAATAAAGTTGTGAAAAAGTGATGATGACTGACATGACATAAAAAACGATCCAGAAACGGATATTTAAAAAAATGTTCCATTAAATTTAACTTTTCTTCATTTCTGTGGGGCCTTTTAATGTAATTGGGACGAAGCAATGCTATATGGTGTAATACTTCTACCCGCAGTAGATTTTTCAACTACAACAAGATCACCAGCTATACTTTGGAATATTCCTGTTGCGAGATATCTTAGAGAAATTAAAATTTGTAGCATTGAATTCATAGACTTATTTTGAAGTGTGACTGGATCTAATTGTGGAGTTAATATTTCCACAAATTCACGCACTGTATTCTTGTTAAATCGAAACCTTAATTTGAATTCCATGTTCTATGTCATCATAAACTTCATATGAATTGTTTCTATACCGAAATACGCGGGTACGTCAAAAATGAATAACTTGATCCTCCTCACTATCTGAACTCGATGAATCAAGATTTAACATTTCAAATAGTACTGTAAAGTAAAATAAAAATTGGATTTATCACTGTTTTACCAAAATACGTTTATACTATCGTCCCAGTGAGTTAGCACAAACCCGAAAGAATAATAATAACATCAACCACAAAAATTATCACTCTCTCTTTCAACAACTTTCTTACTAATCTGACATCATACAACAAATATTCCTCACTCTTAACATATTAAAGTGGCTGAATTTCGATAGCGAAATACCGCAACCGGACCACAATAATAGTTACGAAACAATCATCCTTCGCTACACATTGCTGTTTAAGCACTTCACAAACCGTGAAATGGTAAACGTGATACAAAAATGAGCTTAGTCGAAAACGAAAAACGCGCGAAATTAAAAAGTTCTTATTACTTTTTGATCAAACCTCGTATGAATGTTTATAATTTCAAATAAACTAGTTAGCTATAAATTTTATTTCATTCTATAATGCTAGTGACTAATGAACTACTTTAATGGTTTAACATCACCATTTCAAAGTTATAGCGTTATTATTAAAAGATGTTATTAATTTTAGATATCTAATATAACATTTTATGTTTTTATCTTTAACTTTTATTTAAAATTAACTTTCTGTCGACAATGCCAGCGCTAAATACTATTTTTATCTACAGTAACTATTGATTTGACCCGGTCACCTTAGTTTAATCGTATTCAGCATTCAGATTGTTGAACTTAACAGTCAGAAATGCATAAAATTCAAATTTGTGAACATCTCAGGAGAGAATTCGTTAATTTTAATGAAGTGCAGCGAAGAGAGAAAACGATCAGTTCTGAATGTTCCCGGTCAGAAAAAGCGCATTTGAACTATTTATATCCCCGTAGATTCCCGCCTTATAAGGCAACTTGATTCTGCGACACCGTGACATTTCAAATATATGGGAGCCGAAGACGAAGAGTCGACCAGCGTTGTGCATTCAGCTTCGATTTTTAATCATCCGGAATAATTAATGGCCTAGAATTTTATTTCTTCTTCTAGGAGGAGATTAATTTTTCAATAATGCATAGCTTTATTAATATATTACGAGCTTTGATATTGAAATTTTCAACTGATACTCCAATACTCTAATAGCATAGTATTGAACAAATGATTAAATTACAAAGAATAAAATAAATATGCAAGAATATGATTGTAGATTAAATTTCGATTTACAAAACTTACTGGTATATTTAGAAACTCTTACAATAATAATGTTTCAACTTTTGATATCGTGAAAGTTCATAAGTAAATCAATTTCAATAGAAATAGCGACATTATTTGTTTTTCTATTTGTAAGTTAATTAGAAACGAATGAAATTAAAAAATCTGATGTGGCCAGCACATAACCTCTCGCCAGATATTTTTCCTGGTTGTACGCATAAAACGAAAAATATTTTTAAGTACAAATACATATATTCATGTCTCACTACAAAATAATTATTTTAATATAAATTATGTACAATACATACATTTTCTTTATATTCAATATCCTGAAATTTTCTTTTTCTACTTTCCTTTTCTTTTTCTTTATATTCGCCATTTTTTCGCAAATTCCATTTATATTCTTTTTTACGTATATTCTTTTGCGTTGTTGACTTTTTTTATTTTCATAATCTTCATAATAATGTACAAATATTTTTGACAGTGGCATACAAATATTTTTGACAGTGACATTTATCTGTCAATTACAAACATTTGAATTTCTTGCCTTGAAGTAGTTTGATCTGAGATTTTTTACATCAAATTATTTTATATGCATTTCTTTATCTCCAAATCTATAGACGATATAATAATGAATTTATATTTATCGAATAAAGAATTTAACGTTCTTTAATATAAGTATTTACATAAATTTTCGATAAATAATATTTAGATGATTTTTTTCTTGTAACTACTACTTCCGGTTGTCCAATTGTTACCAAAACTTAATCAACTATTCCCATTATTGTTAGATTGAGGAATCCGTAGTTAAAAATGTCTTAAGTCTTATATTATTTGAGAAATCGTGAATCCAACATCCACACACACACACATCCACTCACACATCCACACACACACACACACACACATCCACACACACATACGGACATCATCGTAAAATTGTTATAATCGGATTCTAGGGACCTTGAAACGTGCTTATTCACTAAAATCTGGACATGCGATTTTTAGCATGAATACAATACCTCTCTTAGCGAGAGGTAAAAAAGCAGTATTAAATTAAATACCGTGTGATGACTATAAAATACTTAAACCTAACAAATAAATAAATTATATAATGGAATAAGAACGGCATATTACGGTTTTGAAATGACTATTTCACTCATAAAGTTATAAGCTAATCCAAATTCAGGAATATACCTATAGTTACCAAGTTTCATTTCGACAAAACACCGTCACAAAAAAATTTTCGCATCCTTTAAGCCAATAAGATGTATTTTTACGAGTAAGGGCCACTTTTACAATCATTAGATAAACCTCGGATAACGCTATACCAGGTATAAAATTGGAAATTGTATTTTACAAGCCTCGGATAAACCTCAGATAGAATAAACACCAGTATTTCTTATCCCATGAAAATCGGTCGTATAAACGTCGGATAACTTTATCCCTGGTTCTTATGGATACCACAAACAATGTTTTGTTATTCATACGTTTGACAGATGTCAATCAAATATTTCAACATCACTGTCCGAATCAAAAATAACATTTATATCATCTAACATTGTGAAAAATACAAATTAGAAAGCAGAAATAATAACAATATTGAAGAAAAATAGTGTAACAAGAAGATAATTTTATTGTGCCAATACCAACCTAAAGTGATTTAACGTAATTCCTGGTATAACTATCTGACAGATAAAAAATGCATTGTAAAAGAGAGTCTTATTTATCGAAGGTATAATTGCTAGGATAAAGTTATACCTCCGATAGCTATACCATAGATTATCCATCAATTGTAAAAGTGGGCCTAAGTGAGTTTTGATAAGCGAAATTTTTTTGAGGTAGAAATATACTATTTACATACCTGTCAAAGTGTGTATATTTTCAGTGTTATCAGTTTTTATTAAAAACGAGTCGACTGGATTTTCTCGAAGATTTTCATATTGCCCCAAAAGTAAATGGTTCTCGAAAAGATAAATCTGGACTAAAAGATGATCCTTTAAATACCGATCGAACTAAGCTATTATCATCCGTCATTTAGGCTACAGTTTTTTTTTTAAGTTTTAAGTCTGTATTTAAATTAGCCGAAAGAATTTTGTAGAATTTTCTAACCATTTTTGTAGATTTCATAATTTGTTGAAAATGTAAACCGGCCCAACTAATATGATTTTGGGTTTGTACCTCCTAACATCTGCATAAAAATGTCACATTGTCATGACATCAAAATGCATGACTTTTAATGTCACATGAAAATGAGCCATAAAAATAGTTTGTCTGTAATATAAGCTGTATTCTTTTTGGACAAAATCTCAACTCATCTCAGATCACTTCAGATAAACTCAGGAAATCGTTGTTCTTTCTGACACAACTGATCTGAGTTGTTATGAGTAAACTCATTTCCCCCCTTTCCGATGTTAGACTATCGGTTTACAAAACTCAAAATGATATGAAACACTCAGTTTGCATTTTAAGGTTATATAATACAACAAATTTTATATACACATATACTTACAGTAATATATTTTCATATATAATATCATAAGTGGTAAATTTTTGCCGGAAAAATTTTCAGATTGTTACGAGAGCTGGTTGCCTAGCAATTTATTGAGTGACATTGACAAAAAAATCAATGTCACGAGATAAATTGGCAACAGGCTCGAGTAAAGCAATCGGAAAATTTTTCCAGGATAAAATTTAACCACGAATGGTATTCGGATGACTATTTCCAAAATAAAAATCAGGTAATCATCTATGAATTTTTTTTCTTGACAAAAATCTTCTAATTTTTATTGTTTTGAGGTGTTATATTTAAGTTTGCTTTTTCTACGTTTTAAATAGATTCCTGTCCGAATCGACTCGTTTTTAATAAAAACTAATAACACTGAAAATATACACACTTTGACAGGTATGTAAACAATATGTTACTTGTAAAAATACGACATTGTATTGGCTTAAAGGATGCGATAAAAATTTTGTGACGGTGTTTTGTCGAAATGAAACTTGGTAACTAGGTAGAATCCTGAATTTGGATTGGCTTATAATTTTATGAGTGAAATAGTCAACATTATCCATTTTTCGTTTATAAACCGTATCCTAGATCAGAAAATAAGTCAATAATTTTGACAGCTGCTACAGCAAATACTATCGGTAAAGAAGGAAGTGATAAAATGGAACTAAACTTGTTCTTTTTGCACACATCACAACTCACTTCATCTCAACTCAGTTATGTACTGAGCTGAGTTACAATTGGGTCAAAAAGAATACAGCTATTATTACAAAGGTGTTATTTCTCATAAAATGTACAAAAAGCTGTTATAGAGAATGTATCACATATGAGTCACATCTGTGCGAGTTCGGATATTATATTCAAATTCGAATATCAGAATTTTCAACGGATATGTTGTGTACTTGAGCATAAATCTAATAAAATATGTATTGTATGTAAATGTAAAATAATACATATTTAAAACGATCTCATGCATCCTGAAAATGATCGAAATGCGAGTGAGCTCAATAAAAACGCACATATCCATATGATGAACATTTTACGCACGCAGTAAATATGTTGATATGGATCCATATTTCAGAATTATTCGTATAAAATTTTCATCAACCCATTTCGGCAATAAACCCTTGAATCATAAACAGAATAAAATATTGCTCAAAACAAAAACTGGAGGAATATTTACAATCAAAACTAGAAATATATCAAAGAAAAAAAATCGAAATATATATTTGCTTTTTTTATTTAATAGAATGATGGTTTCCGGTTTTAGATCCATGTTTTTGGTGCTCAATACAGAGTGTCTCAAAGGTGACGCCTGTGATTTTAGGATTTGATTCTGGAGTTAAAACAAATCGGTTTTTTACCTCCCGCTACCCTTGGAAAGGGAGGTATAGGTATCGTGCTAAAAATCGCATATCGAGATTTTGGTAAATGACCACGTTTTAAGGTCCGTAGAATCCAATTTTAACATTTTCACGATGATGTCTGTGTGTATGTGTGGATCCTCCACTCTAACTCAAATACTATCATTCAGAAAATTTTGAAACCTTGTATTTCGAACTTTTTTTGTAATGAAAAGAGCCCATTAGATTTTGGTGAAAATCGAATAACCGGAAATGGCACGAGAAGCTCGAAATAGTGTTTCTTCGAAAAATACCTTTAAATGTTATTTTTTCGAGATTAATGTTATTATAAAAATTAAAGATTATTATATTTTCTATAGATTTGTATTAATACTTTTTCTATATATTTTATGGATAAACTAAAAAATTATCTATAATTTAAATCCCAGAGTCTACGCTTTAAACAAACAAAACGCAGTTATTCAAATGTATGTAACTGACAGATAAATGTGTGTGTGTGTGTGTGTGTGTGTGTGTGTATGTATGTGTGTGTGTGTGTGTGCGTGTGTGTGTGCGTGTGTGTGTGCGTGCGTGCGTGCGGGTGTGTGTTTGTGTGTGAGTGCGTGCGTGCGTGCATGTGTGTGTGTGTGTGTGTGTGTGTGTGTGTGTGTGTGTGTGTGTGTAACCTTTACTCTAACTCAAATACTATCATTCAGTAAATTTTGAAACCTTGTATTTGTATCTTATTCTAATATGGGAAGAGACCATTAGATTTTGGTGTATATCAGATAACCGGAAATGGCACTTTATTTAAAGCTCAAAATAGATTTTCTTCGAAAAATAACTTCAAATGTTACTTTTTGAAGATTTGTGTTATTATAAAAATTAAAGATTATTATATTTTCTACAGATTTGTATAAATACTTTTTCTATGTATTTTATGGATAAATTTATAAAATATCTATAATTATAATCCCGGAGCCTACGCTTTAAACAAGCAAAACTCCTTGGTTATACAGTTCATATCTCATAGGTATGTAACTGACAGATAAATGTCACTGTCAAAGAACTAATCATTTCAAATTAATAATAGTAACGGTTTAAAATGAAAATAGTAAATAGAATCATAGTTATATTGAATGAATCTTAATACAGTTTCCGCAATAACTAAATATGTAAGTATGTATATTTAAATTAATAAAAATTAAATAGCGGGAGGTTTTGTGTTGGCCACATCAGATTTTTTTCTGATGGTCCTTTGTTATCCATGAATCGGGGGTAGCATTTTTGTCGCGTGACTTATTTTGCACTATAACACTCGTACTATTTTAACTATTATCTTATTTAATTTTATCTAAAAGTATTATAACATTAATGGGAAAAAGAATTGTTTTTCTGTTTCATTATCTTCAGCTGCACTAATACAAGATAGTACTTTGTTCACAAAGTTAGAATTTTGAACAAACAAATTTCGTTTACTGAACACATAATTCAAAAAGATAATAAGTTAGTAATGCTTTTAACTTTAAAATGTTATCGAAATCTTAAACTACTCGAAATTATTATTTTACAGAGGAATAATAGGATTTCTAAAACAAGTAAAAATATTATCACTTTCTTCGTTATCATTATTATTTTTGTGTTAACTGTCTGAAATTATCTACTTAGGGCAAAGCAACGCTGGCAGTATTTTCTCGTAAAAAAAGCTATTTGTAATTAGCCTCAGGCATTATAATTATGATAATTTAACTTCAATGTAAAGTATGCCATAAACAAAAACAATTTTATTGCTTTGACAGCGGATAAAAACGAAGCTATCTTTCTATCAGGTGATAAAATGTTGTTTTCCTTTCTTTAAGCAACAAAGTGGATATATTTAAATATAATTATATCGTTATTATCTCAATGAATTATTCTCGAGCATTTCTTATCCTTCTAATAATTTCATGTTTTGCAAATTCTGACGAAAGATTAACCGAGTTCAGGTCGGGTTCTGGTATAGTATAATTTTTTGTGTAAAACTTGTTTAACATTTACTACGTTTACATGCAGTTTTGAAAATGGTTTCAGTTTTCAGTCAAAATTATGCAAAACTGTTTACATGCAGTTTTCAACACGTTTAAAAATTGATTTGAAATCAGTTTCGGCGCATGCGCATTTAGCTAATGTAAGTGACAGATCCTCTTCACTCCAAATACTTAGTTTTGCTATTATTCCAATTATTTTTTATACTTCGTACCACTACGCACTAAAACTACACAACTGTCAGTATATTTGAAGGTTAGTAACACAAAGCGACAGAAACGTTATGCTCTGTACGCATGCGCAGTATCGAAACTGAATTTTAAGTGTTTACATGAGTAGTTTTGAAACTAGTTTTCAAGTCCAACCCATGAATTTTAGTTTTGGTTTGAGATAATTCAAAACCGTTTTGACACTGTACATGGCGTTTTCAAAACTAAAATCGTTTTAAAAACGGTTTCAAAACTACATGTAAACTCAATAATTATATACAGGGTGTCCCAGGACGAGCTTATGCTATCGTTATTTTAAAAATTATTCAATATTATTTTAGGAAATTTGGTATCTAGAGGTTTTCCGACATGCCCGTTTCAGCTAAAATATTTTCAAAACAATAGCACTTACGATTTAACCGGAAGTAGACCCTTAACTTTCTTATTTTAAATGGAATGCTATATTTTTATTTTACCATTGAATCCAGCAGAAAATTTTACATATGAAACCATAAAAAAATTTACTCATGATCAACCACTTCTGGCGTAATTAAACTTTTTTGATTTTTTCTCTAATAATGGTCACTTTTTATCACTTTATCTCGAGAATGGAAACGAATTTCTATAATAATTTTTAAGAATTGTAATTTTTACGTGAACGTAAAGTTGAAGTTCACAAAATTCAAAAAACTCAATTTTTTTTAATAGAACACCCATATTTGTTTGTTTAGCATGTCCTATATTGAAAGTTGATAGATTTTTAGGAAAATGGAAAATATATAAATTCAAATTACATTTTTCAGAAATTGTCTATTATTAATTTATATTATTGTAAACAAAAGCTTTCTTTATAAAACTTTTTTTACAGATTATAGAAATTGGTTTCCATTTCAGCATAAGTAAATACAGGGTGTAAATGAAATAAGTACATTAAATTTAACCAGTAATATAACTCATCAAGAGCAACAATATTTCTTAATGACTTTTTCTCGAAATCGCATATTTTTTTTAGCATTTTTACAACCCCGTAAATTGACGAGTCGTTCCAAGTATTTTTCTAATAATTGAATGCAGTAGCAATAGCTCTGAAAAATTTTGTTTTAGCAATTGACAGTCCTGTCAGTTGTTGCAATTAAATTTTGACATTAGTAATAAACTTGTTTATAAGGTAAAATTCTGTCAAAATGCTTACGTTTACAAATAGCGAGTACACAGACATTGTAATTACTTACCTATGATTTATTTATTCGTATCTTTATTACATTTTAATTTGTGGTTGATATAAAGGCAGTGTTATTGAGTTGCCAACGCATTTAGACGGAGCGTTTCCAAATCATACTGTTCCTAATATTCGCATATTTGTTAATCTTGTACATTTTTATCACAATACGGAGTGTCACATATG
This sequence comes from Harpalus rubripes, assembly GCA_963082715.1. Lineage (NCBI taxonomy): Eukaryota > Metazoa > Arthropoda > Insecta > Coleoptera > Carabidae > Harpalus > Harpalus rubripes. The sequence continues at coordinate 10,502,179 of OY720448.1, forward strand.
ACAATTTAAAAAAAAGCTACAGTTGTATCCATACCATGTGCAAAAAGTTCAAGGTTTTCAGCACATAATAGTCTTCAATTTTGGGAATGGCTCATAATGTTCATTAATGGGACTGAATTTACTTGGAAAAGTGTATTTATTATGCACAATACACATCTCGACAGACGAAAATGCTGTAAAAATTTTCATTAAAAAATGTTTGGGCGGGAACAATAAATGGATGAGATGATTTGTCGACGATAAATAATCATCTCATAATCTAATACCTATACTTTTGCTCTTCTTCGTTACCTGTTCCTCCTTGTCTTCCTCTATTCACAGTTGATTAAAAGCCTGGATTAATACAAACTTTATAATTTTGTTATCCAAAATTTAAATTTCTTTATTTTAAAAATTGTACTATTACGAATTAATTAATAATAAATGTTATTTCCGTTGATTTGTTTATTAATTACTGTGACTGCAAGTGTAACCGATAACTGACATTTTTTGAGCTGTTTGTATCCCACTTGAATACGGCAGCAGCCATTTGTTCTCCATGGGCGGGTAACGAAATATGCAGCAAATCTTTAAAGAATTTTAACTCAAAATCTAAAAGACTTAGAAAAAAAAGTTATTAAGAAATATTGTTGCTCTCGTCGAGTTACATTACTGGTTAAATTTAATGCACTTATTTCATTTACAGCCTGTATGTTAGTATGTGTATTTAAATTAATAAAAATGCGCCACATGAGATTTCTCTCTTTTACTGTACTTTTAAAATAAAATAAGAAGGAAATTATTAATTGCTTTCTTATTTTCCTGTCCTTCGAAGACTGATTAAATTCGGTTCACCACAGCACCAACAAATTGGTCACATCGAGCCGGATTCTAATAATTTCTCATGTGAAAATATTTTTTTTCTCGAGTATTAATTTTTAAATCTCCTACACAACTAGAGAGGTCGTTCTACTGCACCCTGAATAAATTTTTGTGTAGAGCTTGTTTTACATTCTATTTTTGGAAACCGCAGTAACTACGTTAAGTCATATTGTAACAACAGTAGTAGAAAAAGTTTTTTTTTGTGCAATTACTGAGTCTACGTGCAGTTTTCAAACCGTTTTCAAAACGATTTTAGTTTTGAAAACGCCATGTATACATTGCCTAAACTGTTTTCAGTTATCTCAAACCAAAACTAAAATTCATGGGTTTGACTAAACTAGTTTCAAAAGTACTCATGTAACTTAAAATTCAGTTTTCATATTGCGCATGCGTACATAGCTTAACGTTTCTGTCCCTTTGTGTTACTAGCCGTGTTCCTTCGGGCTGTGATTGTAATTTTGTGAATCCTGATTAATATAATCGTGATCCTTTTGAAACAGGATTTACAAATTATATCAAAAAAACAACAACACAATCTAGTGTCAAATGTCAATGTCATATGCAGACTAATGCAAAATATCCTATGTTATTTTATAAATAATCAACTGTAAAGTGTTATAGTCAGAATTATTAATGGATTATATTGAAGTAAAAAATAATGTTCTTGGTAAGGAATATGAAGTATATTTATTTCAAATAAATCTTTATGTGGTTTATTACACGCTTTTGTAGAAAAATCTTATTTCCCTTGATGCCACAAACCTCACATTTGTAAATTTCCACGCTCGAAATAGTATATTTTAAATTTGTTCTGAACTGAATCCATGCGAATCACTCAAAAAGGTTGATTCTGAAGGGAAGGGGGAAGGTTGTCTAGTGATCACAAAATGAGAAAGTGAGGATAACGAATAGGAAACGTGAAAACATTATTCTTCTTAATCATGATCACATTTATCATTTAGATTGCGACTCACAGCCCGAAGGAACACGGCTACTAACCTACAAATAAACTAACAGTTGTGTAGTTTAAATGCGTAGTTGTACAAAGTAGGAAAAATATTTGGAACAATGGCAAAATGAAGAATTTGGAGTCGAAGATTCCTCTTCACTCTAAATTCTGTAAATGACAGTTCCTCAAAGGCGCCCAGAGACAACTATCTAAAGAGAGATTGGAAACTCAATGCTTTTGTATCGTTATGAAGTTCGCCATATATCAACATATGCAACTAACAAAACCACTGTAACTAGATCTTTAAAACGTAGACCGGTGTTTTTAAAATTAGTTTTTTTAATATTTGAAAGAAAAAGAAAAACCCATATTGATATGTATTATGAATATTTATTAAAAATATAGTGTACAAATTTTAAATTGCAAAAGAACAATTATTAGTAGGTATATAAATAATATTAATAAGAGAGTTTAATATTTATCCAGATAATTATTTTGAGGAATAGTGAAAAATATAAATGTTTGTTTATATACAAGTTTGTATATTTTTTTGCAATATCCTCAGCTCTGCAAGATTCAGTTTCTAATTTGTGTACTGTAATATCTGAGCTATATTTTTACATCTATGTATGTGATGTAAACTAAAACTTGTAAGCAACACAATCGGATATGTACATCGTTGTATTACTATTATTTTCTGTAAAGAATTTTTAAATATTATTTAAATATGTGTTAAAAAGAGACCTACGTAGGTGAAAAGAAGAAAAAGAAACGAAAATTGGGATCTAAGGAATATCAACCTCCAACATCTTCATAGTTCTTCACATAACTCATATAGTCGTAACTTTATGAACGATATTGTCAGCTTTTAAACTACTGTGGATTTCTAGTTCTTTTTGTGTTGGTTCCTTTCTTTTCTCATATAGAATTCTTCTGAAGAATTGCAAATGATCAAGGTCATTTGATGAATGTTCAGGATATTTATCTCCTAATTTGTAAGTTTCGGGAAGTTCTATATCATTCGATATGCAAGCATTAAGAATTTGTTCTCCATGGAATTCTACAGAAATATATACAAGAAAAATTTATAAATATTATTATATAAAAAGTAATTAATGTTCAAAAGATACCTTACGAGTTCTCTGTATGTTTTAAACATATAAAAATTCAAATAATGTGGAGTCAAAAATTATGTATGTCATGTCAGCTTTTAAATTTTTCAGTTTGACTTTTAAATTTACCATTATATTGTTTTGCATTGCCTTCCATGTTATGTCTTCATCATTTTTGTGATTTTGCTGCCCTCTGAAGAAATATGCAAGGAACTATTTTCTCCGTGCTCCGCTTGCCCCTCATCGACAAAAACTTTGTTACAAGGCCACCCATAAGTCTGTCCAATCTTTCTTTAGATAGTTGTCTCTGAAGGCGCCTGTGTCGAACCTGTTTTCAAATCAATCTGTAAACCTGTTTTGAAAATTGCACGTTTCGCGTAATTTTGACTGAAAACTGAAACCATTTTCAAAACTACATGTAAACGTAGTAAATGTAATTTTGTTTTTATTGCTTTGCTCGAACCAATTTATTCGCGCTAGCTTTCCTTTTCTTCGAATTACAATCGTAGTATTTCACTATTAATACACAACGATGGTAAGAATTTAATCTCCTCATGCAAACAAATGTAGTCATTTTAGAACACAATCCACTTTAGCAGACATTATAGAGCTGTCAGAATACAATCAACTTCTTGTAATTACAGAGTGTTCTTTTTTCCCTCTCGTGTCCCGTGATGATCGTTGCATATTTTGATTGAAATTTCATTTACGTAACTTGCCATTATGGATTTATGAGTACATGAAAAGGAAATGAACTATGTATTTCATCAGCGTATACGAGTATACAATTTATCAAATGCTAACCTAATATAAAAATGAGTATCGAAATTGGAAATTGTAAAAAACAAATTAAATCATGAAATATGGAAATAGTGATAAATTATCTTTAATGTAAATAACATGGAGTTAAAGTTTAGTTTAAAACAAATGGTAGTGTAATTATTGATATTTCAATGTATGATAAATTGTTTTCGATATATCGAGAAATATGAACAAATTATATTTATATAATTATATTAAAAGTATATGCACTATTTAATAAAATATCTACTGTGTTCATTCATAATAGAAAATAGAACAAGAGTTATGTTTATAATACATAATTGGACAAGATATATTATAAAACAATTTACTTTGTATAATGTACCTATTATATGAAAATAGGAACTTAGTAACTTAATATACAATATTATAATAATAATTTATGTATAATTGAATAAAAAATAGACATCTAGACATTTTTTTTTAAAAATCTGATGTGGACACCACACGACTTCCTTGTACGCAAGACCAATATGAAAATGAAGTATAGACTCAATTATAAAATTGCACGTATTTGACGTAATTTGACATTAACATCTATTTTTTATTTTTTTGTTATTTTTTGTTCTAATCCATTGCAAGCTTCATTACAAAAACCAAAAAGTATATAAGTTTTAAATTTACATATCTCGCTTATACAAAGGGCTAATTTAATAATACTTGATGTGCTAGACGCAGAATTTAATTCTCTAAAACTCTTATTTGAAGCATTTATTTCTAAAATCAAAATGAAACCATTTTATTCAAGAAAAACTGTTAACAACAGGTAATATATCACTTCCGGTTAGCCTGTTTTAACCAAATTCTGCTATGTTATTCCAATTGATATAAAAGTCTTATATACTAAATTTGAAAAGTTTTGGATTATATTTTAATATAGTTTTTCATTAAAATCTATTATAGGCTTCAAATAAAAAACCTTTTCTGGAAATTATGTAATGACCAAAAAGGGAGGTGCACAACTAGATGTTATAGAAGTCCTAAATACAAAATTTCAACTTTCTACGGCTTACCGTTTTTGAGTTATGCGAGATACGTACGTACGTACAGACGTCACGACGAAATTAGTCAGAATGGATTCAGGGATGGCCAAAATGGATATTTCCGTTGAAATCTGGAAACCAAAATTTTTCGCGAATACAATACTTCCTTTACTTTGTACAAGGAAGTAAAAAACAGAAAGTAATATTTTACAGGCCTTGTTTTGAAAGTAATACTTTTCTGATTAGTCACTTAATAATTTCACTTAGGACCAGTTTTACAATCTCTGGTTAAATTTTTTACCGCTTCCAGGATATTAAACCCTTGTTTACATATACAAAAGTAGGCTGGTAACTAAGTAATAACTGTATCTTTACGGTAATATTATTGTCATACTGACATGTCAACAACAGTCTACAAAATTAAAATAAAATCAAATGAAATTATAATACTCTTAATTAATACATACAGATAAGGTTAGTGTATCGTCCTTAACACATTTTACTTTATTATAAAATAATAAACACGAGGAATAAATCACATAATTTGAATATTTGTCATATTGACATAAATGTCAAAATAATTGTTCTGTTCATCATGGCATTCTGAAAGTAGCATTAATGAGAGAATGTCAAAAAATAATCTTTATTAATAATGTCTTCATTTTCTGAAACCGATAAACTATTGAACAAACCACGGATGTTATGAATCATAACAAGCCTTAAATGTCTTAAAATTCCAAACCGACATCTGCGGCAGTTATGATGGTCATAACAATCCTAGGTATGTTAATAGCTATAACTGTCGTTAAATAAACAAAATTGAATCGTAATGAACTGTCAAATTACAAATTGATTATTGCTGTCAAAAATCCGAACCTATTCTGTCGAGGCCACACGAGAATACAGGCATGAATGCTTACCCCTGTTCAATGCGTCACATCAAACTATGAAGCCAGCGTGCTAGTCTAGCCTAATAAAAACAGTAGAGCTACAGCAGTCGGCGCGAGTGGGCACACGGCACAGCATAGAACGGAACGTCAAATTTCGATTGTTTTTCATTTAAGGAAATTGCAAAAATGGTTTTAAAGTACTGCATGCCAATGTGCAGGAGTAATTACGGTAACACGGCTAAAATGATATACCGGACATTAGAGAAATTAGAAGTTAAACAAGTTTTCCTAATATATGGTGAATGTATATCATGTAGAATTTCAAATTTAGTAGTTATGAATTTTTTTAGGAATATTCAGTAACATTTTCTAAATAATTATAGAAAAAACTATAAAGAACAAATTTGTAACAAAAAGCAGTTAAAAAAATAATGTGTGTGTGTGTGTGTGTGTGTGTGTGTGTGTGTGTGTGTGTGTGTGTGTCTGTGTGTGTGTCTGTGTGTGTGTGTGTGTGTGTGTGTGTGTGTGTGTGTGTGTGTGTGTTGTGTGTGTGTGTGTGTGCGTGCGTGCGTGCGTGCGTGCGTGCGTGCGTGTGCGTGTGCGTGTGCGTGTGCGTGTGCGTGTGTGTGTGTGTACGCGCGTGCGTGTGCGTGTGCGTGTGCGTGTGTGTGTGTGTGTGCGCGTGCGTGCGTGCGTGCGTGTGTGTGCGTGTGCGTGTGCGTGTGCGCGTGTGTGTGTGTGTGTGTGTGTGCGCGCGCGTGTGTGTGTGTGTCATTAGGAAGATTATGAAAAAAGATTATGAATATAGAAAAAAACAACGCAAAAGAATATACGTAAAAAATAAAATTAAAGGAATTTGCGAAAAAATGAATAATATAAAGAAAAAGAAAAGGAACGTAGAAAAAGTAAATTTCAGGATATTGAATATAAAGAAAATGTATATATTGTACATAATTTATATTAAAATATCCCATAGATTTTGCATATATATGTGAGAATTATTTTGTAGTGAGGAATGAATATATGTATTTGTATTTAAAAATATTTTTTGTTTTATGCGTACAACCAGGTAAAACATCTAGCGAGAGGTTATGTGCTGGTCACATCAGATTTTTAGTTTCATTATATTATTTTCATTTGTTAGCTTCAGATATAATGTTATCATTATTATTTATATTATTTCTTGTATTAATTAAACAACAATAAATAATTTAAAGTAAAACATGAGTTTAGTCATATATTTAGACTATTTATAATTCGGTTTTTTGTTTAATTTGTTTAGTTATGTATATAAAATAGTTATTATATAATATTTGAATAGTTATTTACAAGTTGTGCATCTTTATAAATCATATTTTACAATCCTATTTTTTCCTGATGTCGTTCGAGGCGTGGCGTGACAGAAAGAGGCTAGCTATGACGTCACGAATTGAGTATTCAGGCCTGTATTCTCGTGTGGCCTCGATTCGGTATAGTAAACTTATGACGATGTCAAACTATCATTCATATTGTAACGTTTTTATTTATTATGGGTGAAGTGTAAATATTACACAAGTATTATAACTTAAATAAGTGTTTATTAAACTATAATGAAAATGACTATTAGATACTAATTTTAAAATCTAATTAGGATTAATTATAATTAACTAGATAACACTGTAGCTTTAAGCCTCTTGAATTTTGATTCAGCAGAGCCTTCACTTTAGGGAATTTGCATTTGTAAAAATAATGTAAATATTTACAATTTGGTCTCTAAAATCATAATTTTTGCTAGTTACCTCCCAATCCACGAAAATAATGTGGTAAGTTTTTAGCATGGAACAATATCTCCATAGTGAGATTGGCTTTAGATTCTTGGAATGTAAACAAATTAATCCATGGCAACGTATCAAAAATACACTCAGCGTTTAGTGATAACAAGCTTCTGCCTTCATTTATAAAAATCTTAACTCTAATTCGAAAAGTTTATTAGGGCAAAATTGAATAAACAGTTATATTATACTCGCGGTAAACATAATAATAAATAACTAATATTATATTATTATTATTGTATTTGAATTAGAATGTATTGTTTTCTTTGGAAACTGTAATAATAAAAGAGTAATTACAATTTTAATAAAATAACTCCTTTCATTTTAAAACACCAATATTCCAATATTGTAAAAACACTAAACTGGAAAAATAATTGTGAGGTTTGTTATTTCAGGTGTATTTTCATAAAATAACTATTACAGAATATGTGTTTATTTTTACTTCACAATAAACAATCATATCACAACATAATGTATTTTTACAATTAGATTTAAGCGAAAAATAAATTACAATGTGTAAATACTATGCATCAATCCACAATCAAATGATAGTAATGGGGATAAAATTCAATGGGATTAGCAAGTTTAAAATGACATCATCGACAACTCGAGGGAAGATAGACCGGGGTAATACAAGGGAAATCATGTACTTCATATGGGGTGCAACGGGCATATGAAGTACATGGTGTAATGGCTTCACAAAACAAAAATACCCATTGGGAATATAAAAATAGAAAATATAAGGATTTTCTCGTAAAGAATTTATAAAATATTGTTTACTCTTGTTAGATTAGTTTCTTTACGACGTCAATAAGTAATAAATATTTGAATATCTTAACTGTTTCTATGGTGATGCTGCATAGATTGAAAAATTTATGAAATCTAATTTATTTTAATAAAATATTCTTCGGTATTTAACTGCGTTTTTTTTTCCAAGAAAAACTGTTAAAAGTTTCAAATAAAGGAATTTCCGGTGGACCAAATATCATCAAAATCTAATCAGCTCTTCATATGAATGTAAAATCGAGAAATTTGAAAGTATTATGATTTTCGGAACTATGCTATCCGAAAAATCGTCACACACATAGTGAATTCAGTTTTTGTAAGATGAAAATCTATATTTTAAACTATACTCTATCCGTTTTAACTATAGACTAGATGGCGTTTCGAGCGCGGCCGTTTTTACATGTATTAAATAAAAAATTCAAATTTAGCGCCATTACTGGATTTAAAAAAAAGTTCTAAATAACATTGACATTGTTTTTATGCATACACTTACTTATAATCTTCGTACCTTTCTCTACATGTCGGCGAAACGGGCATGCATAAATGAAAACTACATTATTCAAATAAATTTTAAAGAAAACAACGTAAAATAAAAATATAATTCACCTTTGAAATATAACTCTCTGAAATATATACATTATATGTATATTCTAAACAAATTTCTTTGCTCCTGGGGTCATCCGAATGACCCTTTTTCCTCATGTTCTTTTATAGCTTTCCAAATACTACATCGTCCTATGCCCAGTTTTGATGCCACAATTTGGACACATGCTGATTTGGAATATGGATTCGTGGCACGATATGTGCAGTATAAATTATATGCCATATTTTTTGCCCTCTTCGGAGGGCCTTTCCTTTTAGATGTTGTAAAACATTGGCGAAGCCAGGTTCAGGATTTTCATCCATAATATTCCCGAAGAGAACAAGAACAAAACTAACGATTTAAAGAAAACGCACACAACGAAAACTATGTAATATGAAATACGTATAATGCCAAAACACTATGAAAATTATATAAACGAAAAGAGCAATAATATAAATAACAAACAGAACTGAACAGAAATTAATAATATGTAATAAATTGTGTACTATTGCCTTTGTTGACTTTTATTTATTTTATGTCAGACGGCATAACATAAATCAAAATAATTGATACAGTTGTCACGAAAATTTAAATTTTTCGCCAATTATTTTGCTGTGTAGAGTCGGTTCTCGTTTGAACCAATCAGAGAACTAGAATCTTAGGCCCTATCTCACCCAACGCTCTATAGTCAAAACGGATAGAGTATAGTTGAAAGAAATTTGTAGAAATTCCTCACCATTTGCGTAGGTTTCATATTATTTGTTTTTTGAACATGTAACCGGTCGAAATATTATGGATTTGGGTTCGTATTTTTATTGTGTTCACCTAACCTTTAAATCAATACCACGGCTGTACAAGAGCTATAAAAACTATTTTACCAACTGGAGCACACGGTTTTAATCCTCCTTTGTAAAGAACTGCCCGGTGTTGGTACGCATTGTTGCAAGCGTAAATTACATATTGGGACATGCATTTTTCATGCGGCCTGAGGGTGGCAGGCCTGCACACCCTTACAGAAGGGCGCAGAGGACTTATTTATTGTAAATAAGACCATCTGCCTATTCAGATACGCTACAAGTAGGTACTTTGCCATAGAGAAATAGGAGAAGACCTGTAGGATAATAGATTTTGCATTGTTATCCTTAGCTTGTTTACATTCGATACGGATTTGGTTTTTGCCGGAGGATAAAGGATAATTAGAATGAAACTGTTGTTACAACCAAGGAAAATGAATGTGGGTGACGTCATAAAACTACCAAAGATTGTCAAAACATATACAGGCTGTTTAACAACTTCGGGTACAAATACTTTAAAGGCAAATAGTACTATGAAAAATGAATAAAATAAGCTTAATCAACATCTTCATTAGTTTCCGAGATATAACACAGTGAAAAATGAGTTTTTACGTGGTTTGCCTTTTGCTATTTCGAAAACTGTAAAGGTGCATTCACAAATGAAAATTAGGTATAGATTTATGGTTTATACTTTAGATTTAAAGACTTTGCCCGCATATTATGTAATGATTCCATTCACACTTCAGAATTTAGGAACTCTAAATCCAAATCATAAAGCTAAACATTGCGAGGTCCAAACTTTAGATTTATGATATAGTTTGACGTCACAAACTTCACCAATGAGAACGAATCTGAAATGATATAGATATATACACTCATCTTTATTTATATCCACTTGGTGGATTCAGCTTTTTAAACAAATGTGAGAAGAACATGGAGACTGTCATAACTTAATTGCTGAAATATAACCAATAATGCCAAGCGAATGACAGTTTCACGGCGCACAGGTGTCTTGTTGAGTACTGCTCTACTGATATTTTAATCTTGTTTCTGAAGCATATATACAGATGTCTGTACATACCAAAATTAATTTTCAGATAATTTAAACTTACATTTATGAATGTCTTACTTAAATCTAAACAAAAACCATAAATCTAATTTCCATTTGTGAATGCACCTTAAGAGTTACGACTTCGATTAAATTAGACTTTTTGTTTACCGTTGGGAGGTAGGTAAGTAAAATGTGGCAACCTTGGCTAATATTCAATTTTCAAATAGCTTTTAAAATATTAGAAATTGATATAAATGTTTCATATAAAATTTAATTGTATTTTTAGTCTATTTACTGGCATAGATAAAATTTTGTTCGATCACTATCTTTATCAGTTTTTCTTCTATTGTAATACAAAATGTTCTCTTGCTCGGAAAAATTTAAAGATCAGACTTTTGTTGATTAAGCTTTTTTTGCTCACTTTGGTCAATACTGGTATGCCATTAAAGTTTGTACCCGAAGTTGTGAAACAGCCTGTATGTATATAATGAGGAAGTTACGAAAAATAAATTATTACTTTTTACCTTCCGTCACCTAAACTTAAGGAGGTATTGTTCTTGGTAGAAAAATGTGCTTATATTACGAAGGTCACGCTAGAATTACATTAGACTAAGAATCATGGATCATATTTTTTTAGAATTTCACTAAGTTCAAAATAGTTCGTTATATTTTCCTTTCAATTCTCAAAAGTTCCCAAACAATTATCTTTTGGAATGCTTTAAAAATAATCATAAATTGCGTTATTGCAGTATCAATCTTTCTTCAGACGAAATCTTCTATCCTGTAATTTTTTTGTTCAAAAATAGCCAAAAGTCACACATTGCCAAATCAGGTGAACATGTCTTGTACTTTTACATTTTTTTCTCGGTTGGAAGCTTTTAAGAAGTGGAAGAAATTAATGGTGCAATTTGTTATTGTTGAAGGGAACTACATTTAAAATATATAATTATAAAAAATACCAACCATGTGACTTATTGTTATTTTCAAATTTCTAGAATATAGAGTGACCCTCGTACGTGGATGTGCAGACTTATAGAAACCAAATTTTATTTTTTATATTTTATTATTTTTATTATTCTCATCTGCTGAGGAAGGCCCATGTGGGGTGGGGCGCGAAACCGGTCGACCCGAAAATATAAACAAAAAATTTTTTTTGACTGAAATCCAGAAACTTCTTTCCTTCATCTTTTTAGTTAATGTTCTGTATTTTTATTAAATACCTGACATTTCGGCAGCATACACTGCATAATACATAAATAAATAATAAAAAGGTTATTATTCTTGTTGTATTATGAGTTCTGAAAGATTTTTTAATAATTAAACATTGAAAGGTTTAAAGATTTTAAAAAAATTATGATTGTCTTGATTATTCATCATTATTATTATTAAATATTCAGATCGACTTTTCTCAGAATTTTTGTTATACCACCTTTTCATTTAATTGCATGATCATAAAGGGAAGAAAAATCACTATCGGATTCCGCTCCTAAAAATCTATAGGCGTTTTTTTGGCGATACATTGGTTTGAAACTATTTTGTAGTGTTTCGAAACATATTTTGGCGACGCAACGGTAACATCAGAGACGAAATTGGTTGAAACAGTTTCGTATGTTTTCAAACCGATCCGCAGGGCTGATTTCAAACAGTTTCGAATTATTTCGTAGTGGAGGGGGGATAAACGTCAAGAACACGGAACACAGGTAAACGTTTATAAATCATTACATATTAAGTAAAAAGTAAAAATTAATAATTCTGGGTAAATCCATTATTATATGTGAAAATAAAATGTTTGTATGTGTATAAATAAATATTAAAATACATATATTTTATCTGTTAGAAAATAACAATAGAGTGCAGCCAAGGAATCTGTTTTAATCAGTTTTTATGTACACCACAAATTCAAACTCACTCAAACGTCTAATTTACATTTGATAGATTTAAATTTATATGTCATTAGTTCAAAACACAGTATTTTAGCGATCCCCAAATTTATGACGTCATGTACAAAACTGGTTCATCGCCAAAAAACGCCTTATATTGGTATTTAAATTTGTAGTGACGTCATTACTAAAAAACAAATGAAAGTCGGAATGTGAGGTGCACATATTAATGTGCATTTTTAAAAAACTAAAATTGACATGTTTCAGCGTTTTTTTTAAAAAAAAAACCGGTTGAGTTCGCTGTTTTTTTTTAATTTTTCATTCTTGAATCCAACACTGTAATATTAATTATAACGATGTCTCGTAATTTTATAATTAATATGTAGTTCTATATTATAATATCATATTATTAATATGGGTCACATATTGTTCATTAAGTGCGTACAGCTTACATAATTTAGAAAAACGAGATTTAATTATGATAATGTACAATATACAATACCGCATGGAAGCCCTAGTATATAGCCCATGTATGTAGTATTTAGAACAAAACAATAAAGCTTTTGTGATTAAATGTTGCAGTTTATATTGGAAATGAATTATGTTACGAGGGTATTGGCAATTATGTCAATATATTATATTAAAATTATAATTCAATTTAATAATTCGCGTATTCAGTAAATTAATATGCACCATTTCTCTAAAATGGATTAATATTCACCTATGATATTTACAACAATGTTATACATTATATTAAATTACTTTTAATATGTTTTTTGTTTTATTTGTTTCATTATTAAAAAAAAATATTCTACGAGTATTATAAAGCGAAGTAAAATTTGTTTTGTAGCAACGCAGATATTAGATTTTTTATATTTGTATTATTTTGTTATCATATTACCTTTGATATTTTACATTTTGGTTTAACATTATTAATATTTTATAATAAAATAAATGTTCTACTATTCTTTTGTGTAACATCACGGAATATAAATACCAATTGTTTCAGTGAATTTTAAATTTCATTTTGTGATGTATGTTATCTTTCTATAATATTTCTACAAAAACAAATAAAAAAATTTGATGTGGCCAACACATTACTTTCCGTCAGTTCTACATATTTTGTACAAATTCCATACAAAAAGTTTCTTGCACAAGATTCCATATTTCAAGTAAATTATCTTCTGCCAGTTCTATGTATTTTGTACAAATTCCATACACAAAGTTTCATGTACCTAAGAGATTCTATATTTCCAGTAAAATTATAACACAAACATGTCAATTGCACTTGACACTGACATCTGTCAATTAGCATTTTCTTACTATGGTAGCAGTTTCCATGGTTATAGCATAGCTAGGTGCTTTGTGAAATTTAATTTGTGTATAATTTTTTAACTCTATATCCATTGAATATGAAGTATAAAATGTAATCAAATCGTATAAAGAATAAAATATTCTTTAATATTTATAATAACATTAAATATGGAAAAATTAGTGATGCATGCGAGGCGAGACGGGACGAGAAATATAAAATATCGATCTCGTCTCGTTTTCGGATCTGCAATCTCGATCTTGCTCTCGTTGTCGCACATTCTTTTGGGTCTCGTCTCGTTCTCGCGCGAGAGTCTCGCTGTAAAAATAAGCGCTTGCGCACGACGTATTTACCTCGGTATTTACGTATCAGTTGAACTACAAAAGACAAGTTCGCACCAATCGTTCCGTCTTCCGTGTATTTACAGTCGTAGGTATATCTATAATAAAGAGACGAAACACTAAATTCTAGTCACCAAATTATTTCAATACGAACATCTGTTAATACATTCTGTCATCAGTAAAACTAACTAAACATTAAAAAAATATTTTTTGTAACTAAAAGTTTCTACACTTTATCATTAACTATATGCCACTATTTAAGTAAGATTTACTCATAAAAAAGCGCTACACTGGGAACCCGCTGGCAACCAATCACTCCGTTTCACTCCGTGGTGGCTCCTATCGACGCTTAATATAAGATCCTTTATTTTTCAGGGACGACAAGAATTTTATTAACCGTAGTTTTAACTGGGATGAATTAAGGGCTGAAATGTTGGAGAAACACTAGTTCTATTATATGCAAAACCGATTTCGTCTTTATTTTGCATTTCCTCGCTCTGCGACCGATATCATTCGACTCTAGATAGACTCAGAAAAATATAGTCAATTCATATAATTTTCACAGTCAACTGTTCTGTACACTAATTACCGTTGACTCCGCTCCCTGTACTGTGCATTTTTCATTGAATTTATGAATCAAAGCTCTAAAGTTACAAATACTTTTATTGCGAGACTCTCGCGAAATTCTCGCTTCTCACAGTTGTTATATCGATCTCGCCTCGAATTTTAAATTGCAATCTCGCTCTCGTCTCGCATAATACAACAAGACGAGACGAGATGCGAGATTACTCTCGCCTCGTCGTGTATCACTAGGAAAAATGATATTTAACAGTGTTTTTTCAAGAAAAACTGTTAAAATCTTAAAATGAAGGTACTTCCGGTTGACCAATCATAACCAAAATTTAATCATCTCTTCACATGGATGTAAAGAAAAGGACTACGAAAGAATTATATTTTTTTGAGTTGTAGTATTTGAGTTATCGGATCCGAAAAAATCGTCACTCATACATACATACAGTCATCATCGTTCCAGGGCCTCTAAAACGTGCTTATTCATCAAAAACTCACCACCGAATTTTTTGACCAAAGACAATACTTTCCTTACCTAAAGGTTAAATTAATGTAGGTTAGCAATTCTACAAATTATTATTAGAACTAAATAAAATAAAATATATATATAACTTCACGGATTATTATCCATTGCTAGGTGTGCCAATCTGCTTTGTACACACATATCGGTAATGATGGTGACATATTTGAACCGTGCGGGCGGTTATCAAGCGTCAGGCGTCTCAGGTCACTAGATTCACGGACAGATACTCAGTCACACGGCCACGAGACACCATAATAAATATTAGAACTTCATGAAAATTTAAGCAATCCATGAACCGTCGACGTATGTTGCATTACGCATATACAGCTCCTGAAATACAATGTGAACTAATTTAATCTGCAATATACAATGTACGAGTTATTCATATTAAAGTGGATGAATTATTTCCTTGATATATCGGTGACCATTGTAATGCCTAGTATCTTCATAGTTCACGTTGTAATTTACAGTGTTCTCTTTTCTCGTATGCAATAGTTATTCATATCAGTAGCCTATAGAAACTGGACTTTGCAAGTATGAATATATTTTGATAAGACGTACATTCACAATAGTATATTGAAAGACAAGTGTTACAATTGGACATTATAATATATGTATATATATATACAGGGTGTAAATGAAATAAGTGCATTAAATTTAACCAGTAATATAACTCGGCGAGAGCAACAATATTTCTTAATAACTTTTTCTCGAAATCGCATATTTTTTTAGCATTTTTACCACCCCGTAAATTGACGAGTCGTTCCAAATATTTTTGTGATAATTGAATGCAGTAACAGTAGTAATAAGGAGTAATTAGTGGGTATAATTAGCGCTAATTGCTTTTTAATTGCTTTTTAATGAGGGGTAATTAGTGCTACTGACCTTCACAGTGACGTAGGTTGTTGTTGTTATTGACAGTTTAGTGCTAACGACCTTTCACTGTGACGTATGTTGTTGTTGTTGTTGACAGCTAATTAGTGCCTGCGGCCTTTCATCGTGACGTATGTTGTTGTTGTTATTGACTGTGGTTGTTATCTGATTGCTGGAAAATTTTTGATTTTTTCCACTTTCTAATATTGCTCCAGTATATTTTTAACACGGGCTAATTAACCGTAGCATTTGGGGGTACTTTCACTTTGTTCATCTTCGTATAAATACCGAACTACAAGAACTGTAGTTATAAGCGTTTTGTGATAATTTGCTTAATGACCTTTCACTATGACATAGATTGCTGTTATTGGTATTAAAGTAACATCTGCTTCCGAGAAAATTAGTGAATATGTCAAGTATACGTGAAAAGCAAACTTTTTCCCAAACGATCAATTTAAAAAATGAGTGAGAGTATATATTCTTCTATTTCCAATTTAAAATGAGTGCGCGTATAGTGCTTCGGTACGTGGGAAATCCTTGCTTTGAAAGCTCATTAAGAACGAATTACGCTAGGCACGAAAACAAAAATTTTCCAATTGGAATTCATGTTACGAAAGTTCATTAAGCAAATTACCGCAAAACGCGAAATTTTTCCAAACTAATTAAGTCATTAATTTATACAACGCACAACAGGTTGAAATTAACTTTTTAGCTGAATACTATAGAATTCACTTTTCGAAAGTTCATTAAACTAGCTACAGTAAAACCCAAAATTTTTCCAAATTAATTAAGTTGTTATTCTATATGTGTACAATCTATAAAAGATAAAATTAACTTTTCGAGTGAGTACTACGCCAACGTTTGACTAGTAATATTCACCGCTGCTAGAATCACGAAATGGCCGCAGGTTTAAATTCTGTTCCGAACAGTGATGTTCTTCTGAATAACAGAACGGTATCGGATGTATTACGGTATTTTAGTGCAGGCGCATTTCAAACATCGAAACAGCTAAAAGATGCGTGCGAATATATTAACAATAAAATTGTGTTCGAGGACTACGTTTTCTTAAACCAGTGGGAGAGGGCCCAGTATGATAAACTGATAAGTCTTAGACGTCAACGTAAGTAAATTGTAAATTTAGCTTTATTATTAATTAACTAAATGAAAAATAATTAAAGATTCAGAACCGATAACGCCGAGCACCAGTGGCCTCATCCCCAGCACTGCTTCAGGACCCTACGGTGCGAGCACGTCAACGGGTATGATAAAAAAATATTTACCGGTTTCGTTTATACATATTGATGATTTAATTTTCAGGCACCAGAAATAGTCGTCAAACTAACAGTGCAGCTATAACGGCATCAGACGGTGTTAATTCAGGTAGATTTTTGTGGCTTATTAATCAGTTCTTTTAATAACAGTTGTGTGAAATTATTTAGGTTCACGTTTAAAATACGTAAGCGTAACGGGCGAGAGCTCAGCGTATGTTAAAAAATTTGGATTAACATCGCGTCGGCTGCATTTCTCGATGACTACGATAGCGAGCGAAAATCCCTTGAAGTGGCTAGAGGTATGCTCGTAATATCTTTATAATATTTAAAATTTTATTTTTATTTTATTTTATTTTAATTATAGAACACAATAACGGAGGTGGTGCAGTACGCTGTAGTCAACGTCCACCCGGACGCCTACGTGGGAGTCGTGATAGATAACGAGGAGTACCCCGACAAACCCGTATATGTACCCTGGCGTAAATTCTCGCAGCTTAGCAGCGGTGTCGTGCTGGACAGGATTGGAAGCGTTTTCCAGAGCAACGCATCGTTTTTCACCAACGCTAAGATGGCAATGCGGCTGGACATCATAATGCTACCTGCAGGTAGAGGGAGGGGGTCACTTGTAGACGGTAAATGTGTTTCTTTTCATGCGTTCAGTATTTCAAAAAACAGCATCTACGTTATTGAAAATAAAAATAATTTATGTCTGGCGTATGCTATAGTGGTCGCCATTGAGTATGTTAATTTAAATTACAACAAGGCAGCGTTAAAGAAAACATTTAAAACTAAACCAGGGGCAAAATTATTGCATGATCGGGCCATAGAACTTTGTCGTAGTGCTAATGTTAACCTAGCTAACGGGGGCTCGTATGAACACGTTGAAATATTGCAAAAATTTTTAACAACCCACATAATTGTTGTGTATTCCAACAGAAAAGGTACCGAACTGTATTTTCACGGTGATCGCACACTGTCAAAACCGCGGCTAAATCTTTTAATGGAAAATTTTCACTATAACGTTATTTTAAGTTTGACTGGCGCGTTTTCAGCTGGGTATTTTTGTGAGTATTGTTTAAAGCGATTTAACACACCTGAAACGCATACATATACCTGCCCATTTTTATGCCCGTGCTGTCACGCTAAGCCGCCATGTGTTGAAACTGTAAATAACGTTTTATGCGGGTTATGTAGAAGAAGCTTCCGAGGTGCAGGTTGTTTACGTAATCATATTGAAAATAGTTTGTGCTCAAAATTAAAACGCTGTTTCACGTGTAATAAAAATGTTTGGATTTCGCGAAAGAAAAAACACGTTTGCGGCTTTGAATACTGCGCAACATCTAAGTTATGATTTGAAGCTATATAAGCTTCCCATGTTACTTTCTTGTCATAATACAGTAATATTCTGTATAGTTTCTTCCTCTGTAAACAACAGACGTTAAATTACATTGCTAAACATGTTGTGACAAAACCAAGAGGGTTTGTTCAAGCAGCGCGAAACCTTGCTTCCGTTACATCCTGTGCAACATTACCGTGTGATTTCATCAGAATGTTGGGATGACGAGCCGCCGATACAGCCCGTGCAGCGCTATCATGTGGTTTCGTCCGAATGTTGGGATGACGACGACGAACCGAATCGTGAAACCCTGCCTCCACTACACCCCGTGCAGCATTATCACGTGATTTCGGCCGAATGCTGGAATGACGAGGAGAAGCACGAAACCTTACCTCCTATACATCCTGTGCAAAAATATCACGTGACTTCCGCCGAATGCTGGGATGCAAGCGAAGACCCTACATACATCCCTCTGCAGGCAATACAAGATCGACTTATTTTAATTCACCCACCGCATAAGGCCAGTAGATCTGTTAAAAAAGCTTTTCGCTGTCAAGAGCGGAAACGGTGGGCTCATTTAACAAATAAATAATATACCTAATTTATTTTATTTATGTATGTATATATTCCACAAAATAAATTTTTTAAAATTACTGACATTTATCATTATTAAAATTATAATAAACATGTACCCTTCAAATTCTATTATTTTCATACTGGAGAATAGCGACGATAATTATTAGAATGAAATGGTAGGTAAATATATTTATATTACAGTTTCACACATTATAATATATCAAATATACTTAAAAAACTATCAATATTATTACCAAATACATAATTTAAAAGGAATAAAACACAATATTGTCCACAAACAGTAGAATTTAAATTTTGAGCTGAATAGTATTCATTGTACCATGTTTGTAAATTGTTTGCGTTTTCCAAAGAACACCTAGCGTTCGTAATAATGTGATTACCGCAATGTGAAGTTTTAAATATGTTATTCAAATATTTTAATTAAGGACAGTCCAAGTTTATAATACGTATTTTGAAATTTTATTATCACGATAATTTTTATTCTCTAAACCTTTTACGTAAACGCAGTCAATAATTTTTTTAAATATGTTATTCAAATATTTTAATTAAGGACAGCCTAAATTTTCAATGTTTATAATACGTATTTTTGAAATTTTATTATCAAGATAATTTTTATTCTCTAAACCTGTTACGTAAACGCAGTCAATAAATTTTAATGAAGTTTGTAAAATATTGTCCAAGTTTCCATATTCTATGCTTCCATCAGTCCACTTAATACCGTGATAATTATTTCTTGTTAACCATTTTATCATACTGTCAAATTCAGCGTATATCAAACAGTCATATTAAATGAAAATAAATATATTATTTAGGACAGCGAAAAGTTTATTTTAAAATAATCTAACCCATATTCCAATTTCTTTTCCATTTGATAATATTTTAAATATTTGTTTCATGCATACATTTCAAATATGGCTGGAAAGTTTCAAGTCGTCGGGTGAGTTCTTATTTAAGACATATCCAAATATTACAACACCGGGAAATCGAATTCAAAGTTTAAAAAAAAATTAAATAAGTCGAATTGAAGACATCTATTTAAAAATTATTTATTTTAAACTATTAATGTACTAATAATCATTATTCTTACAAAATTTTGTCTGATTATTCCTATGCATTTTTTGAAACAAATATTTTTTTAAATTTTGGATATGGAACAAAAAGTAAGGTTTTTGGAATTTGGTTAAAAAAATTAACAATTTATTTTGGGAAATTCTAGTTTATTTTACATAAATACAATTATTTTATAAAAATAAACTCATGAAAAAACAAAATAAACAATAATTATTATCCTTGGTGTTATAACAAAACATAAAAAAGGTTAAATTCTATTTAAATTTTTTTAATACTACATTATTAATTATAATCTAATAAAAAATGAAATATGTTATATTTAACAATACAAATATTTCTATTTGAGAGTAGCTTATGAAGTTAATTTTCAACTTCCGGCATGTATGGGAACATAGATTTTATATATTTTATTTTAAGCTATCAATATTATATATTTTAGATATAAGCACCTGAAGTTTTGGTAATTCATTCCAAACTGTACTGTTTATTTTCGATTTTCTGGTAGGTAATTTTAATTAATCGAATTGTTTGCAATCCTCTTCTACATTAAAATTGTGTGATTTTCATTGATATTGATATCCTGTTTGTATTTGATGTTTCACGTTCTAATATTTATATACGGGAGAATAGCGACAATAATTAGAATGAAATGGTTGGTAAATATATTTATATTAAAGTTTTACACATTATTCTTAAAATTATTCAAATTTTCTTTAAAAATATTTGTGAAAATCTAAAGTATATCTTACACGTGAGAAATTATAATAAAATATTATTGGCATCAAGTTTGTTTTATTTCAAGTGTTTTTATTCTATAGAATTTGTGCCAAAGCTTTTTTACATTCATAAAATTATTCATTTTTTTTAAATATTTGGGAAAATCTTAAGTTTACCCTACAAGTGAGAAATTATAATAATAAAATAATATTGGCTTGAAGTTTGTTTTATTTCAAGTGTTTTTATTCTATAGACTTTGGGCCAATGCTTTTTACAGTCATTAGAGAGGAGAATGAAATAAATTTAACAAACAAACAATAACATTTTCAGCATATAAATTATTATGAAACAAATTTATAAAATCAGTTTTATACAGAATATTTTTAATCAAATTTATAAATTGGGTCTATACAACGTACTGACGGTCAGGTGTGGACGTGAGAATTAACATGGGAGTATAGTAGCAAACTTTTTCCAAACTTTCAATTTAAAAATGAATGAGAGTATATATTCTTCTATTTTCATTTTTAAAATAATTGCGCGTATATTGTTTCGGTTCGGGGAATCCGAGTTTTGAAAGCTCATTAAGAACGAATTACGCTAAGCTTGAAAAAGAAACAACACAAAAAAAATCCAAATAGCAATTTTATTGACATCGGATGAACCACAAATCTAGAATATGTAAAACAAGTGTAAGCAAACTTACCCCAAACGTTCAATTTAAAACGAGAGAGCGTATATTCAGTTATTTTCCAGTTTTAAAATGAATGGGACTAGTGCGTGTTTCACGTGGAATTCGCGTTTTGAAAACTCATTAAAAACATTTCATGATGAATGTATTAAGGACGAAATGATATAGATTTTTGGCCCGCGGTGCAAGATTGAAACCCGACGCGCGCCCGGGCGCAGCGGAGGGTTGCAATGCACCTCACTCATTTTTAAATTGAAAGTTTGGAAAAAGTTTGCTACTATACTCCCATGTTAATTCTCACGTCCACACCTGACCGTCAGTACGTTGTATAGACCCAATTTATAAATTTGATTAAAAATATTCTGTATAAAACTGATTTTATAAATTTGTTTCATAATAATTTATATGCTGAAAATGTTATTGTTTGTTTGTTAAATTTATTTCATTCTCCTCTCTAATGACTGTAAAAAGCATTGGCCCAAAGTCTATAGAATAAAAACACTTGAAATAAAACAAACTTCAAGCCAATATTATTTTATTATTATAATTTCTCACTTGTAGGGTAAACTTAAGATTTTCCCAAATATTTAAAAAAAATGAATAATTTTATGAATGTAAAAAAGCTTTGGCACAAATTCTATAGAATAAAAACACTTGAAATAAAACAAACTTGATGCCAATAATATTTTATTATAATTTCTCACGTGTAAGATATACTTTAGATTTTCACAAATATTTTTAAAGAAAATTTGAATAATTTTAAGAATAATGTGTAAAACTTTAATATAAATATATTTACCAACCATTTCATTCTAATTATTGTCGCTATTCTCCCGTATATAAATATTAGAACGTGAAACATCAAATACAAACAGGATATCAATATCAATGAAAATCACACAATTTTAATGTAGAAGAGGATTGCAAACAATTCGATTAATTAAAATTACCTACCAGAAAATCGAAAATAAACAGTACAGTTTGGAATGAATTACCAAAACTTCAGGTGCTTATATCTAAAATATATAATATTGATAGCTTAAAATAAAATATATAAAATCTATGTTCCCATACATGCCGGAAGTTGAAAATTAACTTCATAAGCTACTCTCAAATAGAAATATTTGTATTGTTAAATATAACATATTTCATTTTTTATTAGATTATAATTAATAATGTAGTATTAAAAAAATTTAAATAGAATTTAACCTTTTTTATGTTTTGTTATAACACCAAGGATAATAATTATTGTTTATTTTGTTTTTTCATGAGTTTATTTTTATAAAATAATTGTATTTATGTAAAATAAACTAGAATTTCCCAAAATAAATTGTTAATTTTTTTAACCAAATTCCAAAAACCTTACTTTTTGTTCCATATCCAAAATTTAAAAAAATATTTGTTTCAAAAAATGCATAGGAATAATCAGACAAAATTTTGTAAGAATAATGATTATTAGTACATTAATAGTTTAAAATAAATAATTTTTAAATAGATGTCTTCAATTCGACTTATTTAATTTTTTTTTAAACTTTGAATTCGATTTCCCGGTGTTGTAATATTTGGATATGTCTTAAATAAGAACTCACCCGACGACTTGAAACTTTCCAGCCATATTTGAAATGTATGCATGAAACAAATATTTAAAATATTATCAAATGGAAAAGAAATTGGAATATGGGTTAGATTATTTTAAAATAAACTTTTCGCTGTCCTAAATAATATATTTATTTTCATTTAATATGACTGTTTGATATACGCTGAATTTGACAGTATGATAAAATGGTTAACAAGAAATAATTATCACGGTATTAAGTGGACTGATGGAAGCATAGAATATGGAAACTTGGACAATATTTTACAAACTTCATTAAAATTTATTGACTGCGTTTACGTAACAGGTTTAGAGAATAAAAATTATCTTGATAATAAAATTTCAAAAATACGTATTATAAACATTGAAAATTTAGGCTGTCCTTAATTAAAATATTTGAATAACATATTTAAAAAAATTATTGACTGCGTTTACGTAAAAGGTTTAGAGAATAAAAATTATCGTGATAATAAAATTTCAAAATACGTATTATAAACTTGGACTGTCCTTAATTAAAATATTTGAATAACATATTTAAAACTTCACATTGCGGTAATCACATTATTACGAACGCTAGGTGTTCTTTGGAAAACGCAAACAATTTACAAACATGGTACAATGAATACTATTCAGCTCAAAATTTAAATTCTACTGTTTGTGGACAATATTGTGTTTTATTCCTTTTAAATTATGTATTTGGTAATAATATTGATAGTTTTTTAAGTATATTTGATATATTATAATGTGTGAAACTGTAATATAAATATATTTACCTACCATTTCATTCTAATAATTATCGTCGCTATTCTCCAGTATGAAAATAATAGAATTTGAAGGGTACATGTTTATTATAATTTTAATAATGATAAATGTCAGTAATTTTAAAAAATTTATTTTGTGGAATATATACATACATAAATAAAATAAATTAGGTATATTATTTATTTGTTAAATGAGCCCACCGTTTCCGCTCTTGACAGCGAAAAGCTTTTTTAACAGATCTACTGGCCTTATGCGGTGGGTGAATTAAAATAAGTCGATCTTGTATTGCCTGCAGAGGGATGTATGTAGGGTCTTCGCTTGCATCCCAGCATTCGGCGGAAGTCACGTGATATTTTTGCACAGGATGTATAGGAGGTAAGGTTTCGTGCTTCTCCTCGTCATTCCAGCATTCGGCCGAAATCACGTGATAATGCTGCACGGGGTGTAGTGGAGGCAGGGTTTCACGATTCGGTTCGTCGTCGTCATCCCAACATTCGGACGAAACCACATGATAGCGCTGCACGGGCTGTATCGGCGGCTCGTCATCCCAACATTCTGATGAAATCACACGGTAATGTTGCACAGGATGTAACGGAAGCAAGGTTTCGCGCTGCTTGAACAAACCCTCTTGGTTTTGTCACAACATGTTTAGCAATGTAATTTAACGTCTGTTGTTTACAGAGGAAGAAACTATACAGAATATTACTGTATTATGACAAGAAAGTAACATGGGAAGCTTATATAGCTTCAAATCATAACTTAGATGTTGCGCAGTATTCAAAGCCGCAAACGTGTTTTTTCTTTCGCGAAATCCAAACATTTTTATTACACGTGAAACAGCGTTTTAATTTTGAGCACAAACTATTTTCAATATGATTACGTAAACAACCTGCACCTCGGAAGCTTCTTCTACATAACCCGCATAAAACGTTATTTACAGTTTCAACACATGGCGGCTTAGCGTGACAGCACGGGCATAAAAATGGGCAGGTATATGTATGCGTTTCAGGTGTGTTAAATCGCTTTAAACAATACTCACAAAAATACCCAGCTGAAAACGCGCCAGTCAAACTTAAAATAACGTTATAGTGAAAATTTTCCATTAAAAGATTTAGCCGCGGTTTTGACAGTGTGCGATCACCGTGAAAATACAGTTCGGTACCTTTTCTGTTGGAATACACAACAATTATGTGGGTTGTTAAAAATTTTTGCAATATTTCAACGTGTTCATACGAGCCCCCGTTAGCTAGGTTAACATTAGCACTACGACAAAGTTCTATGGCCCGATCATGCAATAATTTTGCCCCTGGTTTAGTTTTAAATGTTTTCTTTAACGCTGCCTTGTTGTAATTTAAATTAACATACTCAATGGCGACCACTATAGCATACGCCAGACATAAATTATTTTTATTTTCAATAACGTAGATGCTGTTTTTTGAAATACTGAACGCATGAAAAGAAACACATTTACCGTCTACAAGTGACCCCCTCCCTCTACCTGCAGGTAGCATTATGATGTCCAGCCGCATTGCCATCTTAGCGTTGGTGAAAAACGATGCGTTGCTCTGGAAAACGCTTCCAATCCTGTCCAGCACGACACCGCTGCTAAGCTGCGAGAATTTACGCCAGGGTACATATACGGGTTTGTCGGGGTACTCCTCGTTATCTATCACGACTCCCACGTAGGCGTCCGGGTGGACGTTGACTACAGCGTACTGCACCACCTCCGTTATTGTGTTCTATAATTAAAATAAAATAAAATAAAAATAAAATTTTAAATATTATAAAGATATTACGAGCATACCTCTAGCCACTTCAAGGGATTTTCGCTCGCTATCGTAGTCATCGAGAAATGCAGCCGACGCGATGTTAATCCAAATTTTTTAACATACGCTGAGCTCTCGCCCGTTACGCTTACGTATTTTAAACGTGAACCTAAATAATTTCACACAACTGTTATTAAAAGAACTGATTAATAAGCCACAAAAATCTACCTGAATTAACACCGTCTGATGCCGTTATAGCTGCACTGTTAGTTTGACGACTATTTCTGGTGCCTGAAAATTAAATCATCAATATGTATAAACGAAACCGGTAAATATTTTTTTATCATACCCGTTGACGTGCTCGCACCGTAGGGTCCTGAAGCAGTGCTGGGGATGAGGCCACTGGTGCTCGGCGTTATCGGTTCTGAATCTTTAATTATTTTTCATTTAGTTAATTAATAATAAAGCTAAATTTACAATTTACTTACGTTGACGTCTAAGACTTATCAGTTTATCATACTGGGCCCTCTCCCACTGGTTTAAGAAAACGTAGTCCTCGAACACAATTTTATTGTTAATATATTCGCACGCATCTTTTAGCTGTTTCGATGTTTGAAATGCGCCTGCACTAAAATACCGTAATACATCCGATACCGTTCTGTTATTCAGAAGAACATCACTGTTCGGAACAGAATTTAAACCTGCGGCCATTTCGTGATTCTAGCAGCGGTGAATATTACTAGTCAAACGTTGGCGTAGTACTCACTCGAAAAGTTAATTTTATCTTTTATAGATTGTACACATATAGAATAACAACTTAATTAATTTGGAAAAATTTTGGGTTTTACTGTAGCTAGTTTAATGAACTTTCGAAAAGTGAATTCTATAGTATTCAGCTAAAAAGTTAATTTCAACCTGTTGTGCGTTGTATAAATTAATGACTTAATTAGTTTGGAAAAATTTCGCGTTTTGCGGTAATTTGCTTAATGAACTTTCGTAACATGAATTCCAATTGGAAAATTTTTGTTTTCGTGCCTAGCGTAATTCGTTCTTAATGAGCTTTCAAAGCAAGGATTTCCCACGTACCGAAGCACTATACGCGCACTCATTTTAAATTGGAAATAGAAGAATATATACTCTCACTCATTTTTTAAATTGATCGTTTGGGAAAAAGTTTGCTTTTCACGTATACTTGACATATTCACTAATTTTCTCGGAAGCAGATGTTACTTTAATACCAATAACAGCAATCTATGTCATAGTGAAAGGTCATTAAGCAAATTATCACAAAACGCTTATAACTACAGTTCTTGTAGTTCGGTATTTATACGAAGATGAACAAAGTGAAAGTACCCCCAAATGCTACGGTTAATTAGCCCGTGTTAAAAATATACTGGAGCAATATTAGAAAGTGGAAAAAATCAAAAATTTTCCAGCAATCAGATAACAACCACAGTCAATAACAACAACAACATACGTCACGATGAAAGGCCGCAGGCACTAATTAGCTGTCAACAACAACAACAACATACGTCACAGTGAAAGGTCGTTAGCACTAAACTGTCAATAACAACAACAACCTACGTCACTGTGAAGGTCAGTAGCACTAATTACCCCTCATTAAAAAGCAATTAAAAAGCAATTAGCGCTAATTATACCCACTAATTACTCCTTATTACTACTAGTAACAATAGCTATGAAAAATTTTGTTTTAGCAATTGACAGTCCTGTCAATTGTTGCAATTAAATTTTGACATTAGTAATAAACTTGTTAATAAGGTAAAATTCTGTCAAAATGCGAGTACACAGACATTGTAATTACTTACCTATGGTTTATTTATTTATTTTTTTACTCGTATCTGTACTATATTTTACTTGACATCACGGTTGACATAAAGACAGTGTCATGGAGTTGCCAACGCATTTACACGGAGCGTTTCCAAATCATCACCAAATCATTCTGTTCTTAATATTCGCACATTTGTTAATCTTGAACATCTGTATCACATCACAATACGGAGTGTCACATGTGACAATTTTAAAAAAAGCAACAGTTATATCCATAACATGTGCAAAAAGTTCTATGTTTTCAGCACATAACAGACTTCAATTTTAGGAAAGGCTCATAATGTTCATTAATGAGACTGAATTTACTTGGGAAGGTGTATTTATTATGCACAATACACATCTCGACAGACGAAAATACTGTAAAAATTTTCATTAATACATATTTGAGCGGGAACAATAAATGGACGACTAATTATTGGTACTCATGTACCACTTTTAAATGGACAAAAGTTTGTACTTACATTTTTTGAATAACGTATTTAAACTATTATGATTTATAGACGATAAATAATCATCTCATAACCTAATAACTATGCTTTTGATCTTCCTCTCGTTACCTCGCCCCTCCTTGTCTTCCACTATTCTCAGGTCATTAAAAGCCTGGTTTAATACACAACTTTATAATTTTGTTATCCAAAATTATATTTCATTATTTTATAAATTGCACTATTACGAATTAATAAATAATAAATGTTATTTCCGTTGATTCGTTTATTAATTACTGTGTACTGCAAGTGTAACCGATAACCGACAGTTTTTGAGCTGTTTGTCTCGAACTTGATTACTACAGCAGCCATTTGTTCTCCATGGGCGCGCTCCGAAATATGCAGTTAATCTTTAAAGAATTTTAACTCAAAATCTAAAAGACTTAGGAAAAAAAGTTATTAAGAAATATTGTTGCTCTCGTCGAGTTACATTACTGGTTAAATTTAATGCACTTATTTCATTTACACCCTGTATATATATATATATATATATATATATATATATATATATATATATATATATATATATATATATATATATATATATATACAGTGTGCGAATAAAGTATGGAATATCAAAAAAAAAGCCGAACTCAGCCGGTTTTTATAAAAACGCTGAAACACGTCGAATTTAATTTTTAAAAATACACATTAATATGTACGATTCATCGTCCGACTTTCATTTGTTTTTCAGTAATGACGTCATCACAAAAAAAAATTAAATGACAACATAGATTTTTAGTAGTGAAATCCGATAGTAATTTTTCTTCCCTTTATGATCATGTAAATAAATCATAACGTTGCATAACAAAAATTCTGAGAAAAATCGAGTTGAACATTTAATAATAATGAATAATCAAGATACCCTGATAAAACATTTAAAAGTTGATTATGGAACTTATAACTCATAAAACATGAAAAACGAAAAGTTTTAAACTGAAAAGTGAAAAATAAAGCAAACAAAATGAACACTATTAAATTAAATGTTCAAAATGACATCCATTGACTTCTTGGCAGTAAGCTAGTCTATTTACAAATTCACCTAAGACATTATTAATAACAGTTGGTTCTATTTTGCGAATTTCATCTTGAATACGCTGCTTCAGTACCACTAAATTTACTGGTTTGGTTAAGTAAACTTTTGATTTTAAGTAACCCCATAGAAAATAGTCTAGGGGTGTCAGATCAGGAGACCTCGCTGGCCATTCTATCGGCCCTCGCCTGCCGATCCATCTTTATGGAAAAACAAATCCAAAAAGTTCAAACTCTCTAAAATGTAATAATATTCAGAAATAAGTACATAGGAAATAAAGAACTGAGATCTGTCATGTGAAAACGAACCTCAACATATAATACTTACATCTGCTATGGACGAGAATGGAATAATTAGGGGAACATTTATGCTTTTATCTTCCTCAAAGAGTATTCAAAATAATTTCTTTACACCGTTTCGATAAAATATCTTCCGAAACATCAAATTCACCCATTCCAACATCTCCAGTGATATAGAACGTCGATGTTTTAAAAATAAATAAATGTTGATAATAAACAAAACAGTTAAACAACATCCTTAGCAACGCCAAAGCTTAAGCATTATTGTAATCAAAATTATTATAACAAAAAACTTATTTCACATATTCTAGTGAGCAGGGGATATAATTTGGTGCAGCTCTGGCTTGTTTCTGCAGTTCTAATTTAAAAAATGCAGCTCTAAATCCAAATTTTGCAGTTGCTTTCACTTCTCTCTATATTATTTATTATTCAAATCTGTACATTAAATAAGAATTACAAAATATATTTTTAATTATTAGAACGCGCGTTTCCCGTTTCTGGGTATTGTCGCGGCTTAAATGTATATACCTATTCTTTTGTATCTATTATTAATAATAATAATAATAATAATAATAATAATAATAATAATAATAATAATAATAATATTTTTATTTCTGCAGATACATTACACTGTATATAGAAAATGTCACACAATAATTATTCAAGACAAATTCATTCACATTATAAAAATATTTACAGGATTTCGAGTTTTTAATGTTCCCTGGTAGCTTATTGTTAAATGATAGACCAATGCTATCTGGAGAATCTTTGACTTTAACTCTAGATTTAGGTATATGGAAGTCATTTTCTTTTCTTGTTTGGTACTCATGAATGTCTGAGTTGAGTTTGAATTTATTTCTATTTTGAAATATCTAAAGACAAATGTCAAGTGTATAGAAGTCAGTCACTGTAAGCAGTTTAAGTTTTTTGAAAAGTGGTTTACAAGAAGAATTCTTATATGCTCTTAGTAAACATCTAATTCTTCTTTTTTGAGCGATAAAGACAAATTGAGCACAAGTAGAGTTACCCCAAAACCTGAACCACAACCTAATACCGTAGTTTATTCTTGACTCTACAGATGCATTGTAGAATATTAGATTGTATGTTCAAATATTCCTTCAAATGCCGTACATATGTATGTAGTGAAATAATTTTAATCAAATTAATTTTGATTTATTTCTTTATATAAAAAGGCGTTAAACCTGTAACTGTTCATTCTAAGAAAATATGTAAGTTTCAATGTACCAAAATATCGCCTCCCCCTCCCCCCTAACCCCCCCCCCCCGTATCCTTTGACAAAAAAGTGCAGCTCTAATTTTTTCAAATTATATCCCCTGCTAGTGAGACATAAAATCTTGTATACGCCACGAGCGTTACTAGATAATAATGCCCATCGGACGACATGTAGCCCTCCTGGCATTATCATCATCGTAACGCCCTTGGTACATAAAATACTATTAATTAATTTTTTTATTTAAAATAATTTAAGAACGTGCTCTGCTCGGTAACCGCCTTTACGTATCTACCGCCGGGGGCTATAGACCCCAAAAGCCCCCCCCCTTCGCCGTTAAGCTGGCACTGATATATATATATATATATATATATATATATATATATATATATATATATATATATAAACGAATAAGCTATTAATTTTTTGGATGATTCCATTCAATTTACTAAATGTTGTTACAAATTCTACATTGTCTTCGCTATTAAAGAACAATAGCACAGATAATAGTCTTTAGATCCTTATATGAGTAACCCTATTGTTTTCAACAAAATGCGTCTGCAATCCATCCTAAAATAAAATCCCCCATAAAACCCCATACGGAAATAAATTTCCGCGAATTGAGTCGGTCATAAAACGTCATATCCGCTGCATGCATATCCCGCGACAAACACGTTGGATCCCGTAAAAAGTAAAAAGATTATCATCCTATGCCGAATGAAAGCAAGCAGCATTTTGTTCTTTACGACTTCGCTCTTCGCGAATCGTCCATCAGCGTGATTCTCCCGCGCCGCACGCAGCAATGAACGATTGTATGAATACCTAAGTCGTAATCACTGGTTCTCAACGACGTCTTAAAGTGATATATGTAGCAAATGGGCGCGTATTGTGTGGAAGAATGTGCAAGTATTGAATTTTGTATCAGTGTGATAGAGGGAGAAGAAAAGTCTTTCAAACGTTAAACTGCAGAAAGTGATTTAGGAGAAGTATTTTATTTTTCAAGTGGCCTAGTTTTTCTTTCATTCTTTTCATATGGTGTATTATATCCACTTAATATCTCGTTTAAGATTTGGTCACAGTAACCAAGAATTTATTTATTCGGCCATATTCTGTAAGAAAGTTGTTAAGTCTTAGCAACATTGCTATAGTAAATAACCAATAATAATTGCGGACACAGAATAAAACTTGAAAATGACAGGCTTTACATTTGTTTCTATTGGTTACAAATTTTAGCAACGTTGCTAAGACTTAACAACTTCCTTACAGAATTAGGCCGATTGTCTTTAGATTGATTCAATTTGTAATATTGTATATCAAAACATTTGAAGTTCATGCAGAAAGTTGCATACAAATCGAATTATTTATTATAGTTTAGCGTAGAATTTTGGGTTAAATGAGTGAAACTAAATTGGAGCATGATAAAATTCTTAACAAAAAAGGCAATGGTCCTAAAATTATTCATGAGCGAATGGTAGCTGTGTATAGGCAAGATGCCCCAAGTTATTTTAAAATAAAATTTTGGTGTAAACAGTTTGGATGGGGAAATGATTCGATAAAGGATGATCCACAGGCCCGGATTAACATTTCTTTACGCCCTAGGCCAAAATTCATGACTGCACCCCCCTCTCTCTCTCAATATATACGGAGTTTTAATAATGCTTGATTTCATTAAATTCTTGTTCTATATCGGTGCCTTTGTGAGTCTATAAATGTACTGTTTTTGGAGCTTTTCGTTTTCTAGAGGTGGTATGACTTACTGCTTTTAAAACTGATACATAAATTATATATCAACATCAAATTGCTGACAGTCAACAAAGAATTTTCATCCCTGAAGTTCAATTTGTTAGAGGGAAGTGTTACCAACGTAACTGATTTTACAAGTCGCATTTATTAAAAATCTAATAGAATTATAAAATTACCCCAATAGAAAAAATTATATAAAAACATGTTTTATAAGAACTGTGATCGCACTCGTCCTTTATAAAACTCACCGCGAAGCGGCTCGTTTTCCAAAGTTGGACACGTGGGTTAACAGATTGCCTTATGAAATTTGTTTTCAATATACCTACGATTATCAGTCATCAAAGCTACATTTACCATCTTTTTATAACTAGCTAAAGATTACCACTTTTATTTTGCTTCTCTATCTCTCATATGAAGCGCACGTAAACAATAATTTTGGACTTATTAGTATTAGATGCAGTTTTTAATTCTGAACAGTTTTACAGTATTACAGTCATAAAAAAATTACCATTGTATTTGCTAAGATTTATTCAGCCCGGTATAGAAGTATTAGAATTATTTAAAATCTTCGACAACTGTCATAGGTCAACAGGATTTACCAATCACTCTACTATACTGAGTAGAGGTGGTGCCAAATGTCATGAGCTATGAAATGCGCAGATCAAGAAGAGAGACAGCTTGAGAAAGGTCAGGCAATAGGGGAGAGAGAGAAAGAGAAAGATAGAGTTTTGCTTTCTGCGCAACAGCTCTTGAGATTTGCATGGCTATAACTGTAGGCACTTTTCTCTTTCCGTTTTCTCATTTATCCTACTACTCGATGTGCGCCTCTCCGTACCTGCGCCCTAGGCCATGGCCTAGGTTGGCCTTATGGGTAATCCGGGCCTGATGATCCAAAATCTGGTCGACCATTTGACGCACGAACCGCAGAAAATGTTCAACAAGTTGAAAAATTGGTGCTTACAGATCGACGGTTGAAGGTTTCTCTTAAAACCAAAGAACTGTATTTATTTGAAACTAGTGTTTGGAAAATTTTGTATGAAAATTTGGGTATGAGAAAGGTGTCTTCACGATGTATATCCAGATTGTTTCACGAAGTGCGTAAGTAGCAGACATTATCAGGGACTGCGGTTTCTCAGAACTACGCCATCCACCTTATAGCCCCGATTTAGCATCTAGCGACTTATTTTTATTTAAAAATATGAAAAAAATTCTTAGAGGAAGAAGATTTGGATCAGACGAGGAGTTAATGTATGCTGTTGACAGTTGTTTTGCAGATCTTCCAAAAAATTAGTTTTTTGACGGAATGGCACAGGTGAACAAACGTTGGGAAAAGTGTGTTAGTGTTCAAGAAAGTTATGTTGAATAATAAAGTATTGTTCAACTTCAATGTCCTCGTAAACTATTAATTACGGTCTTGCTGGGCCTAAAGTATTTGTAGTTATACTAGAATATTGTTTAAAAAAATAATATTTTAATTTGTGATTATTATAATAGATGAATATACCTACTGTAAACTGTACCCAAGTTCTACGTAGTGTAAGTGAGATATCTAATTTAATTCCATTAGATAAAAGGAACAAATTAACTGTCATCATTAATTTTTCTAAGTATGCGCATATGTAAATATATCCAACGTATATCTGTCTGCGCTTCAAATATCATGTAAATATTTAAACTCATGAATCATGAAACACATATTTCTATTTTAAGTGGACAGCCGATTAGGTATCGATATTAATACAACAATAAATATACGCATATACATAAATATATTTTTGTTATTAATCATAGATATGAATAAATAATAGCCAAATTGGTTGAATATTATTATAACTGTTGCAAGGCTAGAATGTCAAAATAAAATGATTTCCAATGCATCATTGCAATTAATTTATTCAAACCAATATTTGCATTGCAAATTTGCTGCAATTTATTTTCATTTAACGAACACTTTCAAAATAATTTGTACAATTAGTTACTGCTACAGTTTAAAACTAACTAGACTGGTATTTATAATTACTCGATCTGTTACTATCATAGAAAATTCCGTCATAAATAAATTACCTAATTTAAATAAATACTCATCCGTAAAATTTATTTTATTTAAAATTTATAAATTGTCGCTTTCTTGGAGACTTATAATGGGGTTCGATACTTCGTTCAACGAGAGAACGAACCGGATCACGAACCTAATTGGTATTATTATATTATTCTTAGTATTATTATATTCCTTATTTCTACTTTATTTATTGTACTTTCATTATGTAAATCTAAAAATAATAACGACACAACTCTGGTATGACTTTTCCCGCCGAAATTTTAGTTTAATTGTCTATAGAAAATCTACAAATTAATGTCTTATAGCTTTCAATAAAAATGATATTCTAGACATCTTTTTCTATTTGTAACTTGCTCGATCTACAACAAACTCTCTCTGAAGAACTTTATAAGGTCAACATTTCACCAATCGTTATAAAAAATAAAAATCTAATAAAATTTCTATAAAATTAGATTTTGGATGTCAATGGATTTTGATAAGTTATATACAGGGTGCCCATTTTAAAAGTTCCCGCCTGAAAATTTATGAATAGGCAATCCATGATACATTTCATAAGTGACTTTTTTGTTTTGCTCTTATACTCTCATTATTTGATTTATAGTAACAATATTTACCAAGTGGCTTATGAAATGAAGATAATTGGCATAATAAGTCCATATAGGTCTCACGCGGCTAGAACGGTTAGAAAAGTGTGAGACCAAGTTGGTACCATATGGCATTTAAAGTATAAAATGTATTTAGAGTTGCTTTAGAGAACTATAATTTTGTTTGTCTGTTTCGGAATTAGAATGTCACATTCTAGCACGTATATTAAAAGGAGCTTCATTCTTAAACGATTTTTGGTGATATTTTGTTACTTGAGATTGTCATGGCTGCAATAAATACACTAAATATCTAGGCAACGGACAGAATAAATAGCACAAATCACTGTCACCAACCTAATAATTCTAGCAAAAAATTCCCTTAATGGAATTTGTCAAATATTTTTATAAGGAAATAATGAAAATGAAAACCTCAACAGTGAAAATAGTATAAAACACAAGTAACAGAAGGCAATTCAAGCACTCGTTCGTTCGCCCGCTCGCCGCTATGCGCTCGTGCTAGAATACGTTGTCTTCCGTAACTTATGTTTCATTATGCTACAGTGTGTTCTAAAAAAATTCTAACTCGGAGTAGGCTATGAACAGTGAAACGTATGTCTGCTCATTATTCAATTCAAAAGTCAAGTTGTCAAAATTGATCTTGAAATTTAATTTTAACGGGAAAAGAAATAAAGAAGGATACAGTATATTGACATTGGCCGTTTTCTAATTTGTTTCCATTTTTACCTCTCGCTAAGAGAGGTATTGTATTCATGCTAAAAATCGCATATCCAGATTTTAGTGAATAAGCACGTTTTAAGGTCCCTAGAATCCGATTATAACATTTTTACGATGATGTCCGTATGTGCGTGTGTGTGGATGTCCGTATGTGCGTGCGTGCGTGCGTGCGTGTGTGTGTGTGTATGTGTGTGTGTGTGTGTGTGTGTGTGTGTGTGTAAAATAATTAGATGTAAAAATTCTCAAATTAAACTACTTCAAGGCAAGAAATTCAAATGTTTGTAATTGACACATAAATGTCACTGTCAAAAATATTTGTATGCCGCTGTCAAAAATATTTGTACATTATTATGAAGATTATGAAAATAAAAAAAAGTCAACAACGTAAAAGAATATACGTAAAAAAGAATATAAGAGGAATTTGCGAAAAAATTACGAATATGAAGAAAAAGAAAAGGAAGTAGAAAAAGAAAATTTCAGAATATTGAATATAAAGAAAATGTATGTATTGTACATAATTTATATTAAAATATCCCATAGATTTTGCAAATATGTGTGAGAATTATTTTGTAGTGAGACATGAATATATGTATTTGTATTTAAAAATATTTTTCGTTTTATGCGTACAACCCGGTAAAATATCTGGCCACATCAGATTTTTAAAATAAGATTTAAAAAGAAAAGCTTTGATTTTTTTAGATAACGTTTTTGACAATATCTCATGTCATATTGACATTTAATTAAATATTTTTAAATTAACATACGTTTCTTTGTTCAACGCCTACTCCGAGTTAGGTATTATTTCTATTAAGAAAATTTAATACGTTAAATAGTTTTTAGTTAATACGAAGACTTAAAACCTGCAGCTTATAGTTAGTTTTGAACTTTCGGCAGACAACAAAATTTCTACTTAATAGTTCGCTGAGGGATTTGAACCCACGATTTCTAAGCGATTCTGCGCTGTTCGCCAGATTAGTTAATCTACAGTAGTTTGTTTGTTAACTTTCCGATAACGGGCGGGCTTCAGCTCAGCCTTCGCGAGATAGATGAAGACGTTAGTTTTTTTTTTGCACGAATCGAGCCAGCAGGTGTCACGGTCTGATTCTAAATTCCCAGAAGGTTCCGTAAGACTTACACTGTGATGGATCCTTCACACATCTTGAACTTCTTACGCTGGAGAATTTTCCGCCCGGTCAAGATTCTCTTCGTCCTTTTGTTTTCAATTCTTGGACTTTGTTTTCCGATCAGATTGAAACTGGGCGATTACACCACTATTTCAAAGTTTCAGATAAAAGAGTGAGAATAGAATTACTGCTCCGTCATGAGTTAAATTATAGTATTACCTATACAATCTTTGAATCTATTCAGCTATTAAGAATTAAGATTAAATACAGATTTGAGAACTAGAAATTTAATTTTTGTTTCTTGCGATTAAGTTTGATTAATGAAATTGTTTTAGCCACTAATTACATTTTTTAGCATTTTGTTCCAGAATAGACCCGACACAAGCTTCAGCTCTAAATAGGATTGGTATTGCTATATAGAGACCTATGATATGCCGTATTTTTTATTGATTGTTGACGGTATTTATACGGTCATGATTTGAACCTTTAAAAATATTAATTAATAAAGCAGTATCGTGGAGAACGTATGCATTTTAGTGTCGAGTAGAATACTCGGGAAGTAACTGGTATACTGACGAGACGAGAAATATAAAATATCGATCTCGTCTCGTTTTTGGATCTGCAATCTCGATCTCGCTCTCGTTCTCGCACATTTTTTTGGGTCTCGTCTCGTTCTCGCGCGAAAGTATCGCTGTCATAATAAGCGCATGCGCACTACGTATTTACAGGGCCGGATTGGCCAGTCGGGATAATCGGGAATTTCCCGAGAGGCCGCGGCTTTTTGAGGCCGCCGCTCGGTGATACAAACTAAAATTTGAGTACATAGCATCATCTAATTAACTTCACCTGGTAACAGTTCTTATTTAGATCGTTTTCTGTATTTTCTGATTCTTGAGAAAATTACTTTTGATGTTGCAGATATAGGCCGAGCTCGAATATATGAGGTTTTGATAATTTCCTACTTTGTACATTTTGAATGATTGGAATTATAGTCTGGTGTAGGTTTGTTGGTTTACGGTAGGGTAACCTGATGTCCATGGTTCGTTTTCTCTGTTAAAACATCCAAGAACGGAACGATTCCATGAGACTTTTTCTTCATTGTGAACCTAATGTAAAGTATCATCGACAAATCTAAGCCAAAGTTTAGGTCTTATATTGGCTGTAAGTGCCAATTCTTCAAAAAATTCCATATATAAATTGACTATAACTGAGAAGAACCCATCAGCAAACCATCTTCTTGTACAAAATATCTATCTTTTTCTTGGAAATATGAGTTCTGTAGGCTGCACTGCAAAAGTTCCATAATACCATCAAGAGGCAAGTCGGTTTTATCTTTTAAGTTGATATCTTTTTCAAGCCTTGTTCTGAAGATTTCTAAAAATTTCTCGTAAAGAAACTTACAACATTAAAGCTGACAAAAAGAATTTGTGGTTGTAATTGTATTTAGCTCAAAAGTTCTTCAAAATGTTTTCAATTCTTCACAATGATGTTCTTTTTCTTTGAAGTGGCTGAATGATTGGTAATAGAAATTGTGATAGTTTGTAAGTAGAAGAATTTATGGAACTTTTGACGGGTTTCTGAGATGCTTAAATCTTTCTTATGAATTTTTGGAAGCCTCCCGTACAGGTGTGGAAGCTTGCTAAAATATGGAGTGAGATCTGTTCTTGTTCTAAATGGAATATAATTCTTTATATTTCTTAAGAGCACGATATACTTTGTTTTCTATAGACGTTTCCAAGTTTCTTATAATTTCCTTGATTGAAAAGCTCTTCTATTTTCTAATCATATAAATTGCTATCCAATATTACTGTAACACTTCCATTATCTGGGGGTAGAATCGTTGTTCTGTTATCTTTCAATGGTTTATTTCATTTTCAAGATTAGGTTTGATCAGATAATTTTTTGCTTCAGAATTTAATATTCTTTACAATTTTTAAACGAACCTAATGTTATTTTCTTAACTACAGAATGTTCTATATTTTAAATACCATTTTTAGGAGCGTTTTTTTTATATTTCAACATCTTTTATAACTGTTCAATTTCTATGTAGGCAAAAAATTCGTATTATCCAACACCAAAACTAATTTATTACTTTGTGGCAATATAATTATAAATTTTTAAAAAAACTGGAAATGAGGCCGATCATGCTAGAATTTTCCCGGGCTGCTGAATCTTCCCAATCCGGCCCTGCGTATTTACCTCGGTATTTACGTATCAGTTGAACTACAAAAGACAAGCTCGCACCAATTGTTTCGTCTTCCGTGTATCTACAGTCGTATAACTATAATAAAAAGACGAAACACTAAATTCTAGTCACCAAATTATTTCAATACGAACATCTGTTAATACATTCTGTCATCAGTAAAACTAATTAAACATTAAAAAAAATATTTTTTGTAACTAAAAGTTTCTACACTTTATCATTAACTATATGCCACTATTTAAGTAAGATTTACTCATAAAAAAGCGATACACTGGGAACCCGCTGGCAAGATCCTTT
Organism: Harpalus rubripes; assembly: GCA_963082715.1. Lineage (NCBI taxonomy): Eukaryota > Metazoa > Arthropoda > Insecta > Coleoptera > Carabidae > Harpalus > Harpalus rubripes. Next base: position 10,541,766 of record OY720448.1, read on the forward strand.
ACTTTTCAGGGACGACAAGAATTTTATTAACCGTTGTTTTAACTGAGATGAGTTAGGGGCTGAAATGTTGGAGAAAAACTAGTTACATTAGATGCAAAACCAGTTTAGTTTTTATTTTGCATTTCCTCGCTCTGCGACCGATATCATTCGACTCTAGATAGACTCAAAAAAATATAGTCATTTCATATAATTTTCACATTCACGTGTTCTACGCACGAATTACCGTTGACTCCACTGCCTGTACGGTGCATTTTTCATTGAATTTATGAATCAAAACTATATAGTAGCAAATACTTTTAATTGCCAGACTCTCGCGAGATATCTCGCTTCTCGCAGTTGTTATATCGATCTTGCCTCGAATTTTAAATTGCAATCTCATTCTCGTTCTCGTTCTGCAAAATGCAGCGAGACGAGACGAGATGCGAGAGTACTCTCGCCTCGTCGTGCACAACTATGAATACTCTATAGTTTTGAGGAGTATTGGGAAGCTAGGTCTACGGGGACAGTAACAGCGAGTGGAAGTGGATACCCGGCAGTGATGTTGAAGAGTTGTGGCATACATACAGTCGGTGATACAGTTAATCCGTCAGAAGGACAGTTAGTTACATAAATGGACAGTGAGGTGAAAGTTTCTTGCAGAAGATTTAAATGTACATTACCTTTCGACAGTTGTATGTATTTTATACAAATTCCATACAGAAAGTTTCGAGCAAAAAGATCCTATATTTCGAGGAAAATTATAACACAAATATACTACGAATATGTTAATTGAACATGACACTGACATCTTTCAATCACAATTTTCTTAATATAGTAGATGTTTCTACCATAGCTGGCTAATTTATGAAATTTAATTTCTTTATAATTTTATAACTCTCTATCCATTTAATGTGAAGTATAAAATGCAGTCAAATCGTATATAGAATACAATGTTCTTTAATATTTATAACATTAAATGTGAAAAAATGATATTTAACATCGTTTTTTCAAGAAAAACTGTTAAAATCTTCAAATGTGGGTACTTCCGGTTGACAAATTATAACCAAAATCTAATCAGCTCTTCATATGGATGCAACGAAGAGGAATACGAAAGAATTATCATTTTTGGAATTGAAGTATTATAGAGTTATCGTAGACTAAAATTTTGTTACAGACACACAAACACACACACACACAAACACACACACACACACACACACACACACACACACACACACACACACACACACACACACACACACACACACGCACACATACATACAGACATCATCGTAAAAATAGTAAAATCGTATTCTAGGCACATTAACACGTGATTATTCATTAAAAACTCACCACCGAATTTTTTGACAAAAGACAATACCTTCCTTACCTAAAGGTGACGGAAGGTAAAAATCAACTCATATGCTTACGTTTCGGCGTTTATTACACCTTCATCAGTGCTAAACGCCGAAATGTATGCATATGAGAATTTGATTTTTTATTTTGATCTTATTCCAACATCCGACAATCCTGACCAATTGAAGTTTATCTGGAATCGGCAATTCACATCTTAAGCGCTCTGTATTTTCGTGTATTAATGCCACAGTAAACTGAATACGAGAAACGACATCATAGGAATTCAAATCTAATTCAAATCATGAGAACCACAATTAGTTGCTTGGTGTTCTCGATTTCTATATTTGATATGAGCTAAAATAACACTTTTAATAACCTCTTTCAACAATATTAATTTAAGTGCTAAATACCAGTCGTTAATTCTATGCTATAATTAGTTAACCATGAAGCAGAGCACATCTGTTAATAATTATTTCGTATGCGAAAGTCTGCGTAACATCAAATCAGTAAAGCAATGTCTGATGACATCAGAATGCGAAATGAAATGTAAAGATGCGCTCTAAATGGACGGATATGAAGTAGTGATTTATGAATTAATTAGCTTCTTGACAAGATGAATATGCTTGCTGATAAGTATAAGAATGCAACAACTATAACGAATAGGTACTTATAAGTGCTAAATGAAAATTGCTTACTACAAGTCAAATCATAACTCTATTTGTATTTTATGACTTAGACCATATATAATTTATTATAAATAACCAACCAAAACAAAAACATATACTAAACGAAAAAGTAGTTTAATGTGCAATGAACATCCGGCAACTGAAGAAATTAGATTCCTCTTGTTCATGTTATTTATACTCGCAAAAATAACAAAAATAAGTTTTTCGCAATCATCTAGTGAAAAAATAAAAGCATCAATAAAATGTCCCTCTATTTCGGCAACAATTACACTTTTGATATTTATATTAATATTTTATTTGATTGATATAATTTATTTTTTCTGCAGTCTATATACAAAGTAGCTATTCTCTTTTGTCAACGCAAAATGTTTCTTTGCCGCTCATGCGCGACAAAGTAGCAAAAACGCTGTCCAAATTTTTTACTATACAATGTTGAGAAATGTCACTTATCTACATTCTTAATGGAAACGTTTAGTTAGGCACAAATGGCACTGTAGTTACACATTTACCACCTTCACAAGTCAATCTGACATATAACTGCTCTGTCCGTATATTACATAACCAAACAAAATGCCGCACTGCTGTAAAAATAAAATAGGCCATTCATTAATATAAAATGCTTAGATTAGATTGAAGCAATAGCTCAAGAAGAATGGAAATAAAATAAAATTAAATATAAAATAAATTGTATGAACAGTTGCGATGCCACCTACAAAAGTTTGGCGTGAACACTCCCATTGGACATCCAGTTTTTCACTGCACTACTTTAATGTACTTCAAATAAATAAATTATACAAAACTTTTTGTTATGGCGGAGGACCCCATTGTGGCGACTGTAGTAAGAATCTTGTGTGCGTTTCGAGCGCAACTGGACATTGTCGATTTTGAGAGAATGTCGCAATCTCTCAATCGACAATGTCCCATTTTGCGCTCTTAATACACAAATAGCTATTATACTTTTTCTCCTCGATATTTTCATTTTAAACTAATACAAAAAATTACAGTATAACATGTAACCTGACTCAAAATGTGTTTATTACAAAAATTAATTTGCTTGTTTTTTATGCTAATTTTTTTAACCTAATATATTATTTTAATAATATTAATATTATTAAACAGCCTAGAAATTTCAATAAATGCTTCGATTCTTATTGGAAACTTATCAGCTTCATTATTATTAAAATCTTCATAATATAGACTAGAAAAACATAATAATATATGTACGTATAGTTAGTTACATATAGTTACTAAACTAAGGTGTTTACAAATAAAACGTTAGTTTTAAAAACATGTAATTATACATTTCTTTTAAAGGAAGCAAATGTTTCAGTCTTGAAAACAAACTTAACAAGCCGATAATCACGAAAGTCGGATGAATATTACATGCCCCGCACACAGTTAAAATTATATGGTAGGAGAAAATGAATGGAGATAATTTCTTCGCATTTAGAGTAAAAAGCCGCGATTACTATGTGACAAACACAAACAGCTCCTGGTTGGCTTGTAAAGGCGCGTTTACACGCCGCGGTCTCCGTGCGTGACGTGAGTTATTATGATGGCCAATGTTGTGATGGGGGCGGCAAATTAATCATTTTAATTTAATTTCTTTTCCGGTGAAAAATTATAAAGAGTGTGCTCCACTGCCGGCTTTAATTAATTTACTATTTACTACTGCGAAGAGGCTTGAAAAATTACTGTTTTTCAAAAGTTGTTTGCTTACATTCTAATTAAAAATTTACGGAAAGTCATTTTTCAGCTTGTTTTTTCTTAATTATTCATCTTCCTAGAGTTAAGACCTAACAGTTTTTTTATGATACAAGTGAGTAAAAGCCGAGGTAAAGGCATATTTATCAACAAGCGATTAGCACGATAGCACTTAATATGTTAACTCCGGTTTACATTCATGTTTAATTTGAATAGTTACCAATGCAAATTTTATATAAGTGCTGACATTAATACAAGTAGGTACAGGTAGTGATGTGAGTCGGGTAAATACACAAATTTTATTTACCTACGCATTGAGTATTTATCCCGAGGTCTATTTATCTACCTAATGGGGTCCTCTACCATAATAAAAAATCTGATGTGGCCAGCACATTACCTTCCGTCAGTTCCATATATTTTATACAAATTCCGTACAGAAAGTTTCTTGCACAAGATTCCATCTTTCAAGTACATTACCTTCTGTCAGTTCTATGTATTTTGTACAATTTCCATACAGAAAGTTTCATGTACCTAAGAGATTCTATATTTCCAGTAAAATTATAACAGAAACATGTTCATTGCACTTGACACTGACATCTGTCAATCAGCATTTTCTTAATATAGTAGTGGTTTCCATGGTTACAGCATAGCTACCTGCTTTATGAAATTTAATTTCTTTATAATTTTTTAACTCTATATCAATTGACTATGAAGTATAAAATGTAATCAAATTGTGATTTCAATTATTTTTCAATGATATTAGCCATATTTTTTTGTATTTATAACTCACTTATGGGTAAATATTGTAAAAGTTCAAACGAAGTAGACGTATAAAACCTCACTCTGATTGATTTTAACTATTTAGTGGTATAGAATATACTTAAAAACATACTCAGTGTGTAATCTTCCTTACAAACAGTGGTGTATCAAATAACACACAATCAAAATATCATTGATCTCTTTATATCAAAGATTAGAACGTTTTTCTGGATTTTTAACACCTGATCACATGTGTCCAGGCAGTGTATTTACATTAGTGTCTCTGTTCATCCAAGTGCAAAATTCTAATTATAATTTCTCGTTTGTCTACTAAACATTTAATATCTATCAAGTGTTCTAAATAAAAGTGATTAATCTTAAAAAAAAAATCCAAACTCCGTGCATTATATAGAACTCACAAGCCCACACCCAAGTGTTGAAAGTGTGCGTACGGGACATAGTGTGGTTTGCGCGTTCAAGCAAATAAGTGATTAATTAAAGTAATCATGAGCGCCGAGTGTTTTTGTTGCTCGGTGGTCACTGAAACTCATTTGCTCATAACATGTCGTATTTGCAAAAACCTATTTAAAAATTCTTGTATACCCCATACAAGAATTTTTAAATATATATTAATCAATCTGGCTTCACTTGGTGTTAACCCCTAACACCAAGTGAAGCCAGATTGATTAATAATAGTAAAAAAAACATTCCTTGGAACTGCAAAAGCTGTTCGGAACTAGGAGACGATCTAAATTCTCTGAAATCCGTTATAATCGAAATCCGCGATAAATTAAATCTATTACAACAAGAAGTGAAAAAAAATACTCAGGTGGAAAATATTAAATTCGAAGAAATAATCTCTGAAATTAAAGACCGCGAAAGACGCAAAAATAATATTATTATTTTCGGTGTCGCTGAATCTAACTCTATAAATGACACAACTTCCGCAAAAAACATAATACAACACATTAATAAAAATATTGATATACAGGATATGAAAGTATTTCGCTTAGGCAAACAGCTAACTAATAAAAATCGGCCCATTAAAGTCGTATTAAATACTTTCAAAGATGCTATTGCAGTTATCCGCGAAGCTCGTAAATTAAAATCAGACACTGCTTTTGCTAACATATCTGTCTCATCAGATAAAACACCACGTCAAGTAAACTATTATAAAAACATTAAACAAGAATTACAACTCAGAATTGATAATGGTGAAAAAAACTTAAAAATAAAGTACGTTCATGGAATTCCTAAAATTGTGTCTGTATCTTTAAACAATTAGTGCCCAACAGTAATAACTCAGATTTAAATCAACGTCAAAAACTGGACATAATACCTGCAATATATTATCAGAATACACGCGGCTTAAATTCAAAAACTAATTTATTCTACACATCAATTTGTGACCTCGAATACGATATAGTGTGCGTTACAGAGACATGGTTACAAAGCGATGTTAATAGTGCCGAATTATTCCCTGTGAACTATTATGACGGTGAAATTGGCAGACGATTCGCAGCAGACGATTCGGGATAGTAGCCCATGTAAACACAGTAAGAGGCGCGCGCATCATGATAATACCAAGGTCAACTAAATATGTGAAATATTATTAAAATTCAATAATATAACATTGTATACTCATTTCAGTCATACTCTCAATACACATCATTACTCTGTTCAAAATTATTGTTAAATAATGAGACAACAATGTTTGAAAGGGTATATCAAATTACAATTGAGTCATTGAACATTAACCTTGACAAAAGAAGCGCCAAATATGAAATTGAGAAACATAATATATATTTCAAAGAACAATTGTTTATAACTTTGTTAATATAAGATGTCTGTTCTTTTATATTTTAAACACATTACCCATATACAGTTGCCAATATTTATACAGTATAAATTTTAACAATATCCCTTAAGGAAAATCAGGATAATATGAAATCTTGCAATTAGTGCATTATTATATAAACAATTGTTTATAACTTGGCTAATAAAAGATGTTTGTTCTTCATCTTTTATAATAATTATCCCGATGTATCTGACAATATCTGAGTAGTATCAATTTTGCCAAAATCCCTTCAGAACAATCAGGATAATAAAAAAACTAGAAAAGTTTGCATTTTTATAGAAACAAATGTTTATAACTCGGTTAATAAAAGATGTCTGTTCTTCATTTTTTATAGTAATTATCCTTATGTATCTGACAACATCCGAGCAGTGTCAAATTTGCCAAAATCTCTTCAGGACAATCAAGATAATAAAAAAACTAGAAAATTTTGCATTTTTATAGAAACAATTGTTTATAATTCGGTTAATAAAAGATGTCTGTTCTTCATTTTTTTATAGTAATTATCCTTATGTATCTGACAACATCCGAGCAGTGTCAAATTTGCCAAAATCTCTTCAGGACAATCAAGATAATAAAAAAACTAGAAAATTTTGCATTTTTATAGAAACAATTGTTTATAATTCGGTTAATAAAAGATGCCTGTTCTTCATTTTTTTATAGTAATTAACCTTATGTATCTGATAACATCCGAGTAGTATCAATTTTGCCAAAATCCCTTCAGAACAATCAGGATAATAAAAAAACTAGAAAAGTTTGCATTTTTATAGAAACAAATGTTTATAACTTGGTTAATAAAAGATGTCTGTTCTTCATTTTTTATAGTAATTATCCTTATGTATCTGACAACATCCGAGCAGTGTCAAATTTGCCAAAATCCCTTCAGGACTATCAGGATAATAAAAAAACTAGAAAAATTTGCATTTTTATAGAAACAATTGTTATTAACTCGGTTAATAAAAGATGTCTGTTCTTCATTTTTTATAGTAATTATCCTTATATATCTGACAATATCCGAGCTGTGTCAAATTTGCCAAAATCCCTTCAGGACTATCAGGATAATAAAAAAACTAGAAAAATTTGCATTTTTATAGAAACAATTGTTATTAACTCGGTTAATAAAAGATGTCTGTTCTTCATTTTTTATAGTAATTATCCTTATGTATCTGACAATATCCGAGCAGTGTCAAATTTGCCAAAATCCCTTCAGGACTATCATGATAATAAAAAAACTAGAAAACTTTGCATTTTTATAGAAACAAATGTTTATAACTGGGTTAATAAAAGATGTCTGTTCTTCATTTTTTACAGTAATTATCCTTATGTATCTGACAACATCCGAGAAGTATCAAATTTGCCAAAATACCTTCAGGACTATCAGGATAATAAAAAAACTAGAAAAATTTGCATTTTTATAGAAACAATTGTTATTAACTCGGTTAATAAAAGATGTCTGTTCTTCATTTTTTATACTAATTATCCTTATGTATCTGACAATATCCAAGCATTGTCAAATTTGCCAAAATCCCTTCAGGACTATCAGGATAATAAAAAAACTAGAAAAATTTGAATTTTTATAGAAACAAATGTTTATAACTCGGTTAATGAAAGATGTCTGTTCTTCATTTTTTACAGTAATTATCCTTATGTATCTGACAACATCCGAGCAGTGTCAAATTTGCCAAAATCCCTTCAGGACAATCAAGATAATAAAATAACTAGAAAAATTTGCATTTTTATAAAAACAATTGTTTATAACTGGGTTAATAAAAGATGTCTGTTCTTAATTTTTTACACTAATTATCCTTATGTATCTGACAACATCCGAGAAGTATCAAATTTGCCAATATCCCTTCACGACAATCAGGATAATAAAAAAAACTATAAAAATTTGCATTTTTATAGAAACAATTGTTTATAACTCGATTAATAAAAGATGTCTGTTCTTCATTTTTCACAGTAATTATCCTTATGTATCTGAGAACAGCCTAGAAGTATCAAATTTGCCAAATTCCCTTCAGGACAATCAGAATAATAAAAAAACTAGAAAAATTTGCATTTTTATAGAAACAATTGTTTATAACTTGGTTTATAAAAGATGTCTGTTCTTCATTTTTTATATTAAATATCCTTATGTATCTGGCAACATCCGAGCAGTGTCAATTTGGGCCAAAATGGTTTCAGGACTGTCAGTATAATAAAAAAACTGGAAAAATTTGAATTTTTATAGAAACAATTGTTTATAACATGGCTAATAAAAGATGTCTGTTCTTCATTTTTTATAGTAATCATTCCTAGGTATCTGACAATATCTGAGCAATATCGTTGTTGCCTGTATCCCTTCAGGACAATCAGGAGACTATGTGAATGAAGAGCAGACATCTTTTATTAAATAAGTTATAAACAATTGTTTCTATAAAAATGAAATTTTTTCTAGTTTTTCTGTTATCCTGACACTTCTGCAGGGATTTTGGCGAAGTTAAAACTGCTCGAATGTTACCAGATACATAAGAATAATTACTATAAAAAATGAAGAAGAGACATCTTTTATTAACGAAGTTATAAACAATTGTTTCTATTGAAATTCAATTTTTTTTACTTTTTTATTATCCTGACAGTCCTAAAGAGAGTTTGGTAAATTTGACACTGCTCGGATGTTGTCAGATGGATAAGAATAATTGTTATAAAAAATGAAGAACAGACATCTTTTATAAACCAAGTTATAAACAATTGTTTCTAAAAAATTGCAATTTTTTCTAGTTTTTTTGTTATCCTGAGAGTCCTGAAAGAATTTTGGCAAAATTAATACTGCCCGAATGTTGTCAGACACATAAGGATAATAACTAAAAAACATGAAAAACAGACATCTTTTATTAACCGAGTTATATACAATTGTTTCTATTAAAATGCAAACTTTTCTCTTTTTTTTATTATCCTGATTGTCCTGAAGGGATTTTGGCAAATTTGATGCTGCTCGGATGTTGTCAGATATATAAGGATAATTACTATAAAAAATGAAGAACAGACATCTTTTATAAACCAAGTTATAAACAATTGTTTCTATAAAAATGCAAAATTATCAAGTTTTTTTATTATCCTGACATTCCTGAAAGGATTTGGGCAAATTTGACAATGCTCGGATGTTGTCAGATACATAAGGATAATTACTATAAAAAATAAAGAACAGACATCTCTTATTAACCGAGTTATAAACATTTGTTTCTATAAACATTCAAATTTTTCTAGTTTTTTTATTATCCTGATAGTCCAGAAGGGATTTTGGCAAATTTGACAGTGCTCGGATGTTGTCAGATACATAAGGCTAATTACTTTAAAAAATGAAGAACAGACATCTTTTATTAACCGAGTTATAAACATTTGTTTCTATAAAAATTCAAATTTTTCTAGTTTTTTTATTATCCTGATTGTCCTGAAGGGATATTGGCAAATTTGATACTTCTCGGATATTGTCAGATATATAAGGATAATTACTGTAAACAATGAAGAACAGACATCATTTATTAACTGAGTTATAAACATTTGTTTCTATAAAAATTCAAATTTTTCTATTTTTTTATCCTGATAGTCCTGAAGAGATTTTGGCAAATTTGACATTGCTCGGATGTTGTCAGATACATAAGGATAATTACTATAAAAAATGAAGAACAGACATCTTTTATTAACCGAGTTATAAACAATTGTTTCTATAATAATGCAAATTTTTCTAGTTTTTTTATTATCCTGATAGTCCTGAAGGCATTTTGGCAAATTTGACACTGCTCGGATGTTGTCAGATACATAAGGATAATTACTATAAAAATGAAGAACAGACATCTTTTATTAACCGAGTTATAAACAATTGTTTCTATAAAAATGCAAAATTATCAAGTTTTTTTATTATCCTGACATTCCTGAAGGGATTCGGGCAAATTTGACAATGCTCGGATGTTGTCAGATACATAAGGATAATTACTAAAAAACATGAAAAACAGACATCTTTTATTAACCAAGTTATAAACAATTGTTGCTATAAAAATGCAAAATTATCTAGTTGTTTTATTATCCTGACATTCCTGAAGGGATTTTGGCAAATTTGACACTGCTCGGATGTTGTCAGATACATATGGATAATTACTATAAAAAATGAAGAACAGACATCATTTATTAACCGAGTTATAAACATTTGTTTCTATAAAAATTCAAATTTTTCAATTTTTTTATTATCCTGATAGTCCTGAAGGGATTTTGGCAAATTTGACACTACTCGGATGTTGTCAGATACATAAGGATAATTACTATAAAAAATGAAGAACAGACATCTTTTATTAACCGAGTAATAAATAATTGTTTCTATAAAAATGCAAATTTTTCTAGTTTTTTTATTATCCTGATAGTCCTGAAGGCATTTTGGCAAATTTGACACTGCTCGGATGTTGTCAGATATATAGGGATAATTACTGTAAAAAATGAAGAACAGACATCTTTTATTAACCGAGTTATAAACAATTGTTTCTGTAAAAATGCAAATTTTTCTAGTTTTTTATTATCCTGATTGTCCTGAAGGGATTTTGGCAAATTTGATACTTGTCGGATGTTGTCAGATACATAAGGATAATTACTGTAAAAAATGAAGAACAGGCATCTTTTATTAATCGAGTTATAAACAATTGTTTTTATAAAAATACAAATTTTTATACTTTTTTTATTAACCTGATTGTCACGAAGGGATATTGGCAAATTTGATACTTCTCGGATGTTGTCAGATACATAAGGATAATTACTGTAAAAAATGAAGAACAGACATCTTTTATTAACCCAGTTATAAACAATTGTTTCTATAAAAATGCAAATTTTTCTAGTTTTTTTATTATCATGATTGTCCTGAAGGGATTTTGGCAAATTTGACACTGCTCGGATGTTGTCAGATACATAAGGATAATTACTATAAAAAATGAAGAACAGACATCTTTTATTAACCGAGTTATAAACATTTGTTTCTATAAAAATTAAAAATTTTCTAGTTTTTTTATCCTGATTGTCCTGAAGGGATTTTGGCAAATTTGATACTGCTTGGATATTGTCAGATACATAAGGATAATTACTATAAAAAATTAAGAGCAGACGTCTTTTATTAACAGAGTTATAAACAATTGTTTCTATTAAAACTTTTCTATTTTTTTATTATCCTGATTGTTCTGAAGGGATTTTGGCAAAATTGATACTACTCCGATATTGTCAGATACATCGGGGTAATTATTATAAAAAATGAAAAACAAACATCTTTTATTAGCCAAGTTATAAACAATTGTTTATATAATAATGCACTAATTGCAAGATTTCATATTATCCTGATTATCCTTAAGGGATATTGTTAAAATTTATACTGTATAAATATTAGCAACTGTATATGGGTAATGTGTTTAAAATATAAAAGAACAGACATCTTATATTAACAAAGTTATAAACAATTGTTCTTTGAAATATATATTATATTTCTCAATTTCATATTTGGCGCTTCTTTTGTCAAGGTCAATGTTCAATAACTTAATTGTAATTTGATATACCCTTTTAAACATTGTTGTCTCATTATTTAACAATAATTTTGAACAGAGTAATTATATTTGTTGAGAGTATGACTGAAATGAGTATACAATGGTATATTATTGAATTTTAATAATATTTAACATATTTAGTTGACCTTGGTATTGTCATGATGCGCGCGCATCTTACTGTGTTTACATGGGCTACTATCCCGAATCGTCTGCTGCGAATCGTCTGCCAGTTTCACCGTCATCTTGCAGCAGCGCAATGAATGCAACACAAGTAAACCTAAGTAGTGTTCTAAATGTTTGTTGTTCAATTGATATTGTAGGATGTAAACTTAATAATTCTGGAATTAGTTCATTTATATTTGTTGTCTATATCCCTCCTAATGTACCAATCATGGATTTTGAATTGTTCTTCGAAGCTCTAAGTACATTAGATAATATTAATGAAAGCAATTCTATTTTTATAGGCGATTTTAATATTCCATCTTATATTGATAAGAACATATCTTGCAACAAATACAACATCTTACAAAATTGTTTTGAGCTTTGCAACTATGTTCAATATAATAATATTAAAAATAACAATCAAAGATTACTAGATCTTGTTTTCGGTAATGTAAATTGCAATGTATTTAAATGTGATTGTAGCTTAGTTAAAGTAGATGAGCATCATCCTGCTTTGGTAATAAAATCTAACATTACAGCAAGTCAATTACCCAACTTCCCAAAAAATAATCAGCAAAAAATGTATAACTTTAAGAAGGCAAATTTTCCTAAATTGTATAACAACATTTTGTCCACTGATTGGGCGATACTAAATTCAAGTGACGATGTAGATGATATGTGTAATCAATTTTATAAAATTTTAGAAATATTGTTCGATAAGTACGTTCCCACATATAAATTTATAAACTATAAAAGGTCGTTTCCTTCTTGGTTTACGAAAGAAATTATTATAAATATTAAAAGGAAATACTCAGCCCACACTAAATTTAAAAAAACCCACAAACTCTCTGATTTGGAAGAATTTAAAAGTCTACGATTATTAATTAAATCGCAAATCAGGGATGCTTACAGATCTTATCTTACACAAATAGAAAACTCTATTCAGGGCAACTCGAAGCAATTCTGGTCATTTGTTCAATCAAAGAAAAATAATTCACGTATTCCATGTTGCATGCATATTAATAATAACTCATATGATGATCCTCAAGCTATTGTAAATGGTTTCGCAGAGTATTTTGCCAGTGTTTATAATAATTCAGTACCGCATGATGTCAAACAATATCAAACAGACTTTAAAAACTATTTACCAAGCATATCAGTAACCGAAATCACTGAATTAGATTTAACCCAGGCTATTAAAAAATTATCAAATAAAATGACCGCAGGAGTTGATCAGGTTCCCAGTTTTTTACTAAAAGATTGTTCTATTGCCTTTATCGAACCTCTACGTATTTTGTATAACAAAATTCTAAAATCATCCAGCTTCCCTGAAATATGGAAAATATCACGCGTAAGTCCAATTCATAAATCAGACAGTCGATCTGATATAAAAAATTATAGACCTATTTCTATACTCTGTAACTTCTCTAAAGTATTTGAAATCATATTACACGCAAAGTTGTCCGAGCAAACTAAATGTTTTATCTCAGAGCAGCAACACGGATTTGTTGAAAAGAGATCAACTATAACAAACCTGGCACTCATTACACAACACTTATCAATGGCACTTGATAAAGGAAGTCAAGTTGATGTCATCTATACTGACTTCCAAAAAGCATTTGATAAAATAGACCACCATATATTATTACACAAATTAAGTAATCTAGGGTTCAATGTAAACTTAATTCAATTACTTTCCTCATACCTGTTTGATAGAAAACAATTTGTAGCATATAATGGTTTCTCTTCCCAGTACTTTACACCAACATCTGGCATTCCACAGGGTTCTAACCTAGGACCTCTACTATTCGTCTATTTTATTAATGATCTGAGTAACTTAATATCCTGCAGTCATCTCTTTTTTGCCGATGATTTAAAAATCTATACTACAATCGAAGCTAATACTGATTGTAAAATGCTCCAATCTGTATTGAATGATATAGTAGAATGGTGTACATCAAATAAACTTGATCTTAATGTTAGGAAATGTAAAATAGTTTCATATTACAGAAAAAAATCTCCTCTACTATTTAATTACTACATAGATAATCAGATACTCGAAAGGTCAAACACAATTAAAGATTTGGGAATTAAGTTTGATCACATGCTAACTTTCAATCCACATATAGTGGAAACTATTAAATCTTCATACAGAACACTGGGTTTCATTTTTCGAAATTGTAAAGGTTTTAATAACCAGTCTACTGTAATTACACTGTACTTCTGCTTTGTGAGATCTAAATTAGAATATGGTTCACTAATTTGGTATCCTTTTTATAACAAACATATCAATGCCATAGAATCAGTACAACGACGCTTTTTAAAATATCTCTCATTTAAAAATGATGGACTATATCCAAAAAGAGGAGTAGATGAAACTCACTTATTACAAAGATTTAACTTCCAATCACTGGAAACCAGAAGGGAAAGTCAATCTGTTACGTTCCTGGCGAAGATATTGCAATACAAAATTGACTGCTCAGAATTATTAGCATATGTAAATATAATTGTACCACGTGTTGCTTCGAGAAACAATAATGTTTTTTACTGTCCCTTCACAAAAACTAATGTAATGTTAAAATCACCAGTTTATGTAATGTGCAAGAATTCAAACAATATTTCAATGGATATGGATATATATTCTGTATCACTATAATAGTTTGTTATATCTTATATTTGGTAATTTTGTTAAATTGTTTTCGAATATGTGAAATTATTTTCGATGTATCATTATTTCTTGTATGTATTCATATTCTATTTTTAATACTTTGTTATATCTTATATTTGGTAATTTTGTTAAATTGTTTTCGAATATGAGAAATTATTTTCGATGTATCATTATTTCTTGTATGTATTCATATTCTATTTTTAATACTTTTTAATACTTGTTAATTATAAAATGCGTCTAATATGTACAATGTTTTGTCCTATTAATGGTTATACTGTTGGGCAAATAAAGATTATTATTATTATTATTATTATTATTATTATTATTATTATTATTATTATTATTATTATTATTATTATTATTATTAAATACCCGGGTATTTAACCTGGGTATTTACTATGAACAATAAATAAATTTTCATTATGAATTGTAAATGATATTGTAGAACCACAATGAAACTTGTATTTATTGTTTCGCGATATTGATTTAACTCTAAGATAAATATTTCTACTTCTCTATGAAAATCATAGATTGTAGGTGACAGAAACAAAGATATACTAATATTTTTTACCAACATTATAACCAATAGAAACAAATGTAAAGCCTGTAATTTTCATGGATATTCAGGGTTTGCAATTATTATTGGTTATTTGCTACAGCAATGTTGCTAAGAGTTAGTAACTTTGTTATAGAATGGTCAGTACTATAATTTAATTTTATCGAGTAAATGCATAATATTTACAAAAGACAAACAATGAGCGGTTTTGAAATGGAAATATTTTTTTTGTTGAAATTGACAATAAAATCTACATCTCGATATCTAGATTTAAACTCCGATCGACTAATCCCCGTTAAAAACCTTTTTGCTAACCACTGAACTAGTTTTAATCTCAGCTATAAATTTTAACCTAAAACCTTCGTCTATCGAACATTCCACAAAAAATGCAGAGAACAAATAAGACCACCTCGGTGTTGTTCTAGCAACATGATAAGGGATTGAGACAAACTCAGTAATGGCCACCAATCACTTCACGTCAGCTTTAGTGTCCAGAGCACGATTGTCTTTTGCTTTTGTCGTCTTGTTGACTGTTGGCTGTTGGGGCCAGTCATTCCGTAAGTCAACAGCATTACACCAACAATGAGAATGGGAGTAAGAATTAGAGAGGGCCATGCTTGGAATTCAATATTTTACAAATGATTTATTTGCAGTTATTTTAATTTGTGGTTGGAATTATATATCATAAATAGTTCTATTTTGAATATGTAATAAATATAATAATTAGTCCATTGCACTACTCCTTAAATACAGCAAATATCAAAAGAGTAGGTAATTATTGAAATAACGACTTTATGACATTATAAGAAAATATGGATGTTGACAGACTGTCCATCAATAATATAATTTCTAAAAAATAAAAACTGTCTTCTTGAATCTAAATGTGTATTTCAGCATTTCACCATTGCAAAAGTAACAAAGTTGTTGTCTTTAAAAAAGTTGTTCGGAAATTATAATAAACAAATAATTTATCCTAATTATTATCTCTATTCTTTTTGGACAAAATCTCAGCTCATCTCAGATCACCTCAGATAAACTCATAAAATTGTTGTTCTTTTTGATACAACTGATCTGAATAAACTCGCTTCCCCCCTTTCCGATGTTACACTACCAGTTTACAAAACTCAAAATGATTTGAAACACTCAGTTTGCATTTTAAGGTTGTATAATGCAACAAATTTTATATTCGCATATATAGATATATTTACAGTAATATAGTTTCAACGTTATCCATTTTTCGTTTATAAAAAATAGATCAGAAAAATGTCAATAAATTTGGCAGCTGTCATAGCAAATGCTATCGGTAAAGAAGGATATGATAAAATTGTATAAAACTTGTTCTTTTTGCGCACATCACAACTCACTTCAACTCAACTCAGTTATGTACTGAGCTGAATTACAAGAGGGTCAAAAAGAATACAGCTATTATTATCAAGTTGTATATTTTATTTTGTACTGTATTGAAAAAGGTAAATTTGAAAAAGTCAAAATTAATGTAAGACATTGAAAACCATTCAAATCACCCAGACATTAACAAAATGAGTTCATTCAAACTAAATATATTTTATACAACTAGTAGAACGCACCCTAAATTAGCCGGAAAACTGGCGATTGCAAACTTTTCTACAAATCTCTAATTTCTGTTTCTGTGAACAATTAATAATTTAAATTGTTAATTGTTCATTTCCACAGAAATTACATATAATATTAAAAATAAACTAACCTAACTTGACAGATAAACTGTTAAACATTTGTTAATTTCATAGCTAATTTATGCTGTTACAAAACAAATAAAATTATTTTTGTTTTCTGATTTAGGTGTAGAATTTTATGCTCTATAACTTTTATTTGAAACTTTTTTTACCTAAAATAAGTAGGGAAGCAAGAAATTACGAAAATCTTATTTTACATGTTAAATCCCTATGTTCGGGCACAGACAAACAGCAACAAGGAAAACTGTTAAAATCTTCAAATGAGGGTACTTTCGGTTGGCCAATTATAAACAAAATCTAATCAGCTTTTACGAAGAGGAACACAAAAGAATTATAATTTTTGGAATCACACACACATACATACACGCACAAACACACATACAAAATAGTAAAATCGTATTCTAGGGACCCTAAAACGTGCTTATTCATCAAAAACTCACCAACGAATTTTTTGACCAAAGACAATACCTTCCTTACCTAAAGGTGATGGAAGGTAAAAATATAAGAATCTTGTTTTGTATAAAATTTCGATACGGATCGCCGTTTTCAAGAAAAATGTCAAAAACCAAAATATATCGCCTTTTTCCAAATTGGCGAGGGGCTGTTGCATCAGTGTATTTTTCTGTACAGGATTCCGTATAAAAGCTTTTGTTGCATTTTTTTTATGTTATGGGTATTTTTCAGTAGATTTCCTGAACAACAATTACTTCTTCTGTATTTGATACGACAATGTTTTTAATTGATATAATCGCCAGCGAATTTAACCTTTCTTCTTAGTATAACGTAAAAAAATAAATAGTATTTAATTAATATAAGTTTGCTGCAACTGGAATTGTCAGTATTATGATTAAAGCTACACACTGGACGAGTCAATAAACTTATAATTGAATTTTTAATTTATTTTGCAAAAAAATAGTCTCAAGAAATTTCTCGCTAAAACCAATTTCGCCCCAAGCGGTCACCTGGCTTGCCTATAGCTTGAGCCGGCCCTGAATGTCTACATTTGACATCATTCTTTACATTGTTTACGAATGTATCTAAACTATCATACATTACGCGTAGCCACACAGCCCTTCAAAAACCTTATTCAATAGTTAATTATAAAAATTGCATTAAAAATAAACGTCTAACCTCATTTCACGCACTTCTAAACACATGTAAATTTGAAAACATACAAAAGTAATTTAAATTTTGTGCTTTGGGGTGAGTTGAATCATTGAGAGGCACTGACGTCAGCCTAATAAATTTGAATTGGAGCCTAATTAAGAAAAAAATATACGTGTCTATGAAACAATGTACACAAATGGCGTGAAATTATTATATACATACGCCATGAATAGTAATTTTTCACGAAAAAAATATAACGAAAAAGTGGAATAACCCCATTAGCAATAAAAATTATAAAGAATATTCTGAAAGTGGTTTTTATAAAATTACAGGGAATTTTAAAATATTCGTCTTTCTTTTCGCAAGTCTTGCAAGACATTGAAAACCATTCAAATCACCCAAACGTCAACAAAAAAAATAAGTTCATTCAAACTAAATATATTTTATAAAACTAATAGAACGCACCCTAAATTAGCCAGAAAACTTTGGCGATTGCAAACTTTTCTACAAATTTTTATTAGGTATTATCTCTAATTTCTGTTTCAGTGAACAATTAATAATTTAAATTGTTAATTGTTCATTTCCACAGAAATTACAAATAATATTAAAAACAAACTAACCTAACCTGACAGATAACCGTTAAACATTTGTTAATTTTCGACTCAATTCTATGGCTGTTGCTATTTTGCAGGTGACTTTCGACATTTTCATAGCTAATTTATGGCGTTACAAAACAAGTAAAATTAATTATGTTTACTGGTTCAGGTGTAGAATTTTATGCTCTATAACTTTTATTATAAGCTTTTTTACCTAAAATAATTAGGGAAGCAAGAAATTACAAAAATCTTATTTTACATGTTAAATCCCTATGTTCGGGTGTTCGAGTCACAACCCTGTATAAAAAATTTATACATATTGTTTACATTCTCTACGCATTATCTACAGTGCCGGCAAGAGACTTTTGAGCCCCCCCCCCCCTAGGCGAAAATTGTAAATTGCGCCCCTCATTTATTACAATTTTGTATAGATTATAAGGTACAAAAATTAGAAAAGAGGCGATTTGTGTCCATAACTCGCGAACAATCACAAAATCTTAATCTGAATGAAATTTTTTGTAAATATTTTGGATAGTTAAAATACAGAGATTTTTTTTCTTTTGTGTTCTACAGGATCGCTTTATTTTTGCCTAATGTCATACACAGAATTAGTCACGGGAGAGTTACTTTCAAAGTCTGTTTGTGTGCAACCCGAAATACTATTTACAACAGCGTCTAGCTTCCTCTCTAAAAAATAGAATATTTAATTCACGATTGCTTTGCCTGCCTAGTGATGGTTCTGTCATTTTGACATTAAACAATTAAATATGGTCTGTTGTCATTCGTACTTTGGGATGCAAACAAACGGACTTCCAAAATAACTCTTCCGTGATTAACCCTGTATATAGGGAAAGAAAAAAATATTTCTCAGTGTAGGTATAAGGCTCGGTATAAATACTTTTCGTTATTTTGCAATTCGGAAAATCTAATTTAACTCTTTAACGGTTCATCCTAGGTATAAAATATAAGAATCTTGTTTTGTATAAAATTTCGATACGGATTACCGTTTTCAAGAAAAATGTCAAAAACCAAAATATGTCGCCTTTTTCCAAATTGGAGAGGGGCTGTTGCATCAGTGTATTTTTCTGTACAGGATTCCGCATAAAAGCTTTTGTTGCACTTCTTTTTTTGATGTTGGGGGTATTTTTCAGTAGATTTCCTGAACAACAATTACTTTTTGATATGACTATGTTTTAATTGATATAACGAATTTAACCTTTCTTCTTTCTTAGTATAACGTAAAAAAATATAAATAGGATTTAATTAATAGATTTGTTCGTTTCGCTACTTTGCGTCTACGGTTTACTGCCGTCTTCATACAAAGTATATGGGCGCGGCAGTAAACCGTAGACGCAAGGTAGCGAAACGAACAAATCTATTATATGTTTGCTGCAACTGGAATTGTTAGCATTATAGCATTATGATTATAGCTACACACTGGATGAGTCAATAAACTTATAATTTAATTTTTAATTTATTTTGCAAAAAACGTCGCCCTAAAACTAATTTCGCCCAGTCGGTCGTCTGGCTTGTCTGTAGCTTGGGCAGTCGTGATTTTCTACATTTGACATCATTCTTTACATTGTTTACGCATTGTTTACGAATGTACCTAAACTGTTATAGATTACGCGTAGCCGCACAGCCCTTCGAAAACCTTATTCAATAGTTAATTATAAAAATTGCATTAAAAATAAACGTCTAACCTCATTTCACGCACTTCTAAACACATGTAAATGTGAAAACATAAACAAAAGTAATTTAAATTTTGTGCTTTGGGGTGAGTTGAATCATTGAGAGGCACTGACGTCAGCCTAATAAAATTTGAATTGGAGCCTAATTAAGAAAAAAATATACGTGTCTATGAAACAATGTACACAAATGGCGTAAAATTATTATATACATACGCGATGAATAGTAATTTTTCACGAAAAAAATATAACGAAAAAGTGGAATGACCCCATTAGCAATATTCTGAAAGTGGTTTTTATAAAATTACAGGGAATTTTAAAATATTCGTCTTTCTTTTCGCAAGTCTTGCAAAATAATGTCTTACGATGAATATGTCTTTCTCAAGTTGATGTTTTGTTATTTTGTATATAATGCGAAAAGCAAAAGTTGCATAAGCTGTATCTCGCTAAGTGTATGAAAAGAGTAAAAATACGTCATGATATATGATCTTGTCTCGCATGAAAGTGAATAAAATAATAGTGGAATATGATATAAAAATGTAAATGATGGAATAAAAATCTCTGTTCACTGAAAATTCATGCATCTAAAAAAGAAGAAAAATTTTTGCCATTTATTCGAATTCCTTTTCACCATACACAAGTAATAAATAATATAAATTCGGAATAACTTTCCACATTAATACAACAAAGTGGACTTTGTTATTTTTGAATAGTAAAATAAAAATAAATAATACATTTTATTACTAGGTACAAAATGAATAAATTAATTAATTATTCAGATGAGAGGACCCCAAGCAAAGCGTACGGCGAGAGTGGCTTTTTGTTTTTTTTTTTTTTTTTTTTAAAAAAAAAATCCTCTCAGCAGGATTAAATCCCAATTACAGAGAGGTTTACATATACAAACATCCATGCCTTAGTGGGATTCGAACCCAGGACCCCTAGCATACTCATGACTGAGAGCCGTTGCTCTAACCATTGAGCCACCGGAGCCGATACCGATTAACATTATCTGTTTTTGGGCTGGTGTTAAATTAAAAATCAAGCTAATCTATAGTAATCAAAATCAACGATCAACCAATTCGCCATATTCCATGTACCAAGCACTGACCACCAGGGCCAATTGCACCGATTGGGCCAAAATGGGCCCCGCGCATATAGGGGCCCCGCGCTTATCAATGTTTATGATTAAAAGTTGTATTAAGAAAATATATTTAAAAAAAAAAATACTTAACTTAAGTTTTCAACAATCAGGGAACGTATAAAAATAAAGAAACCGAAAATATTTATATATGTATTCAGTTGAAATATTCGTTTTCCGGGAATGGACTGTCATATTTTGAGTCAGAGCTCAACGTTTCGCCCGCAGTCATATGGGGCATCTTCAGGAGCAAGGGGGATAGTACTGTCTTAAACACGGTTACCCGACGTGTCAACCACGCTAGTGGCCGAGTTTAAGCAACAAGGAGGGAGACTCAGTTTACAAGGTTACCCGACGTGTAAACTGAGTCTCCCTCCTTGTTGTATAAACTCGGCCTCTAGCGTGGTTGACACGTCGGGTAACCGTGTTTAAGACAGTACTATCCTCCTTGCTCCTGAAGATGCCCCATATGACTGCGGGCGAAACGTTGAGCTCTGACTCAAAATATGACACAGTCCATTCCCGGAAAACGAATATTTCTCATGACTTAGACTGTGGAAATGACGGTGAAATTAGCAGCCGATTCGCAGCAGCCGATTCGCGATTCAAGTAAGTTTGAACCAGCCTAACGCTGAACGAATAGACCAAGCATGATGTAATGAATTATATTAAATGTATAATCTACGCATTAATGTTATTTAGAGACACAATAACAATATGTAGATGGAACAAAAGTGTACATTACAACAATATAATGTTAATACTATTAAAATTACGCCAGTGTTTACAACAACTTGACAATTATGTCTTGGTCGAAATGAGAGGTAAAATCAAAATAAAATTATATGAATTGCTCTAATATTATATTATACTTCTTTTTAATAGTATCCCTATATTGCTAATAACAAAAAGCACTAAGGATATTAACCTTTGGCCCCGTAGGACAACTTGTATGAATTAATTGTTATTAATGGTAGTCTTAGTTTCTAATTTTGCTAATATTATCCCTATATTGTTACTAACAAAATGCAATAACTATATTAACCTCAGGACCCGTATGACAAGTTGTATGATTTATTTAACGTAAAAATACTGTCACCCGTGACTTAAATAATTAATATAATTGTTATTAATGATAGTCTTAACTTCCAATCTTGGTCATATTATCCATATATAGTTACTAACAAAATGCATAACAATATTATGCTCAGGACCTCTAGGACAATTGGTATGAATTAATTATCGTAAAAATTCTGTCGCCCGTGAATTAAGTAATTAATATAATTGTTATTAATTATAGTCTTAAATTCTAATTTTGGTAATATTATCCCTATATTGTTACTAACAAAATGCAATAACAATATTATCCTCAGGACCCGTAGGACAATTTGTATGAATTAATTACCGAAAAATTTCTGACACCCGTGAATTAAATAATTAATATAATTGTTATTAATGATAGTCTTAAATTCTAATTTTGGTAATATTATCCTTATATTGTTAATAACAAGACGCAATAACAATATTATCCTCAGGACCCGTAGGACAATTTGTATGAATTAATTACCGAAAAATTTCTGTCACCCGTGAATTAAATAATTAATATAATTGTTATTATAGATAGTCTTAAATTCAAAATTTATGAATATTATCCATATATTGTTACTAACAAAATGCAATAACAATATTATCCTTAGAACCCGTAGGACAATTTGTATGAATTAATTGTTAAAAATTTCTGTCACCCGTGAATTAAATAATTAATATAATTGTTATTAATGATAGTCTTAAATTCAAAATTTATGAATATTATCCCTATATTGTTACTAAAAAAATGCAATAACAATATTATCCTCAGGACCCGTAGGACAATTTGTATGAATTAATTACCGAAAAATTTCTGTCACACGTGAATTACATAATTAATATAATTGTTATTAATGATAGTCTTAAATTCAAAATTTATGAATATTATCCCTATATTGTTACTAACAAAATGCAATAACAATATTATCCTCAGGACCCGTAGGACAATTTGTATGAATTAATTTCCGAAAAATTTCTGTCACCCGTGAATTAAATAATAAATATAATTGTTATTAATGATAGTCTTAAATTCAAAATTCATGAATATTATCCCTATATTGTTACTAACAAAATGCAATAACAATATTATCCTCAGGACCCGTAGGACAATTTGTATGAATTAATTACCGAAAAATTTCTGTCACCCGTGAATTAAATAATTAATATAATTGTTATTAAAAATAGTCTTAAATTCAAATTTTATGAATATTATCCCTATAGTGTTACTAACAAAATGCAATAACAGTATTATCCTCAGGACCCGTAGGACAATTTGTATGAATTAATTACCGAAAAATTTCTGTCACCCGAGAATTAAATAATTAATATAATTGTTATTAATGATAGTCTTAAATTCAAATTTTATGAATATTATCCCTATATTGTTATTAACAAAATGCAATAACAATATTATCCTCAGGACCCGTAGGACAATTTGTATGAATTAATTACCGAAAAATTTCTGTCACCCGTGAATTAAATAATTAATATAATTGTTATTAATGATAGTCTTAAATTCAAATTCTATGAATATTATCCCTATAGTGTTACTAACAAAATGCAATAACAATATTATTCTCAGGACCCGTAGGACAATTTGTATGAATTAATTACCGAAAAATTTCTGTCACCCGTGAATTAAATAATTAATATAATTGTTATTAATGATAGTCTAAAATTCAAATTTTATGAATATTATCCCTATATTGTTATTAACAAAATGCAATAACAATATTATCCTCAGGACCCGTAGGACAATTTGTATGAATTAATTACCGAAAAATTTCTGTCACCCGTGAATTAAATAATTAGTATGATTGTTATTAATGATAGTCTTAAATTCAAATTCTATGAATATTATCCCTATAGTGTTACTAACAAAATGCAATAACAATATTGTCCTCAGGACCCGTAGGACAATTTGTATGAATTAATTACCGAAAAATTTCTGTCACCCGAGAATTAAATAATTAATATAATTGTTATTAATGATAGTCTTAAATTCAAATTTTATGAATATTATCCCTATTTTGTTACTAATAAAATGCAATAACAATATTATCCTCAGGACCCGTAGGACAATTTGTATGAATTAATTACCGAAAAATTTCTGTCACCCGTGAATTAAATAATTAATATAATTGTTATTAATGATAGTCTAAAATTCAAATTTTATGAATATTATCCCTATATTGTTACTAACAAAAGGCAATAACAATATTATCCTCAGGACCCGTAGGACAATTTGTATGAATTATTTATCGTAAAATTTCTGTCACACGTGAATTACATAATTAATATAATTGTTATTAATGATAGTCTTAAATTATAATTTTGGTAATATAGTCCCTATAGTGTTACTAACAAAATGCAATAACAATATTATCCTCAGGACTCGTAGGACAATTTGTATGAATTAATTACCGAAAAATTTCTGTCACCCGTGAATTAAATAATTAATATAATTGTTATTAATGATAGTCTAAAATTCAAATTTTATGAATATTATCCCTATATTGTTACTAACAAAATGCAATAACAATATTATCCTCAGGACCCGTAGGACAATTTGTATGAATTAATTACCGAAAAATTTCTGTCACCCGTGAATTAAATAATTAATATAATTGTTATTAATGATAGTCTTAAATTCAAATTTTATGAATATTATCCCTATAGTGTTACTAACAAAATGCGATAACAATAGTATCCTCAGGACCCGTAGGACAATTTGTATGAATTAATTTCCGAAAAATTTCTGTCACCCGTGAATTAAATAATTAATATAATTGTTATTAATGATAGTCCTGAATTCAAATTTTATGAATATTATCCCTATATTGTTACTAACAAAATGCAATAACAATATTATCCTCAGGACCCGTAGGACAATTTGTATGAATTAATTACCGAAAAATTTCTGTCACCCGTGAATTAAATAATTAATATGATTGTTATTAATGATAGTCTAAAATTCAAATTTTATGAATATTATCCCTATATTGTTATTAACAAAATGCAATAACAATATTATCCTCAGGACCCGTAGGACAATTTGTATGAATTAATTACCGAAAAATTTCTGTCACCCGTGAATTAAATAATTAATATGATTGTTATTAATGATAGTCTTAAATTCAAATTCTATGAATATTATCCCTATAGTGTTACTAACAAAATGCAATAACAATATTGTCCTCAGGACCCGTAGGACAATTTGTATGAATTAATTACCGAAAAATTTCTGTCACCCGAGAATTAAATAATTAATATAATTGTTATTAATGATAGTCTTAAATTCAAATTTTATGAATATTATCCCTATTTTGTTACTAATATAATGCAATAACAATATTATCCTCAGGACCCGTAGGACAATTTGTATGAATTAATTACCGAAAAATTTCTGTCACCCGTGAATTAAATAATTAATATAATTGTTATTAATGATAGTCTAAAATTCAAAATTTATGAATATTATCCCTATATTGTTACTAACAAAATGCAATAACAATATTATCCTCAGGACCCGTAGGACAATTTGTATGAATTATTTATCGTAAAATTTCTGTCACACGTGAATTACATAATTAATATAATTGTTATTAATGATAGTCTTAAATTATAATTTTGGTAATATAGTCCCTATAGTGTTACTAACAAAATGCAATAACAATATTATCCTCAGGACTCGTAGGACAATTTGTATGAATTAATTACCGAAAAATTTCTGTCACCCGTGAATTAAATAATTAATATAATTGTTATTAATGATAGTCTAAAATTCAAATTTTATGAATATTATCCCTATATTGTTACTAACAAAATGCAATAACAATATTATCCTCAGGACCCGTAGGACAATTTGTATGAATTAATTACCGAAAAATTTCTGTCACCCGTGAATTAAATAATTAATATAATTGTTATTAATGATAGTCTTAAATTCAAATTTTATGAATATTATCCCTATAGTGTTACTAACAAAATGCGATAACAATAGTATCCTCAGGGCCCGTAGGACAATTTGTATGAATTAATTTCCGAAAAATTTCTGTCACCCGTGAATTAAATAATTAATATAATTGTTATTAACGATAGTCCTAAATTCAAATTTTATGAATATTATCCCTATATTGTTACTAACAAAATGCAATAACAATATTATCCTCAGGACCCGTAGGACAATTTGTATGAATTAATTACCGAAAAATTTCTGTCACCCGTGAATTAAATAATTAATATAATTGTTATTAATGATAGTCTTAAATTCAAATTTTATGAGTATTATCCCTATAGTGTTACTAACAAAATGCGATAACAATAGTATCCTCAGGACCCGTAGGACAATTTGTATGAATTAATTTCCGAAAAATTTCTGTCACCCGTGAATTAAATAATTAATATAATTGTTATTAATGATAGTCCTAAATTCAAATTTTATGAATATTATCCCTATAGTGTTACTAACAAAATGCAATAACAATATTATCCTCAGGACCCGTAGGACAATTTGTATGAATTAATTACCGAAAAATTTCTGTCACCCGTGAATTAAATAATTAATATAATTGTTATTAATGATAGTCTTAAATTAAAATTTTATGAATATTATCCCTATATTGTTACTAACAAAATGCAATAACAATACTATCCTCAGGACCCGTAGGACAATTTGTATGAATTAATTACCGAAAAATTTCTGTCATCTGTGAATTAAATAATTAATATAATTGTTATTAATGATAGTCTTAAATTCAAATTTTATGAATATTATCCCTATATTGTTACTAACAAAATGCAATAACAATATTATCCTCAGGACCCGTAGGACAATTTGTATGAATTAATTACCGAAAAATTTCTGTCACCCGAGAATTAAATAATTAATATAATTGTTATTAATGATAGTCTTAAATTCAAATTTTATAAATATTATCCCTATATTGTTACTAATAAAATGCAATAACAATATTATCCTCAGGACCCGTAGGACAATTTGTATGAATTAATTACCGAAAAATTTCTGTCACCCGTGAATTAAATAATTAATATAATTGTTATTAATGATAGTCTAAAATTCAAATTTTATGAATATTATCCCTATATTGTTACTAACAAAAGGCAATAACAATATTATCCTCAGGACCCGTAGGACAATTTGTATGAATTATTTATCGTAAAATTTCTGTCACATGTGAATTACATAATTAATATAATTGTTATTAATGATAGTCTTAAATTCAAATTTTATAAATATTATCCCTATATTGTTACTAACAAAATGCAATAACAATATTATCCTCAGGACCCGTAGGACAATTTGTATGAATTATTTATCGTGAAATTTCTGTCACACGTGACTTAAATAATTAATATAATTGTTATTAATGATAGTCTTAAATTCTAATTTTGGTAATATTATCCCTATATTGTTATTAATAAAATGCAATAATAATATTATTCTCAGGACCCGTAGGACAATTTGAATGAATTAATTATAGTAAAAATTCTGTCGCCCGTGAATTAAAGAATTAATATAATTGTTATTAATGATAGTCTTACTTTTTAATTTTGCTAATATTATCCCTATATTGTTATTAACAAAATGCATTGACTATATTATTTTCTGGACCCGTAGGATAATTTATATATATAAATTGTCCTACGGGTCCAGAAAATAATACAGTTATTGCATTTTGCTAATAACAATATAGGGATAATATTAGAAAAAAATAAAAAGTAAGACTTTCATTACATTAATTCATTCATACATATTATCCTACGGGTCTAAAGGATAATATAGTTATTGTATTTTATTAATAACAATATAGGGATGATATTACCAAAATTAGAATTTAAGACTATCATTAATAACAATTATATTAATTATTTAAGTCACGGGCGACAGAATTTTTACGATAATTTATTCATACCAATTGCCCTACGGGTCATGAGGACAATATTGTTATTGCATTTTGTTAATAACAATATAAGAATAATATGACCAAAATTAGAAATTAAGACTATCATTAATAATCATTATATAAATTATTTAATTCACGGGTGACAGAATTTTTACGTTAATTGATTCATACCAATTGTCCTACGGGTCCTGAGGACAATGTTGTTATTGCATTTTGTTAGTAACAATATAAGGATAATATTACCAACATTAGAAATTAAGCCTATCATTAATAACAATTATATTAATTATTTAAGTCACGGGCGACAGAATCTTTACGATAATTGATTCATACCAATTGTCCTACGGGTCCTGAGGACAATATTGTTATTGCATTTTGTTAGTAACAATATAAGGATAATATTACCAAAATAAGAAGTTAAGACTATCATTAATAACAATTATATTAATTATTTAAGTCACGGGCGACAGAATCTTTACGATAATTTATTCATACAAATTGTCCTACGGGTCCTGAGGACAATATTGTTATTGCATTTTGTTAGTAACAATATAAGGATAATATGCCCAAAATTAGAAATTAAGACTATCATTAATAACAATTATATTAATTATTTAATTCACGGGCGACAGAATTTTTACGATAATTTATTCATACAAATTGTCCTACGGGTCCTGAGGACAATATTGTTATTGCATTTTGTTAGTAACAGTATAAGGATAATATTACCAAAATTAGAAATTAGGACTATCATTAATAACCATTATATAAATTATTTAATTCACGGGTGACAGAATTTTTACGGTAATTAATTCATACAAATTGTCCTACGGATCCTGAGGATAATATTGTTATTGCATTTTGTTAGTAACACTATAAGGATAATATTCATAAAATTTGAATTTAAGACTATCAATAATAACAATTATATTAATTATTTAATTCACGGGTGACAGAAATTTTTTGGTAATTAATTCATACAAATTGTCCTACGAGTCCAGACGTTAATATCCTTATTGCTTTTTGTTATTAGCAATATAGGGATACTATTAAAAAGAAGTATAATATAACACTAGAGCAATTCATTTAATTTTATTTTGATTTTACCGCTCATTTCGACCAAGACATAATTGTCAAGTTGTTGTAAACACTGGCGTAATTTTAATAGTAATAACATTATATTGTTGTAATGTACACTTTTGTTCCATCTACATATTGTTATTGTGTCTCTAAATAACATTAATGCGTAGATTACACATTTAATATAATTCATTACATCATGCTTGGTCTTGGTAGTGCATCTATTCGTTCAGCGTTAGGCTGGTTCACACTTACTTGAATCGCGAATCGGCTGCTGCGAATCGGCTGCTAATTTCACCGTCATACTGTGGAAGCCTACGCAATTATTATGTAGGTATTCAGTTATTTATTATTTTTTTCATTGAGCTCTACAACAATATTTTGGATGCAGGTTTCTGATCTGTTAAAACGCGCGGTGATAGTTGACTATTGTAGAGCGTACAAGTATAGTCTCACGGTGTTTGAGGCAGAAAATAAAGATATACGCTCTTGATTTTGAAAAAAAAAATTGAAATCGTCACTAAAGTGCACAAAAATTGTCATTAAAAGTTCATAAATCGACACTGAAGTAGTCCATTGTACGACGATTTCATTCAAGTTTGTTTGTTTGACTGACAGATTTGCCAACATAATCTATAAAAATAAATATTTCTTTCATTTTGACTAATTTTCAATTTAGAATAAAATATGCACTTCGGCACTTAAGTTTCTTTTTATCATTTATATGGTTTATTTTCCTCGGCCCTAAAGCCTCAGCAACTAAATTTCACATTCGTGATAAAAGTAGAACTTCAGTACTTTAATACATAAATAACAATTTTTCAACAATTCAAACTAAAACTGCATAGACTGTGAGCAGACTTATAAAATATTGAAAGGAGTAAAGAAGGCACAAATGCCTTGGTAAACAAATAATACATTAAAATATCAGAATTTAAAAAAATAAAGAGTTATGTTTTATTGAAAATGCAAGTATTTGGCATAATTGTAAAATTAACAATAATTTTCGTTTCGACGAAACCGGAAGTAGAATTCATTATCTTTTCACATAAAAAAGTGGCATTTATCTTCCACCTAAATTTGTAATTTAAACTAATGGTCTAAAATTTTAAAAAATTGCCACTTTATTGAAGGTACTCTAATATTTTAATTTAATATGTGTTAAAATAAAAGAATTTGTATTTATTTATATATTTTACTTATTTTTTTATACATAGAAGCGTATAAGCATATATTATGTATTTTGAGAGGCCCCGCAAAAAATATCCAATCGGGCCCCGCACTATCTGGATCTGGCCCTGTTGACCACCACAACTTTTGATCCTAATTTTGACATTTAGAATTATGCCAGGATTCTGGCTGTTGTAGTCATTTGTAACTTTGCCTTATGTTTCATTTTTATAGCTATAATAATTCTTGACTGGTGATTGGAAAGAAGCAAATATCTGAATATCAGTCAAAATAGGTTTATTTTCGGCTTGTACCGGTTTCGTCACGTTATGTGCCTTTTTCAGGAGCTACAACAATTATTACATTTTTTGAAAATATTCGGTGCTATTCTATAACTTTATCATTATCTGTTATCGATTGTTAAATTAATGACAATCGTTTATTTTTAATGATCAAGTTATCGATTGTCTCAATTTGTCAATTTTCAATTCTTTAGTTATTTTGTTGTATTGTAATATTGTAAGAAATATTCGTTTTCCGGGAATGGACTGTGTCATATTTTGAGTCAGAGCTCAACGTTTCGCCCGCAGTCGTATGGGACATCTTCAGGAGCAAGGGGGATAGTACTGTCTTAAAACAAGGTTACCCGACGTGTCAACCACGCTAGAGGCCGAGTTTAAGCAACAAGAGGGGGAGACTCAGTTTACAGGGTTACCCGACGTGTAAACCACGCTAGAGGCCAAATAAACCAAGTGATATTGTATATGTATATAAGTAAATATTCACTCACAGAACTGCAAAAAAAGTATAGTTTTAACAATATAAAATGTACCTACCTAAAATTTTCTAAAAAAGAAAAACTATATAATTTATGAAAGAGTAATATAAAATATTTTTAGTTTTAAATAATTATATAGGCACATTGTTCTATTGAGCCCTTTAATACCTACTATTATTTTTTATTGATTACAACAAATGATATTTTGATTATTGCTTAAAAAAACTCATTGCACAAATTAACCCAACAAAAAAATTATTATGTAGTATTTTGCTAAGAATAATTATGATTTACTATCATATATTTTTTATTTATTTAAAACTACGGTGGCATTTTGAAAGCTGATTCATTTTATGTATTTTTCTTTTCCACCGATATTCCTCTGACGTACTATTGATATTTAGTAGAAAAAAGTAAAAGAAATATCCTTTCAAACGCATATTTCTCTGGCATTGTCATATTGTAAACTATGACTGTAAAATTATTGATTACAACAAAGAATATTTTATTGATTACAAGAATGAATCCAACAAAGGAAATTTCATCAATATTTTAATAATAGCATTTTGCGAAGAAAAAATACAATAAAATTGTGGTGGAAATTATAAATATATAGTTTCGAATTCGAAGGTGCCTTGAATGTCATCATAATTGCGCTGGGCCTCGCGGTTTCTAGCAGTGGCCCTGCCCCCGGATGTCATTTCTACCATTTCGCATGTAGTGGCTATTACTTATTTGAATTATTTACATCACTCGTATTCGTTCGTGATGCAATCTGCATACTCATGAGTAATACCATACATTACATCCTCATTAAATAATATACTATTATTTCTTTCATTTTCATTATATTTAAAAACACGCCATTCCATTTATTGAAATCAGTGTAATTTCTGCCTATAGTTAATAAAAAACTTTCAGAAAATTTTGAAACCTTGTTTTTCGAACTTTTACTATTATGGAAAGAGCCCATTAGATTTTGTGTAAATCGGATAACAAGAAATGGCTCTTTACTAGAAGCTCAAAATATTATTTAAAAAAAAATACCTATAAATGTTATTTTTTCGGGATTAATGTTATTATAAAAATTAAAGATTATTAAATTTTCTATAGATTTGCATTAATACTTTTTTATATATTTTATGGACAAATTTATAAAATTATCTATAATTTAAATCCCAGAGACTACGCGTTAAACAAACAAAATGCAGTTATTCAAATGTATGTAACTGACAAATGAATGTCACTATCAAAGAACTAATCAATTCAAAGTAATATTAGTAACGTTTTAAAAAGAAAAAAGTAAATAGAACAATAGAAAAGGAATTCAATACAGTTTCCAGCATAAGTAAATATGTAGGTATGTATTTAGATTAATTAAAATTAACGATTCACAAAAATGTTTAAGCTAATCCTCATTTTTGGATTAGTGAATTTTATTTTAACCCGGTATTTAAAATTTAATATTCATTTTATTATAGCTTCGGTGGCTGAATGGTTAGAGCAACGCCTCGGGGCTCTGGGTTCGAATGCCACTAAGGCATGGATATGTGTGTGAATGTGAACCCACTCTGTAATTGGGATTTAATCCTGTTGAGGGGTTTAAAAAAGGTAGTTACTTAGATTAGATTAGACTATATCTTAAGAAATAAACTGTCAAAATTAGAGTAAAATTCGCTAATCCAAAAATACGGATTAACTTAATCTTTTTTGTGACTCGGGCTGTAAATGGCGGGAGGTATTGTGTTGGCCGCACCAGACTTTTTTATTAATGAACGATTTTAGTATGTAACCATATAGATACCACATACCATTGCTGAACAATTGTTAAAATTTATGTTTCAAACGTTACTAAACTAAAAAATTTCGTCATGGAATAAAATTAGATTTTCCAATTCATTACCTAGGATACGGTCAACGGATAAATATTATAACTAACACGTGTGTTAATTGGCGATTAATGATCTCAACAATTAACCCGCTCGCTACGCCCACGCCATAAAATGTTAATCATTAATCGCCTCTATTAACACCTCGATTAACATACTTGATAGTTAAATAACTATTAACGGAAAATACAATTACAACGAATAAACTTGCATGACAATTATATTAACTGCCAAAAACCAAAACAAAACTGTGAATCCGTTGATTGTTTCTTTGATTCAGAAATAAAGTTAGTGAATTAGAATAAACGATGAACTACGCATCAGCTTGATTCCTTAATCAGCAGTTAATCAATCAATTGCTTAATGGTCAAGTCATTTGATCTAATAATGTTTGAAAAGCATACTTTCCTATCAATCGTAGAAAAAAATAATTTTTATTTGATTAATGTATAAATGGGAAGAAAGTATATTTATATTTTTGTGTAACATTACTAGTAGTTTAGTGTCACAGTTCCTCTCCAAAGAGCGTGTTAATAGACACAGCACAGAATTAGTTTCAGATTTCCAGACAAGTTTACACTTTTTAGATAAATATCAGTGGCTGTTGCACCTCGTTCTTTTTATAGAATCTTGTATGGCTTCAACGTGACGATTCCACCTTGTTTACATGTTAAATGGAAAACGTACCCTCTTCTATTCTTTCAGTCCTTCATAAATTTTTTACACTCGAGTTCATTTTGAAATTAACAAGGATTCAATTTTGTAATTTAAACAGTTTTTCTTCCTACAGGAAGAGATAATAAATTAAATTTAATTACAGTACTAATGGGAAATAAAAAAAATCTCCTGGAAGAATTATTGGACAACAGTTCGTTAGGTTTTTTTGGGAAGCAAAAAACTAATTCTACTATTGCATCGTGGTAGGCAGTAGCAGTGACTTTACGACCCCTGCGAGGTTTGAAACTGCGCCTAATTGTGGCATTTACCGCCGCTTACAACTGCCAATTCAAATTTAAATTAACTATTGTCTGGAATTTCCTCATGACACTCACTTAATTTATAATGACATCTGTTCGCTGGTGGATTTTCCTTCCTTAACTTCATTTCAAATTCACTATGAAACAATTTACTCGAAATAATCTCGCCAATTGTCTCCGAATAGGAGGAATTTAGTTGGGTTTGGGTGATTCTTACATTCTATGTGCAAATATGAAAGTCGTACCTTAGATTTGATTTTAACTTGATTAATATGTCGTAGGCACAATACAAATTCAGGCGTTTGATAAAATGCCTAGGCATTTTACAAAAAGCCGGCAAAATGTGTTCTTTAGGACTTTATTGCGTTATGACTAGATAATTTTAGGCAATATGTCAAAATGCCGGCATAACATAAGTGAAAGAAAACGTATCTCATTTTGCCTGGTAATTTTCTGGCATTTTACAATTTCCCTGTTACTTCCTAGTCATAATAAGAAATAAATACTTATTAACTACTGTTTTATTTCGAAACAAATAAACAAGCATTTCTAAAATTAAAAGAATACGTAATTGCATAGATACAAACATTAAGTATAATCTAAAGTACACATCAAACAAATAAAAAAAAAAATATAATTAAATTCTCAAAATTAAGTAAAATTTACAAAGGCGCTACATAAAAATACGTAAGTGCATAAATAGTAAATAAAAACTCACATCAAACAAATAAAACAAAATATAATTAAAATCTCAAAATAACGAACAACACTTTTGCTTTTAAGTCAAACGTATTATTCGTTACTTGCATAATATCATCGCGATTATCACCCATTGTTCACTAATAATACAGCTAACGAACTTTAAAACAATCGTACTTTTTTGAGGTTATGTTATTGTTGACGTGCAAATGTGAAATTGAAATTACCGAGTTCGTGTGTTTTGACTAACTCATATTCGACAAATTGTAAAATGCCTGAAAATAAGCAGGCAAAATGAGATACGTTTTCTTTTACTTATGTTATGCCGGCATTTTGACATATTAGAAAATCAGTACAATCATGTTTAAAAAATTCTAATAAATATTTGAGGTATTAATTTTTAAAGTCTTCTAGGATCATTGTCTACTTGATCTCTTCAAACAATTAATATGCAAATTTGTGTACATAGTGAGTTATAGTATTTATTTACCTTTACGTATTTTAAGTAGGTGAAATACCTATATATTGTTTTTCAATTTTACAGTTAATATTTGTATTCCATAATTTAATATATCGTTTTACAAACTTACTTGCTTATTACTGGTTTCAGCATTCCCAAATCCGAAATTATTTCTTATTTTTTATTTAATTCTGCAAGTGTACACTTTTAGTGTCACTGGTCAACATGAAATATGTATTAATAATAATTACGAATTTATTTTCTATTCAACGTCAGTTAGGTACGTTATTAGATAATTCATTATTTTTAATACAAATTTCATGTCGGCAGTGGCACACTAAAAGAACACTGCAAGAATTGTATACAGAACAAGAAATAATTTTCCAAATTTTGGAAAAAAAAATTTTCGATTGAGAATCAGCAGAGTGAAATGTGTATATCCTCAGAAAAAAAATTAAGAGGTAATCTTAATATTAAGGTTTTCGGATAATTAAAAAGAAAGTCACATTTATTTTTATTGGAATCAGGGCCGTAGCCAGACCAGCGTCTTTAATAATAACGGTGTGGGTGCTCTAACCCACTATAAAATATTGTATATATTATTATTATTATTGTTATTAGTGTAAATAGTTAGTTGTAAATAAAATGCGTGTCGCTGTCCTTATTTTCCCTTCCCGAACATTTCTTTTCATTGTCAAAGTCACGTATATTTTTTATACAACATCCCTTGCAGTGACCTTGGTAATCTCAGGCTCCAAAAAATCCGCTTTCTCTTAAGTTTTCTAAGAATTCGTACATCCCTACAATGTGTTTTCTCCAAGTCTCTATACAAGTCAGTTCATCTCTCCGATTTAACTGTTTAATTATTTATTCTATTATATACCAAAATCTATGCAATTAATGCTCATTTATTTCTTTAAGTATAGATCATATTATGCTTATTTTGCAATATTTACTATTTAAGCCAAGTTTCAAACCCAGTTTGTGAATTTCTAATAAAGTATCCAATTTTTTATATTCACATAAATTAATGTTTCAGGAACACAGCGAAAATACATAATTATAAATTTGAAAAAATTCATATCTCTCTTCTTTTTAATAATTCTCAAACAATATTTATAGCGCTATTCTTGAGTTGTGAAGCACTTTTAGTAAATATATTCCAAAAAATACCTACAAACTAAAGTCGAGAGTCTTGTCGAGACTTCAAGACTTTCTCGACAAGACTCGATACTGGTCTCGTCTCGTCTCGACTTTTCAGTCGAGACTAAAATTATGGTCTTGTCTCGACAAGACCAAGACGAGACGAGACAAGACCAAGACTGGTCTTGGTCTTGCGGCAACACTAGGTTTTTTGTAAAATGTCTAGGCATTTTATCAAACGCCTGAATTTGCATTGTGCCTACGACAAATATGTTAGTATAACGTATGGAACGTAAGTTTTGAGAAGAAATTTACATTGAAATTTCTACTTAATTTTGATGTCTGATTTAAAGATAATGAAAACAACAAATAAATCATGTTTTGTGAAATAATTGCGTAGGCTTCCACAGTCTGAGTCATGAGAAATATTCGTTTTCCGGGAATGGACTGTGTCATATTTTAAGTCAGAGCTCAACGTTTCGCCCGCAGTCGTATGGGGCATCTTCAGGAGCAAGGGAGATAGTACTGTCTTAAACAAGGTTGCCCGACGTGTCAACCACGCTAGAGGCCGAGTTTAAGCAACAAGAGGGGGAGACTCAGTTTATAAGGTTACCCGACGTGTAAACCACGCTAGAGGCCAAATAAACCAAGTGATGAAAGGAAGGCCGAGAAGACAGTTATTTACTAATCTAAAGATACGGTAGATGAGCAAAGCTAATGAGGACCAATGGGAATCGAGTTCGTAATGGTAGATTGGGCGTGTCGTGTTCCGAGAATCACAGGTTTCCACATGTGGCTCAAGAAATAGCCATCATCCCGATTGATGTTATTAGGATGTTTCCATATTTCTAAAGTTTCCCTGTATTTACGTCTCAGATTTATCAAAAATACGTTTTTCAATGAATCTGTCTATTAAAAAGTATGAACAAATGCATGGATATTCTGTGACATTGCCTTTTATAAATCTATTTCGGTTGAATAAAGAAACAACAAGTTATATATTTAATATCTTGTGACTATACTTTTATGGAAACAATAATTAATTAAATATTGGTGGCTGTTATAATTTTGGATTGAGCCATCAATGTATAAATTTAATTACATGTTTAATAAATGTTCCTGCACTTTTGTTGAACGCAAACAAATCCCAATTTTTTTCTAAATAATTTAAAATAAGTTCGTTCTCCTCTATTTTTTCCATAATAATATTTGATTGATTTATTTTTTGACAAAATAATATATTTGCAACAAATTATTTATTTTTTGACGGTTGTGTTCCCATGGCATCTTACGAACAGTGCATGTACTTTAAGGAATAATAACACAATATTTTTTGATAAAAATACATTTCGAACTTGTAATATAGAATAACTACGTGTATAACATAAATCTGCATTAAAAATAGTGTTTCATTCCTTTACAGTTTTTAAATTAATTGACGATATACATAGATATGTTTATTGGGTATTCTATAGTTGTTAAAACTGCTTATGTGAAAAAACAAAAAGAGCATTATATGTATCTATCTTCACTTAAGTTATATAACGGAGTCCGTTTTGGAGTCAAATTTTAACGTACACTATTATTCACGAAAGATGACTATTCAAGGTCATTTGTTCGAAGAAAGAATACACATCATTTTATAGCAGTAGCTCAGCAACATTTTGTATTCGAAAAAGAAAGATTAGGTATTTGACCTATGTCTATTTAATTTATGTGGTGTGACAGATATACGTAAATAGTAGCATTACTTTCTAACACACTATAAATAATAATGACATATGTCGTAGAATTACAGATACCTAATTATCTACTACACTGCCCTCTGTACGAATATTTGCCCAGTGGCGTTGACGTTTAAATCAAATTATTATTCCTTGGTTTATAAGTTAAGTCTACGTTTTTGTGTTTTGCAAAAACATAAGTGAAGAACATAAATCTTTCAGAAAGGCATTATTTAGAAAGAAACATAATTTTCAAATGAATTATTCTTATCATGTCAGTTAAAATGTGTGTCCATAAATATTTCATGTTGCACGCCTATGCAAACGAAATGCAATGAAGTTATCATCAAATAATATTATATCAGACGGCTCACAAATGACCTTGAATAGTCATCTTTCGTGAATAAAAGTTTATCCGTTTTTTCATTTCTTCGGAATATGAAATTTTAACGGATCCGTTAAAATATCATTTTTAAACGGGTTCCGTTGAAATTTTAACGTTTAACGGGGTGCCTTTAGAATAGACCTCTTATTACTTTATTTATATCCCTGTAAATACTCATTATTTGGAGATCCTCTACATTTTGTGATGCATTAAGCTGTCGTATTTAAACGTACGAATACTTTAGACATTATTGTTTTACGATATTTTTATGCACAAATTTGTCACGGAGACATATGGACAGCCTCCTTGTGCAAAGCGGTAACATGATCTGGGGATATATTTCAGAGTTTCTCTCAGTGCAGTGTGCATTGCAGTGCATTCCTCTCATTTCCTTAGGGCCGGTTTGTCCAGTTTGCCGATTAACAAAACATTGTTTAACACTTTACGGTTTTATGTTTTCGGACGTGTGCTGTGAATTATTGGATGTAAATAAACAGCGCTGAATTTAGAGCGAATGCTTTGTTTACCGTTATGTGGATGGATTGCAACAGCGTTTATATTTACCCTGCACTTCACAAAATTGCAATTTTATTTGGCAAATGCCAACAAACATTTTTATAAACAATATTGTTTACGGGGATGGACAATGGACAAATAAATCATAGAATAAATACGGAAAAAATATTGTCATTCACACAATACAAAAGAGTAGAATTCACTAGAACTTTTGAAATTGGAATATTGAATAACATAATTCATTACAATAATAATAAGGATTGATTACAACAATTAATACATTAATTGATTACAACAATTAATATAATAAGAAAACAACTTTAAAAGCAAAACACAGAAATCATTTTCAATTTAATTATAATACTTAAAATTGATTATGAAAAGGGCCTTAAAAAGCAATTTACTTTCACCACACATGTCAATAGTAAGTACGTCGAATTGCAGACCACGGATCATATGTTGCAGACTACAATGTTTCGCATTGATTTTTGACGGATGACGGATCACTGATTTTTTGGGGACGATATTTATCCATGTTTGAAATCATTTTTGATATTATTTACCGTCACATGTGACACATCCAAAGCAGTACAAACTCGCTAAAATGTAATAATATTCAGTGCCGTATTCAGCGGGGGGCTTAGATGATTGAAAAAATAAAATCAAATGGCTATAGTCTTTATTAGGTATTAATTTTAGACCACTAGTTTATATTATAGGGGGCGAACTTAACGACTTTTTATTTGTATGAGAATCATTCTTACATGAGATATAATATTATGTAAGATCTTACTTACCCAGAACAAGGGGCAAGAAGCAAGAGTCCACAGAAACTTCGCGTCGGTGTTGTACCTAGAAAAAAATTTGACCTTTACCGGATGCATAATTTGTTTTTAATTATTTCATACAATTCGAATTGACGAAAATTAAAAAATAAAATTAAATAAAATTTAAGTACAATAATAACTAAAAAAATTACGATTTTACCTCAAAAAATATCTGAGGTGGCCAACACATGACCTTCCGCCAATTCCATGTTTGAAATAGCAATAAAATTTAAGTAAACTATCACTTCCGGTTGATCGTTCGTAAACAAAATCTAATTTGTTGTTCCAATAAATAGAAAAGTCTGTAATACCAAATTTTGGACTATATTTTATTGTTTTTCCTCGAAAATCTGTTAAGAGCTCCAAATTAAGTACCACTTCCGGTTTATCATGTAGGTATAGTCAAAATCTAACGTTGTTTCAAATTATACACGTGTTTTAAATACCAAATTTGAGAAGTTTTGGATCATGTTTTAATATATTTTTTCAAGATTATCTGTTTATAGCTTCCTGTAAAGTAGTACTTCCGATTTATCAATTTTAGAAAACATCTAATATGTCGTTCTTATTAATATAAAAGTCTTAAATACCAAATTTGAAAAGTTTTGGATTGTATTCATTTGTTTTTCACGAAAATCTGTTCAAAGCTTAAAATAAAGTATCACTTCCGGTTTATCAATTTTATCCAAAATCTAATATGTTGCTTCTCGTTATATAAAAGTCTTAAATACTAAATTTGACAAGTTTTGGAATATATCATATTATATTTTTCACGAAACTCTGTTCAGAGCTTGAAGTAAAGTATCACTTCCTGGTTATCAATTTTAGAAAAAATCTAACATGTTCTCATTAATATAAAAATCTTAAATATCAAATTTGAAAAGTTTTGGAATATATCATAAAATATTTCTCACGAAAATCTGTTGAAACCTTTAAGTGAAGTATTACTTCCGGAAATCAATTTTAGCCAAATTTTAATATGTTGTTTCCCTTGATACAAAAGTCTTAAATACTTAAATTTAAAAGTTTTGGATTATATTTTAATAGTTTTTCATTAAAAACTGTTATGGGCTTCAAGTAAAGTATCACTTCCGGTTATCCAATTTTACCCAAAATCTTATCAACTATTTATATGAATGCAGAAAGCTTAAATACGGAAAATAAATATATTTGGAAGTTTTTACCTCCCGCTACCCTTGGTAAGGGAGGTATAGGGATCGTGCTAAAAATCGCATATCGAGATTTTGCTGAATGACCACGTTTTAAGGTCCCTAGAATCCAATTTTAAGATTTTCACGATGATGTCTGTGTGTATGTATGTGTGTATGTTTGTATGTTGTGTATGTGGATCATTTACTCTAACTCAAATACTATCATTCAAAAAAAATTTAAACCTTGTATTTCGAACTTTTTTTGTAATGGAAAGAGCCCATTAGATTTTGGTGTAAATCGGGTAACCGGAAATGGCACTTTACTAGAAGCTCAAAATAGTTTTTCTTCGAAAAATACCTTTAAATGTTATTTTTTCGAGATTAATGTTATTATAAAAATTAAAGATTATTAAATTTTCTACAGATTTGCATTAATACTTTTTCTATATATTTTATGGATAAATTCATAAAATTATCTATAAATTTAATCCCGGAGCCTACGCTTTAAACAAGCAAATCTCCTTGGTTACACAGTTCATATCTTAAATGTATGTAACTGACAGATAAATGTCACTGTCAAAGGACTAATCATTTCATTAATAACAGTAACGTTTTAAAAAGAAAATAGTAAATAGAACCCTAGTTATATAGAATGATCTTAATACAGTTTCCGCAATTACTAAATATGTAAGTATACAAATTTAAATTAATAAAAATTAAATAGCGGGAGTTTTGGCCACATCAGAT
Organism: Harpalus rubripes; assembly: GCA_963082715.1. Lineage (NCBI taxonomy): Eukaryota > Metazoa > Arthropoda > Insecta > Coleoptera > Carabidae > Harpalus > Harpalus rubripes. Next base: position 10,583,843 of record OY720448.1, read on the forward strand.
TTTTTATAATAGTTATCGTGGAGGAAAAAATCGTCACACACAGACACCTTCGTCAAAATAGTAAAAACGTGTTGTAGGGAGCTTAATTCGTGCTTATTTACTGAAAACTCACCATCTAATTTTTGGACCGATAACATTACCTCCCTTACCTACGGTATGACGAGAGGTAAAAACATTATTGAATTTTTTACCAAGACAATAGTTATCTTCTTTACTTACAGGTGATGGATTCAGAGGTTATTCTAACGTGCAGTTGGACACAAAATGTGCAGTAGGAAAAGTAAATTGTGCAGTGGGAAATTAAAATCTGTGCAGTTATTTTTCATTTATTACGAATAAACCAAATAATTTTTTTTTAAAAAGGAACTAAACATATTAGTCAGTACTATAACCCTTAGTATTAGTGACATAGATTTTGAAACATCCTGTGTAGGCACTAAAATTGTACTAGCTTTTTCCTCAGACTCTTCGCTTGTCTTATCCTCATCATTGGCTTTGGCCTCAGCAAAAATACCATTAGAGTTGCTCACGCTTATCATTGTGGCTTTCCGGGGATCTCATTGTAACAGAGAAGGCATGTTGTAATAAATATACAAAACCGCATTTTCGGAATCTACCGACAAGCTATTCCGAGACACCATTTTATATTTTTTAAATTTAATTCCGAAGAAATACTCGTACTTAAAAACTAACTCTGGAAGCGTCAGTTTCCGCAACTTTTCTATTTGTGGATGTTCTAGTATTTCGTTATAATCCAACTTGAATTGAATTAAACAAAGATCTTTCACCAAAATATTATAAACCTATACTCTGTTCCATTTAAGCCATTCAGTATTGTAGAGAATAGGGAATACTTTTAACCTCTCTGATTGGCTGAAATTGGAGACAAGAGACAAGTTTATCCAATGTAATTTCGGCTACTTAAAATTGGCGTTGATGCGAGCGACATCTGCTGAATGGCTTGAAGGGAATAGAACAGGGGTCGGCAACCTATGACCCGTGGGTCATCGAGTGACCCATTTGGTAATTTCAAGTGACCCACTTTAGTTCCGAAAATAAAGTATAAAATATACAAACATTTTTTTCTTTTTCCCAAAAAATTTTTGTCGCAAAGTTATGAACGTACCAAATTTGAATCCAGTATAACATATAAAAAATCAGTTAAAGCCCCACCCCCGCCTGACTGGATATAGAATCGGCCGATAGTATGCGGAATACAGCGACATTGTCCGAACAAATTGTACCATTCCTGGACGCGCGCGTGTTTGTAATTATTTTCTTAATAAAATATATCTTATTATTTAGTAAAATGCTGTTTTAATACGAAAATATCTCTGACCCAAACGTCTCTTTAATACTCGCATTTTGGTTGATTTTGACCCGCGGCCAAAAAAGGTTGCCGACCCCTGGAATAGAATATACAGGGATTTATTTTCTTGTGCAGTGGAAAAAAATCCTTAGAATAACCTCTGGATGGATTGTAATAAAAAGAGTTCTGAAACCATTATCATGTTTGTCTGATTGTATACTCATTCCCTGCTAATTTCTTGTCGAATACGATCTGTCAAATGACTACTGTATCATTTCGCAACGCTTGCAAAAACCTATGTCTGTCACCACTCTGTTCCAGTCTTCATTATTCACGTCACAATCTTGCGTAATCTCCAATCATCACGTCTTAATTCGCGTATTTATTCCAACAATTACTCGTGTGGCAACGGCAGGGAAGTGGCAAGGCATTCACAGCAATCTGTCTGTGATCTGTCTGTGGTCGTTCATGCTTCAAGCTTCAAGCGTTCGGGCGCAATGCATAATTCAATACGGAGTGCCGATAATAGCCAGTCCACGACAACGACAGTCAGCCACGACGGATCATGTGCAGACACTCTGAGTGCGTTTTGTTGTTGCCCGCAAAGCTTAATAACGTTCTCCAGATAGACCATGTGATCGATAGTTACAGGTTTTATTTTAGATTGATATATTTGAGAAAAGAGGAAATAAAATTGTAATTACCTAAAATAGTTTTCTTGTTTTATGTTGGTGAATAAAAAAGGGAAAACTGTATTTATAACCAATATAAAAACAGTAGAAGTAGACATTTTATTTTATTTTATTTTAATATATACACTACCCAACAGTAAAAAACCAATGACAGGGTAGGAAAAACAATAATTTACACATAGATTACATGTTGCAAACTACAAAACATAGTTAAGATTTACAAACCTAAATCAAATTGTAAGGTTAATAATAATTTTATCGAATTTATTAAGTGAAATAGAGAATAAGTCAACTTTATTATCTAGTTTGTTGAACAAACTACACATACGAACTATAGGTGACTGGGAAAGCAGGTTCGTTCGGGCCGAGGGAAGATAAAACGTATATGACAGTCGAGTACGAAATGAAGGAACAAGGAAATTAATATATCTGAGACAATTCGGATCATCTATAAGATAATTGACCAACTTATAAAGATGTACAACTGCATAAATTGAACGTCTAACTGATAATGATTGACAATTGAATATATATTTAGTAATAAATCGTATGAGACCCGATGATCAGGATAAGAACCAATTATTTTAAAATTCAACATCTACACTTCTACGCTGTTATGGTTGATAATAAACTTTCTTGTTTAAAGTATCTATAGCATTAAAGCCCTTCAATATTTTGCTAACATGTCTCCATTGGTTATTATTGCAATAAGTATTTTTTTGTTTTATTACATGACATTGGTTTAATATATGCGATTCTGTTAACTTTTGATGTTCTTGGATTTAAAAATATTGTGTTTTCTACCTGTTACACAAATAGTCTCATTTTGATCAAACTTTCACATTGGTTGTTTTTGTATCGTAACAGATATTTTCTATAATCGTCAATTTTCAATAAAAATGCAAATTGCGAATCTCAAATTTAACAATTTACAACTTCTGAGTCAACTTTTCAGTCATCGTTAGGGCCGGATCCAGATAATACGGGGCCCGATCGGATATTTTTCGCGGGGCTCCTTAAAATACATAATATATGCTTATACGCTTATATTTATAAATAAAATAAGTAACGTATATAAATAAATACGTATTCTTTTATTTTAAAAAATATTAAATAAAAATATTATTAAGACTACAATAAAGTGGCAATTTTCTATTATTAATTTTAGACCATTAGTTTAAATCACAAATTTGGGTGGAAGATAAATGACACTTTTGTGTGTGAAAAAATATAATTCAACTTCCGGTTTCGCCGGAACGGAAATTATTGTTAATTTTTTAAATGTTATGGTATAGGGCGCGAGTAGACACGTGACTGGAGCAACCTTGAAATGCTTGGGATCAGCTGATGTGTGCGCATGTAATTTTGACCAGAACAATTTCACTTTGACGAGACCAATGTTTTGACTTATTTTAATTTTGAACTGTTAAAAAGTTATTATTTTTAATTTTATGTGTGTATTCTAAAATGAAAACATTGTAGCAGTACAAAATGAAAATAAATCAAAACATTGGTTTTGTCAGTAACATTGTACTTGTCAAAGTGACAACGCGCACACAAATTAAAAGCAGTTCAAGATCGCTCGAGTCACGTGTCTGCTCACACACTTTATATGTTTTAATGTTTTTATATTTTCGGAAAATATTTTAAATTAGTTTTACAGTTATGCCAAATACTTACATTTTCATTAAAACATAACTTGCTTTATTTTATTAAATTCTGATATTTTAATGTAGTATTCGTTTACTAAGGCATTTGTACTTTCTTTACTCCTTTCAATATTATAGGTCTGCTCGCAGCCTATATAGTTTTAGTTTGAATTGTTCGAAATAGTAAAAGAAATGATACGTCAGCTAAACGTCTATATATTTCTCCAAACTAAGAAGACACAAAAAATGTAATATTAAACTGATAGATTCCTGATACATTAATATATCATAATTTTGAAAAATTGTTATTTATGTACAAGGTACTGAAAGTTCTACTTTTATCACGAATGAGAAATTTAGTTGCTGAGGCCTAAGGCCGAGGAAAATAAACCGTATGAGTGTAAAAAGAAACTTCAGGGCCGAAGTGCATATTAAATTTTATTTCTAATTGAAAATTTGTGAAAATGAAAGGAATATTTATTTTTATAGATTTTTTTGGCAAATCTGTCAGTCAAACAAACGAACTTGAATGAAATCGTCGTACAATGGGTTAATTTAGTGTCGATTTCTAAACTTTCAATGACAATTTTTGTGCACTTTAGTGACGATTTCTATTTTTATTTTTTTTCAAAATCAAACAAATCCGGACACCGTGAGTCTATACTTGTACGCTCTGAATAGTTTCCAAAATATTGTTGTAGAGCACAATGAAAAAAAAATAAGTAACTGAATACACATATAAATGTTTCCGGTTTCTTTATTTTTATACGTTCCCTGATTGTTGAAAAATTAAGATGACTTTTTTAAAAATATATTTTCTTAATACAACTTTTAATCACAAACATTGTTAAGCGCGGGGCCCGTATAAACGCGGGGCCCAATTTGGTCTAATCGGTGCAATCGGCTTATATCCGGTCCTAGTCATCGTCAGAAGCTGGCCAGCACAACTAGTAACTACAGATGCGTTTCACAATATTTAATTACAGAATAAACATGCCAGTGATTTTGTTTTAATAAAAATGAAAAGATTAAAAGGACAACCTTGTACCGAATAATAAAAAGGCATGAAGATACTGGAATTGTAGATTTTTAAAATCCTAGTCTTTCAAAAACAGATGTAGCTGAACTAGCAAAAAAGTCTGCTTTATCGCAGATCATTTTCAAGATTTATTTTTCACTAATTTTTACTGCTTATGATTTAAAATAATTCACCTTTGCTTAGTCAAAGTTAATTGGTGAAACAGTCAACAAACAAGTAATTATTTCAAATGTGGCTCAATAATTTACTGCACCACCGTTTTAACCTTTAATTTCCACCCTTTCCTTCTCTTTATAAATTCACCCCCCTTGTCAATTAAGTCATGTAAGTAGCTAGTCCCTTTGGAAGGTCGCATACAGGGCTGGATGTACCGACACTCAGGTGATTTCTCGCATAATTAGAATATGGCATGACTGGCGTTGGCGTGCGGCTTTGCCTCGTCGCTTTGCCCGACGCGCTCAACGACAAAGTGATGGATCTCTGCCCGATTTAGGGAGGGCTCAACCACGAATTATTACAGGGAATATAGGATAGGTTGTGGAGAGCTGCATCAAATTTGAATTAAATATGGAATAGGTGGTTAATAGGGCTATGTTTAGATGACAGTATATTGCAGTGGGGTGTGACCTCTAACGAATTTACAGAAAAATTATTGAAAACTTTTACAAAGGGAGAGGTTTTACAAAAGAAACGAACAACTTCATTCATTGAAGTTTCTAGATTATGACGTTATATTGTTGTGGCGTCAATTTGAGAGCAACAAGATTGGTAAAAACCAAATAATGTACGAGAAAATGAATCATTTAGTAAGTTTACATGGGGCTGTCCTTAAATTACGTAACGCAAAATTAGGAAATTTTTGATACCCCCTCCCCCCTTTGTAACGCACCCGTAACGCAAACATGAACCCCACCCATATATTACGTAACGCAGTACTTGACCCCCCCCCCCATTTTTTTACTGGATATAAAAGTATATGGCCTCATTAATATTCAGTTAAAATTTGAAATAGAAACTATTTAAATTAATGTACATAAAGATGAAAAATAACAGAACAGAACAGAAACTATTTAAATTAATGTACATAAAGATGAAAAATAATGTACTACTCTTGCCCTACGGCTTGTCACCCAAATTTCTTTCCTGGATATAAAAGTATATGGCCTCCTTAGTATTCAGTTAAAATTTGAAACAGAAACTATTTAAATTAATGTACATAAAGATAAAAAATAATGTACTACTCCCCCAATTTTTTTACTGTATATAAATAAAAGTATATGGCCTCCTTAATATTCAGTTAAAATTTGAAACAGAAACTAATTAAATTAATTTACATAAAGATGAAAAAATAACAGCACAGAAATTAAAAGCATATGCATTTCCATATGCTTTTAACAAACTATTGAAAAGTTTTTCCTTATCAACACTACTTGAATTCATGTTTTAATATGAATTGCATTGCACGAATGAAATACCATACTGGCCCGAATTTGAACTGTGCCCGACATATTATGTTGACTGTTGACTGTCTGCATATACGAATTAGCACCGCGAAATTTGAATGTTTCAAAACTATTAAAGCAAGTTTAGCAATATTTTTTATATTTTATCGTTACGTAACGCCCACATTAACCCTCCTCCACCCACTCGTAACGCTGCGTAACGCTACTCTTGACCCCCCCCGCCCTCTTGAAGCGTTACGTAATTTAAGGACAGCCCCCATGCAGTTTTCAAACCGTTTTCAAAACTAAAAACGTTTTGAAAACGCCATGTATACAGTGTCAAAACGGTTTTGAATTAACACAAACCAAAACTAAAATTCACGGGTTTGTCTTGGAAACTAGTTTCAAAACTACTCATGTAAACACTTAAAATTCAATTTCGGTATTGCGCATGCGTACATAGCATACCGTGTCTGTCGCTTTGTGTTATTTGGTGTTAGTAACCTACAAAAAAAAAACTGACAGTTGTGTAGTTTTAGTGCGCAGTGGTACAAAGTAGAAAAAATTATTGGAAAAATGGCAAAACGAAAAATTTGGAGTGAAGAGGATTTGTCACTTACTTCAGCCACATACGCATGCGTCGAAACTGTTTTCAAATCAATCTATAAACCTGTTTTGAAAATTGCATGTAAACAGTTTCGCGTAATTTTGATTGAAAACTGAAACCATTTTCAAAACTGCATGTAAACGTAGTAATTGTAATTATAGTAGAACTAAACTAGTTCATGGCTTTCGGATAATAACAAAACAATTTTTTTTGTTTCCGGCAAGAACTAAACAAGTCCGGTAAGCGCGTTAGTTTATTTTTAAACATTATTTCCTTCTCTTATTTTATACTTTATTTCATGTGGTAAATGCAAAATTTTTACAAAAACAATACAAGTCCAGCTTTTTTCTTTTTCATTAATGGTAGATCTACAAATAGCATTTTCTCCTGAAGTGTATATGTTACTGTTAATGCCCGAAAATCAGTAAATCTAAGGATTGATGTGCATAATCTGATTTACCAATTGTATGTGGTAAATCTACGAACAATTGTATAATTAATATAATTTCGAATGTTGAAACCTAGTAGTGCAGTTGCAAATTGGTATTGCATTTTTATATATGTCGTAGTAGTTGTAAAACCCGTATTTTTGTGCGTTAGGTTAAGTTATTGTTGTTATAAGTAGACAAATATGCAATTTCAGCTTTAATAGCCCGAAATTATATTATACAATTGTTCGTAGATTTACCACATAAAATTGGTAAATCCTAGGTTTTGCTCGTCAATACTAGGATTTATCGATTTTCAAAGATTTACAGTAACATAAATACAATGTATTCAAATAATCCTTGTCAGAGTAGGCTATGAACAGAGAAACGTATATGTCTGATCATTATTCAATTCAAAAGTCAAATTGTCAAAATTCATCTTGAAATGTAATTTTAAGGAGAAAAGATAATAAAGAAGGATACAGTATATTTCCTTTCGCCGTTTTATAATTTCTATTTCTAAAATAAGCTGTAAGAAGAAATGCTTTGATATCGTTCGATAACATTTTTGACAATATCTCGAGTCATACTAACATTTAATTAAATACATTAAATTGACATACGTTTCTTTGTTCATAACCTACTGCGAGTTAGGATTTTTTTTGAACACACTGCACATAGTATACCTACTCTATTCTATAGAGCGTTGGGTGAGATAGGGCCTAAGATTCTAGCTCTCTGATTGGTTCAAACGTGAACCGAGTTTACACAGCAAAATAATTGACGCGAAATTTAAATTTGCTTAACAACTGTATCAATTATTTTGATTTATGTTTTGCCGTCTGACATAAAATAAATAAAAGTCAACAAAGTCAAAAGTACACGATTTATTACTTATTAATTTCTGTTTAGTTCTATTTGTTATATTATTGTTCTTTTGGTTTATATAATTTTCATAGTGTTTTGGCGTTATATTTCTTATTATAAAGCTTTTGTTGTGCGAGTTTTCTTAGTTTTTAGTCAGTTTTGTTTTGTTCTCTTCGTTAATATTATGGATAAAAATCCTGAACCAGGTTTTACCAATGTTTAAAAACGGCCAAAAGGAAAGACTCCGAAGCGGGCACAAGAAATGGTGTAAGGGAAAATAAATACTGATGAATTTTGTAACAAGATATAGATCCAAAATTCTTCTAGTTATACCTACATTCGATAAGATTTTTTATAAAATAAAAGCCAAAGAATGTGTAAAAACATTTGTCCAATAATAAATGGTCGCAAAAGTAATATTAATTGAATCCAAATATTGATCGTATATAGCAACAACTGTTGATTACAACAATGAATTTATATTATAAATTCTATTTTATTTTTAATACATAAAGTACAACTACTGAAGTATCAGTCACGTATAATAATATAATATAATATTGACAGACCAGAACGGAACAAAATTTGCACAATTGAAAATAGAGAAAATATAATGCAAAATTACAGTTGAAATCACATTAACTGTACATTGTATAGAAAATGTCAGAATTTAAAATGCTTCAATTATTAAATTGACAGATATTTGTAAAGGTCGAATAAAATAAAATAAATAAATATATCATCACGGCATATTACCCATTGCTGGTTGTGCCAATCTGCTTTGTACGCAGATTTCGGTAATGATGATGACATATTTGTACCGTGCCAGGCGTCACCTCACGGGCACTCATTGCTGGCGTGGAGCGTGCACCACAGGAGCCAATTTTGTGCCATTTAAAATTGGAAATATTTGGCGTCGGTCGGGATCGAACCCGGTTCCCCAGATTCTCTCAGGCACGCGGCCACGAGACCCCATGTAAAGGGCGAACATACTGATAATAAATATTCCTAAATTTAACTAGAATTATACACTGTTCCATTTAAGCCATTCAGTAGATGGCACTGGCAACAGCGCAAATCTGAAGTAGCCGAAATTACATTGGGTAAATTTGTCCCTTGTCTCTAATTTCAGCCAATCAGAGAGGACAAAACTATTCCCTATGCTCCGCAATACTGAATGGCTTAAATGGAACAAGGTATAAAACAGTTGGTAGTACAATTAAAACACTTCATGTCACTATTTCGAACAATATTGTACAAACACAAAAAATGTTTTCTGTTTTTAGCAATGTGGTCACCTGAATACCAAACCGTAACAAAATTGTTAAGCTCCTTGTTAAGAGAATCTATTTTTTAACAATATTGATAAGTTAACAATGGGCACGAGAATAAGGCTGAATGACGAAATTATTTAATATTGAAATTTATGCAAATTATAATAAAATAAATAAAATGTCAAATTTGAGTCATTAAATATTTAAATTTGATATATGTACATAAACAACTGATGTATATTAATTTTATTATTCTTTGTGAACTTTGTTTCTCATTATGTTTGAAAATTTATGCTAATTAATAATTAATTTAAATTACAGTAGGTAGGAATTAAATTTTCATTTTTCCACAAATAAACTTTACAGGCAGTATTTTTGTTCGTATTTTATATTTGCATTTGTTACTGTCAGACTAATTTATTTTCATTTCCAGGTTCT
>OY720448.1:10598587-10721087 GCA_963082715.1 Harpalus rubripes
TATTAATACAATGAAACGCTGTTGTGGTTAATTTTTATATTTTATGGCCCATATATTATGGTTATATATAAATTTGAATAACTCTATTTATAATAAAATATTTATTTCGAATCCATGTTATGACAATGTACCTATCTAATTTTGGTTTCTTTCTTTTTCAGTAACTATGAACTAAATTTCTAAAATGAATAAGTGGGTAGAGCGAACATCTCAAGCACATGGGTAAGTTTTTAAGTGTACTTAAAGTGCTATTGTTGTGTGTGCTTAAATGATATTTGTCTTAAAAAAATGGATACCAACATTTTGAAGCAATTAATTAGCTCGTATATACTCAACCGGTAAGAGAGGCATGATTATATTTCATGCAAAAAATAAATACCTAAATAATTAAAAAAATGTGTAATATAAATGTTTTAAATCAAAATGGTAATTAAAAATAACGAACTGCTGATTCAAAAGTCGGACATTAAAAATAATTAATTGCACTGTGCAAAAAGTATAAAACGGGTAACGGTAATTATTTTTAATCATTAATATTTATTCCCGAATCGTAGTATATTTTTAGATAAAGATCTTGTTAACAGAAATTATTTATTATAATTATTATGAATAAAAAAGATATATTTATTATTTAAACATATCTGATAGTAGGTTACTACAAGTGTAACAAATTCCTCTTATGAAAAACTTTCTTACACGCTACAAAAAATTGACGCAGGTCTTTATGGGAAAACTTTTTGAGACAATTTTAATAGGTGCCACAGGAACTTTCGATCGCCTTTTGTTTTTGAGTAAAACTTGTTTTTCACTTATTTTGAAAATACTTCACATTTCGCTTATTATAAGAGGTATATAAAAGGATATTGTGTTATTAAGAGTAAAAGTGATACTTTGTGTGGCGAGCATGGAAATTTGCACGACGAGCGAAGCGAGTCGGACAATTGCATGCAAGGCCGCGCCGTGCGGTTGGCAGGTTGTACCCTGCACAAAGGCGCCTGACTTTGAGGGGCGCCGTTTCATGGCAGTAAAGTAAATAATAGTAAATTTTAAAAAATGCTCTTATTCATAAAGAAAAAATTACTATACAACTTACAAATTAACATGTAGAAGTGAATATAATTTGTTTGCATTAGAGCTCTATTTATAAGTAAAATAATTATCGTATCAATCGGTTCGTTATTATTCTAGCATTGTTATATTGAAATAATAACTATGAAAATGTTGATTACAACAATGAATATATTGATTATAACTCAAGAATATTAATTACAACAATGAATCCCACAATGAATCCAATATTTAAATACCTATTATCATTTTACAAAGAATCAAATGCATATACAATTCTGAAATCTGTTGTAAAATTGTTGATTACAACAAACGATTTAGATTATAACCTATTGATTACAAGAATGGAAAATTTTATCAATATATTAAATCTAGCATTTTTGAAGAACAAAAAGTATAGTTTAAACTTTAATTTGCAAATTTTACATCATGAGGGGAAGGGGCGCTAAAATGTAACATAGCACAAAGGCGCCTAATACCCACGGAGCGGCCCTGATTGCATGCGAGGGACACAAAGACACTTTTATTCCGAGTGACACATTATTTTCCTTTTCAAACGCACTACTTTTCTTTTTATTCGCTAATTCTATGTAGTTTCTATGTATATTTATTTATTTTATTTCTACGCCGCTGGTATAGAGATTAGCTATATCTACTCCGGCGGCGCAGAAATTAGCTTTTTCTACCTTGTGAATCAAGTCACAAAAATGCAATTTCTACGACGTTTGAAAAAAAAATGTTTGTCTCACCACTGTCTCACTAAAGTAGTATGAACTGTTTATTGCTAGGACACGGGTAATACGGGATACGGTGTATATAAACATATCAATAACAGCCGGGGCATTATATGAGAGCATAATAGTTCATTATGCCCTCATTATAATCATATCATGAACTGAATATAATGAAAATTATTTTTTCTACAAATCTATTAAAAGTGGGCTTTTTAATGTTTGTTTTTCGCGTTAAAAATGTCATTTTATGACACCAGTGTTAAAAGTGACAGATCATTGTTACTTTTGACACTAGTGTTAAAAGTGAATGTCAAAATATTATTAGAAATGCAAATTTAAATAAAAAAATAGTGTTTGTAGAATAAATAGTGTATGATATATACGTGTTAAAAGTGATTTTATTTTGTTCGAAAGTTTGGATCACTCCGCTTCGCGTCGTGTCCCAAACTTCCTTCTCACAAAATAAAATGTCACATTTAACACATATCATAAATAACTATTCTTTTTAATTATAATTCATTACAATAATAATGATTGATTACAACAATTAATACATTAATTGATTACAACAATTAGTATAATAAGAAAACAGCTTTGAAAGCACAACAGAGAAACATTTTTTGATTTAATTATAATACTTAAAATTGATTATGAAAAGGGCCTTAAAAAGCAATTTACTTTCACCACACATGTACATAGTAAGTACTTATCTAAACCTTTATTCGCAAGTGAAAATACCGGCCATAAAAATAATGTTAAGAATTTAATTATTAGGTAACAGATATAGAATCAAAAAAATCTGATGTGGCCAGCACATTACCTTCCGTCAGTTATATGAGGTATTTACGAGACTTCTACGGGTAAACTGTTACCGGTAAACAGCTTTTTATCAGGTTATAGCTAACTGAAACGATATTTTAAGAACGCAAGTGGTAAACAGGGTAGATCCATAACCTATGAAAAAATTTGAAACAGGTTCGAAATTTAATGTAGTTAACAAACTGAGCAGAGTCCTACTTTGAACACATTTCCACTTTTAACGCGCGCGCTTCGCTTTGCATCACTACCTTTTTTTGAGATTAGACTCTTCATGAATCCGGTAGATGGATCTATTGAACAATTTTCGAACACGGTAACTTTTTACCACTCGTGTTTTCGAACACAGTCGGTAGATGGTATCTACCGGTAATTTTCGTAAACGCGTATGTTTTTTATATAAAATCCATACAGAAAGTTCCTTGCAAAAGATTTTAAATTTCTTCTAGGTACATTACCTTTCGACAATTGTATGTATTTTATACAAATTCCATACAGAAAGTTTCGAGCAAAAAGATCCTATATTTCGAGTAAAATTATAACACACATACAGGCCCGGATTAGCATTTCTTTACGCCCTAGGCCAAAATTCATGACTGCACCCCCCTCTCCCCCTCAATATATACCGAGTTTTAATAATACTTGATTTCATTAAATTTTTGTTCTATATCGGTGCCTTTATGAGTCTATAAACGCACTGAAAACATGTTAAGAAGATCTATAAACGTACTGTTTTTGGAGCTTTTCGTTTTCTATTACTTACTGCTTTTAAAACTGATACATAAATGACATCAACATCAAATTGCTGACAGTCAACAAAGAATTTTCATCCCTGAAGTTCAATTTGTTAGAGGGAAATGCTACCAACGTAACTGATTTTACAACTAGCTAAAGATTACCACTTTTATTTTGCTTCTCTATCTCTCAAATGAAACGCATGTAAACAATAATTTTAGACTTATTAGATGCAGTTTTTAATTCTGAACAGTATTACAGTCATGAAAATTTTACCATTGTATTTGCTAAGATTCATAAGTAGGTATATAAATATTAGAATTATTTAAAATCTTCGACAACTGTCACAGCTCAACAGGATTTATCAATCACTCTACTATACTGATTTTGTATAATTAAAGCAAATGTGACTGTTTACGTCGTCTAGTAGAGCTGGTGCCAAATATGAGCTATGAAATGCGCAGATCAAGAAGAGAGGCAGTTAGACAAAGGTCAGGCAATAGGGGAGAGAGAAAGAGAAAAATAGAGTTTTGCTTTCTGCGCAACAGCTCTTGAGATTTGGCACGGTTATAACCGCAGGCACTTCTCTCTTTTCTTTTTCTCATTTATCCAACTACTCGATGTACGCCCCTTCCGTGCCTGCGCCCTAGGCCAGGGCCTAGGTTGGCCTTATGGGTAATCCGGGCCTGCACACATATACTACGAATATGTCAATTGCACTTGACACTGACATCTTTCAATCAGAATTTTCTTAATATAGTAGATGTTTCTACCATAACTGGCTAATTTATGAAATTTAATTTCTTTAAAATTTTATAACTCTCTATCCATTTAATATGAAGTATAAAATGCAGTCAAATCGCATAGAGAATACAATGTTCTTTAATATTTATAATAATATTAAATGAGAAAAAATGATATTTAACATCGTCTTTTCAAATGAGGGTACTTCCGGGTGACCAATTATAACCAAAATCTAATCGGCTCTTCATATGGATGTAACGAAGAGGAATACGAAAGAATTATAATTTTTGGAATTGTAGTACTAGAGTTATCGTAGACGAAAATTTTGTTACACACACACTGACCCACACACACAAACCGACACAAACACAAACACACACACACACACAAACCGACACAAACACAAACACACACACACACACACACACACACACACACACACACACACACACACACACACACACACATACATACATACAGGCATCATCGTAAAAATACTAAAATCGTATTCTAGGGACTCTAAAACGTGCTTATTCATCGAAAACTCACTACCGAATTTTTTGACCAAAGATAATACCTTCCTTACCTAAAGGTGACGGCAGGTAAAAACAAATGATTTTCGATTGGGGCCGGTATATTTTCGCATGGTCAAGAACTTTCAAATGATTGCCTAAATATTTATAAAGACCCTCTACATTATAATTAATTTTGGTTCCGATTACAAACACGAAATGGGTTTTAAAATACACATGATAATACAAAATTAGGTAAAATTAATATTCATTTTTCCATAAACTAGTGTAGCTGTCGAAAGATAAATACTATTAATATGTTATGAAGGCATATTTTGCTTATCTGAAATTCAACTTCGTTTTTCCCCTTTATGAAATACACGCAGAGCCAACAATTAGCATTAACAACGTCTAAACGAACAGAAGTTATACGTTTGCATTAAAAATCAACAAGAAAATTAACATTGAAATACAAGTTATAATACTGGAACATTACAGAAGAGGACAGCACAATGAATAAGTCATAAATTGCGCGTAAATTACCCTGCGTCTTGGTTAGCGTTGGAGACAGTTATGCTCTTCAAATCATATGATTAGCATAAAACTACAGTTGTCGTGACGATAACTAAATCTAGGTATTCACCTGCCCAGAGATCATGCTAATATGCAATCTATATGCGGAGTCCGGACAAGTGCTTAGGTATTTTTAAATGCCTGAGAAGGATCAAGTGAATTTATGGAAACATTAAATTTACTTCAACGCATTGAACATTTGAATTGAAGAAGTTCGCTATGGTTGTTAACTCTCACTGAATTTTATGTACGACATATGTGAAAGTGATTTTTGAATACCAATTTATTGATGTTTATTTCTGTTTCGATGCTCTTTTACATTTTCTGTATACAAACACATAATAAATTTTCATTTACAATGAAGCTACGACAAGAAAACAAATGAATTTTAAACAAAATGGTTACACTAAGTTGTCGCAATAAAAAAAAAACTTGTCAATAACTATAATAGTAGACGTAATCGTAAGGCGCAAATAGTTATTTTAGGGTAATATATTTTTTTCTTGATGCAACGTTAGTGTAAAAGAATTATAGAAGTAAACTGAAATGATTCTGACAACTTATAAGATATCATGTTTTAATGGGTATTCCATATGAGGACTGTTCTCTTAGCCCCAGATTTTCATCTCTGGTTAAACTGTTTGTTAACTTTAAATGTCAGTTAAAATGAAAAATGTCACATCGAAAAATTTACAATTTTGTAAGTTTTACAACCTAAGCTATTATCGATGCTATAATTGAAGCGGTGAGGTGTACAAAGAAAATATTCCACATATTGGGCATTTCAAGCTGAGATAGCCATTTTATATTTCTTTCAAAGCCGCGTCAAGTGACTTCTAACAGAAAAATTTGGCAAATATCTATAACCTAGCCAAATTTATACAGGCTGTCTCGCAACTCGATTGCCATAGCTTAACGGTGCATGTGTTCCTAAAACCTAAAGTAATTTGAAGTCGAAAATACCATATACACTCATATTCGAATCTCTAAATTAGATGAGTTGTGAGCGATATTAAATTGAGGAACTCTTTTCAAAAACAAATTTGTGTTCCTCATTTGAACTTTAAAGCAACCATTCTCAATTAACAAAGTGCCACCAAAATCTTTTAAAAATGAAGCTCTTACTAGCATGCTACAATATGTCATTATTATTCCGATACAGAGAAAACAATATTATTTTATTCATATTCCGTAATTTTTTTAAAGTTAAATTATGAATGTTTATTCGAATGAATAATAAAGAATTATGATGGAAATCGTTACAGAAAATTACAGAATAAGTTAAATTGATGTTTGATGTTTATAATTAATTTATGAAAATTTAAAAAAATGCAAGTACCATGGCTATTATTATTATTATTATTATTATTATTATTATTATTATTATTATTATTATTATTATTATTATTATTATTATTCGTGTCCAAACCATATACATAATATAAATAATTAATACATAATAAATATTTCACACTCCTTAGACACTGAAGTGACCGATTTTCGGTAGCGAAATACCGCATCCGGACCAAATGGAGTGAGTTATCTGAGCTTGTTGTTATAACCATATAAATAGTCAAATTTGGAAATTATGTAAATAGGCCTTATGCATCACCCGGCATTAACTAGGACGGAGAGGATGCATTTTCTCCGAAGATTCTCTCCTTCATACCAGAGAAAAAACCGTCCGCAAAAACTGGCAGAGAAGTGGCCTATCTAAATAGTATTCATGCAAAAAATTGCACGGTTTATAGCAGCTGGTGTTGCCTTAGCCAGATCTTCTCTCGTGCATTCCTCTTCTAAGTTGGCGCGCGTGATCAGGTGGGCCATTGTTTGGTCTTGACCACACTGACATAAAGTGAGTTCTGCTTGGTTCCCCCAGTTGAACATGTTTACTACACATTTTCCTGACTTCGTAGGCGATTTAACGATTTCCAAATGGGCAATTTCTGATCATTACCTGGTGGTAGTTTCTCATCTGGAAGGATACCCATGACTTTATCTTCTGGCTTTAATGTCTCATTTCACATTAAGCGTCTTGTTGCAGTCTTGGTCTCTGTCATTTGATGCACTAAAGAGAGGAAACTGTGTCTAGATTTTAGACGTGACCGAGGTGGTTCTTGGCCGAACAACTTTTCACTCAACAGTTTTTGTCGTAAAATAAACGTAAGAATAGGAAATTGCATAAACTAATATGTTCATGTTAAATTCTTATGTTTACTTCTAACTACCACCATCCGGCAATTGGAAAGGATTGAAAATTCAAAGAAAAAGTAACGATAATGGATTAATTTTAAATTTTCCCGCATTACCATTTAATGCAACATTCACAAACATCATTACCAGCAAACAAACATTATCATCAATTACATTTATGCAAACTTGTTTACAATCAAATGTAAAGATCAAATGAATACGAAACTTTTGAAAATCTATTTTAGTTCGTTTCATCTTCACAGCAGAATAAATCACTATCAACGAAGCGAGAACAAATAATCCAAGACTGAATTAAAAACTACAATATTTATTACTCACTGCTTCCTTTATTAATCTCTAATAAAAAATGTATCAATGAATTACTGATGAATGGAAGGAAAGATTAATATCCCATAAATAAGTTTTATGTGTCAGTAATTGTCAAGCCGTGCATTTTCATATATTTAATGATTTAAATAAGACAATAGTAATAAATAAAGGTTTAAGTAAGAGTTATTTGATGGCTAGCATTGTTTTTCGTGATTTATTTACGTATGAATTATGTATTTTGAAATATGAAGAATTTATTACTGTTTTATTATGACTTTTCGCATACGTATAGTTGCTGTATGTAAATCAAATGGAGATGTGAACATAAATACAAAATTATTGCAGAAAAATATATTAAAATGATTAATTGTATTATAAATAATAATAATGGCAAGGCAGGTTTTGACTTTTGACCTGTATCAAAAAATTAGAATTTTAGAATACTATTTTTACAATTGAAATCCATTTATTGAAATTGTCGGTTATTATATGAGCAACAGCTTTGTCAAAAATTAAGCAAAGAACGGAAAAATAATTGTGTATATTTGTACAAGAACCAAATTAGTCTGTATTTGAAAATATATTAGTAATGGAATGGGTTCATGATTTTTTTACATAAAATAATATGTTTCCTTCTTCATTTTTATAATTTTCATCTGGTACATGCAATTTTCCTACAAAAACCAAACAAGTCCAGATTTTTTTAAATTTTATAAATGATGAATATATAAAATTTCAAAATGAATACTTGCCTATAGAGGGAGAATAATTTCTACAGTCATATCATAAAAGATTTTCCAATAAAAAGTTTATTTTGTATTCTGATTCCATAGGGAATGTTTGGTTTTTGCAAAAAAAACGTTTAAGGGGTCCTACACTCTAATTTTTTATTATTTTAAATGAAAGTTCGTTTAATTTTAAAGCAATTCGTAGTATTAGTCTTAATTATTTTTATTTTAACTACATTTAATTTTTAACGAAACCTATAGTTGTGACGGCACAGTGACGCTGATAAATTGAAATATCTCTCAAAGTAATTATTAAATAATCTGATGTGGCCAGCACATTACCTTCCGTCAGTTCTATGTATTTTGTACAAATTTCATACGGAAAGTTCCTTGCTAAATATTCTATTTCTTGTACATTACCTTCCGGCAGCTGCATGTATTTTATGCAAATTTCATACAGAAAATTTATGTCTTAAATTATTATTTTGTGACGTTTTCTATATACAGTGTAATGTATCTGCAGAAATAAAAGATTTATTATTATTATTTCTTGTACATTACCTTAAAGCAGTTGTATGTATTTTATACAAATTCCATACAGAAAGCAAGAGATCATATATTTTCAATAAAATTATAAGACAAACACACTATGTCAATTTCACTTGACACTGACATCTTTCAATCAGAATTTTCTTAATATAGTAGCTGTTTTCATAGCTATAGCTACTTTATGAAATTTAATTTCTTTACAATTTTTTAACTCTATATCCATTTAATATTAAGTATAAAATGCAGTCAAATCGTATAGAGAATAAAATATTCTTTAATATTTATAATAACATTAAATGTGAAAAAATGATATTTAACATAGTTTTTTCAAGAAAAACTGTTAAAATCTTCAAATGATGGTACTTCCGGCTGACCAATTGTAACCAAAATCTAATCAGCTCTTCATATGGATGTAACGAAGAAGTATACGAAAAATTATAATTTTTGAAACTGTAGTATTAGAGTTATCGCAGACGAAAATTTTGTTACACACACACACACACACACACATCCACACACACACACACACACACACACACACACACACACACACACACACACACACACACACACACACACACACACACACACACACACACACACACACACACACACACATACAGACATCATCGTAAAAATAGTAAATTCGTATTCTAGGGACCCTAAAACGTGCTTATTGATTAAAAACTCATCATCGAATTTTTTGACCAAAGACAATACCTTCCTTACCTAAAGGTGACGGAAGGTAAAAAAATCGGATGTGGACAGCACATAACCTCCCGTCAATTCCATGTTTAAAATAGCAATGAGCTTTAAACTATCAATTCCGATTGATCGTTTGTAAACAAAATCTAATTTCTCGTACCAATAAATAGAAAAGTCTGTAATACAAAATTTTAGATTATATTTTATTGTTTTTCCTCGAAAATCTGTTAAGAGCTACAAATTAAGTACCACTTCCGGTTTATCATATAAGTATAGTCAAAATCGAGTTTTAAATACCAAATTTTCGATCGTTTTAATATATTTTTTCCAGAAAATCTAGCTTTCTGTAAAGTACTACTTCCGGTTTATCAATTTTAGAAAAAGTTCTAGTATGTCGTTCTCATTAAAACAATAGTCTTAAATACCAAATTTGAAGTTTTATATTTATATTGCCGCTTTCTATCAAGTCAATAATTTCTACATATCAATAAAAATAAAGCAATAGCAATATTCTGTAATTCCAAAATATTGAGATTAACAAGGGCCTATGGGAAGGGGTAAAGTGCAGTAAGGGGGACATATCAATGTCAATGTGGAGTGGTAGCACCACTGAAAGTGATACTTTACTGGCTGAGCAAGTATATTCCAGAGCAAGCCGTAATAATTAAACACCTCTATAACAGGTACGATAATGAGATAGCGAATAAAAGTCTCTTATATGCCATGTGAGTACGACAATGTTGCTAAATAGTAGTTTAGTAATTCTTGCAACAGAAATTAATTACGTGAATATCAATTCGGGAAATAAAGTGTAGATTATAAGTATAAGCAACTCTAATGGCCGGTTGCAGAAACGGTCATCTACGCTTTGTTTATTTAACGGACCATCAAAAGGCATTTACGAAAATTCTACCGGTAGATACCGCATCTACCGACTGTGTTCGATTGGTAAAAAGTTACCGTGTCCGAAAATTGTTCAATATCTACTAGATCCATCTACCGGATTCATGAAGAATCTAATCTCAAAAAAAGGTAGTAATTTTCAAGGTTATGGATCTACCCTGTTTACCACTTGCGTTCTTAAAATATCGATTCCGGTAGTTATAACCTGATAAACAGCTGTTTACCGGTAGAATTTTCGTAAATACCTCATATGAACAAATTCGAATCAGTTTCCTTGTTTTTGTGATATTTAAGTCATTGCTGTCAAAAAATCGCGTTGCATTTGTTCGTTTTGATGATCCGTTAATTAAACAAAGCGTTGATGAACGTTTCTGCAACCGGGCATTAATGATGTCCTTAAAAAATATTACATAAATGGTATCAGAATGCTATTATTCTTAAGAAGCAAATTGAAAGAAAGAATTTAAATTCTTGATCTTTCCTATAAGTAGAAGAATTTATCATCAGAATTCTACTAAAGTTCGTTTGATGTGATTGGAAAGAAATTTATATAGTGGAAAAAGCAGTAAATCTTTTATTCTTGTTCCATTGAACAATACTTTATGTTGAGCGCAATCAGATGACTTCTACGAACTTAGCATTCTGAGAAGCTTAGAGTTTAGTAACACCATGAAAAGTACGATATATTAAAGAAAGTGATACATCTTATTACACAACACTTCTGCAGCTGATGTTCTCATCCTTGTACTTTAATAAAGTTTCCTAGTTTCGGAAGCAGTAATTTTATGAAGAACCGACATGTTTCAACTCAAACTAACAAGAAACTGCATATGAGAGTTTTAGTTTCAATATGGGCGGTCGGGTGGAGGGAAAATAAATAGCAACAGAGATTCGGAAAGTTTCCAAGCCTCGTTGCCTGGTTTATTACGGGCTAACCTAAAACTTTTAAATAGATTTCGTGCATTTCTTTATTAACACATTCGTCAGTGTCTCGCAACCCGATTGAATGGATGAGATGGATTTGGAGGCGGCTATGGAATTTATTGTTTCCTAAACAAAGCTGTTTCATTATTTAAAACAATCCGTTTGTCGCTCAGGGTACTTCAAACGAAATAAGTAGGGAGATATGTGGGATTTTCTTCTGAATACAAAGTAGATATCTTAAAGAAGACACAGATTTCTCTACTGAATTCGCTTCTATATTTGTTGATATAATTTTGGCATTACAAGTATAACTGTGGCTTAATGCGAATACAATCATTTGCCAGAATTAGTTTATGTAAGCCGCTAATGAAAAGCTATTTTTTATATACAAGAACAATCAAAGTTTTATCTCCTAATTATTAAAAGATGTCTTCCAAATACGTTTATTTGGCATTTACTATTTGGTGGTTGACGTTGCTAGCAAAATTTATTTACCTAATAAATAATTAATTTGTCAAACAAATATCTAGTAGGTAGATGGTAGTTTATTAAAAAATGAAAATCAAGTGTCATAAGCACGTCATAAGTCTTAATCAGATGTTATTAGAATGCAATTAAATATTCCATAAGCAATTGTGTAGGCTTCCACAGTCTGAGTCATGAGAAATATTCGTTTTCCGGGAATGGACTGTGTCATATTTTGAGTCAGAGCTCAACGTTTCTCCCGCAGTCGTAGGGGGCACCTTCAGGAGCAAGGGGGATAGTACTGTCTTAAACAATGTTACCCGACGTATCAACCACGCTAGAGGCCGAGTTTAACATGTCGGGTAACCTTGTTTAAGACAGTACTATCCCCCTTGCTCCTAAAGATGCCCCATACGACTGCGGGCGAAACGTTGAGTCCATTTCCGGAAAACGAATATTTCTCATTCCATAAGCAATCATTAATACTGGGATATTCGACCAAAAATTATTTTTATTTTATTATAAATGAAGGAATCATTATAAAGTGCTTATTATTTTAAGACAGTACATAAGTAATACAACAAACACAATTGGGACCATAACCTTGTTAGATCTAGCATTTTTTTAAAACATTTGGAGACCAAAAAATCATTTTTACTTTATTTGAGTGAGTGTTCTGCGAAATATTCATCAGGTGGAAGGCGTTTGTCCACCTTTTTGAAAAATGAATCTATTCTATATTCTATAGTGACTTATTGACTTTATAGAAAGAATGCAATTCTGAGCTCGTCTATATGTTATAGATTTCTATAAATACCTTATAGACGTCTAAAACTTTAGCGTTTTCCTACGGTTGACCGTAAGTACGAAAAATCTGTATTTCTGTCTTTTTACTTCCTTGTACAAAGTAAAGGAAGTATTGAATTCGCGAAAAATTTCGGTTTCCAGATTTCAACGGAAATATCCATTTTGGCCATCCCTGAATCCATTCTGACTAATTTCGTCGTGACGTCTGTACGTACGTACGTACGCATAACTCAAAAACGGTAAGACGTAGAAAGTTGAAATTTTGTATTTAGAACTTCTATAACATCTAGTTGTGCACCTCCCTTTTTGGTCATTACATAATTTCCAGAAAAGGTACTTTATTTGAAGCCTATATTAGATTTTAATGAAAAACTATATTAAAATATAATCCAAAACTTTTCAAATTTAGTATATAAAACTTTTATATCAATTGGAATAACAGCAGAATTTGGTTAAAACAGGCTAACCGGAAGTGATATATTACCTGAAGTTGTTAACAGTTTTTCTTGAATAAAATGGTTTCATTTTGATTTTAGAAATAAATGCTTCAAATAAGAGTTTTAGAGAATTAAATTCTGCGTCTAGCACATTAAGTATTATTAAATTAGCCCTTTGTATAAGCGAGATATGTAAATTTAAAACTTATGTACTTTTTGGTTTTTGTAAAGAAGCTTGCTATGGATTAGGACAAAAAATAACAAAAAAAATAAAATAAAAAATAGATGTTAATGTTAAATTACGTCAAATACGTGCAATTTTATAATTGAGTCTATAGTTCATCTTCATATTGGTCTTGCGTACAAGGAAGTCGTGTGGTGTCCACATCAGATTTTTTAGTATTAGAACGAAGAGTAATACACAAACATTACCTTTTAGTTTAACCGTAATCATAGTGATTGATCACTCTTGATTAAAGTTTGTTAAAGTGACCGACATTTTAAAATAATGAGTAAAAGTTTAAGCACCCTTCTTATGTAAAATAGGTAATTTCAAAGTTATTATTAAAATATTTAAAAGCCTCATGTTTCTTTAACAGTCCGGTTCGAATACAATCATCCTTTACCCTTTAATAATTGTTGTATTTTTGCCTTTTGAAATAAATGAACAATTTTTTTCCTCTTGATGGTGTAACTTTTTAAAATATCGCCTCTATAATAGTATATTATGTTATTAGGAGTAGAAAGCGGTCTTTTTGTGTTGAACCCAGCTATTGCGGCCGAGACGCTAGCCGAGGCTAGGCAAGCTGGGTAAAACACAAAAAGGGCGTTCTACTCCGAATGACATATACTATTTTTTCTTCAAGTGTTTCAAAGAATAATTTGACATTTTTTTGGAATTTTTTAATAGTAGTGTTTGCAGTTTCAGCCAAAGCTGGCTGTGTACACTACAAAACAAAAACGACACAACTGTCAAATAACAATTTTCAATATAATATGTGTTGCTGTGACAACTGCCGCCGCCAGCGTTGAACTAAAACACTAACATTTTTTTACTAGTACAACAATATCAAAATTTTTGTACTAGTAAGGCAATGAACTTCTTCTATAGTGTGTGTACAAGAGCATAATATGAATATTATAATACGCTTGAAGAAAAAAGTATATTTTGATATTGTAACTTTAAAAACGTAAAAAATGCAACCAATAGTGTATTGTGTTATTAGGAGTAGAAGTGATACTTTTTATTTATTTTATTTCTACCTTGTGAATCAAGTCAGAAAAAATGCCATTTCTACATCGTTTGAAAAAAAAAATAATTATTATTTCAAACTTGGATGGTATCTGCAAAAAACTGCAAACTTGACATTTTTGTTTATATCTAGTAACCCATGATTTTTTCCGGCTAGATAGTACAGCACTAAAATGGCCTTCTAAAGGGACATATTTAATCTAATTCGTATGTCATATTTCTGGAGATCCCAACGTTGGAGTTGGACATTATCCTAGCCAACCTGTGTTGCTGTGTATCGCTATTTGAAAATCCTTTTCAATTAATTTTAATATCCTGATTTACAAATATTCCATGCCAAAGCACTCGAGAAGATCTGCGATCGTGTATTTGAATGCAAACGCAAACAACAATTTCCATTTCTGTATTCGCATTCGTACTTGCAATTAGGAAATTAGCAAACGTACAAACGTACAAGTGCACAAGTTTGACATCTCGCATCATCTCGTCTGCGAGTGTTGTTGATTTAATTGTCTGATTTGATTATGATTGTAAGCGAGGGAAAGTGTTGACTTTGCCAGATGCAGCTCGGGGGGATGCAACTAACCTAATCACAATCAGCGTGCGTGGATGCGTGGTTTCCTACCCCTATGTCTGCCGCAGACACCGGGGGTGGGGGGTGCTTACTGTCAGATGCACCGGACACTCGAGAAGAGGCTTTCAATAGACATAAAAGCCATGAAAGTCATACAGGGTTACGAGATGGATTGGTCATTTCTTATTGACATCAACAGGGTTGATACAAATAAGAGAAGTAACGAAAAGTTTCCGATATTCTCATTGAAATTTGCAAATAAAAGCAGATTCGCACATCCAGAAATATTTATGTTATTATTTATATTTTTTATAGGGTCTCGTGGCCGCGTGTCTGAGTGTTAGGTCGCGAATCTGGGGAACCGGGTTCGATCCCGACCGACGCCAAATATTTCGAATTTTAAATGGCACAAAATTGACCCCTGTGGTTCACTCTCCCTCGCACTCTCCACGCCAGCAATGAGTGCCCGTGAGTAGTGATGCACGACAAGGCGAGACTACTCTCGCATTTCGTTTCGTCTCGTTGCATTATGCGAGACGAAAACGAGAGCGAGATTGAAATTTAAAATTCGATGCGAGATCAATATAACAAATGCGAGAAGCGAGAAATCTCTATAGCTTTGATTTATAAATTCAATGAAAAATGCACCGTACAAGGAGTGGAGTCAACGTTAATATATGTATAGAGCACATGATTGTAAAAATTATATGAAATCACTATTTTTTGAGTCTATCTAGAGTCGATTGGCATCGGTGCCAGAGCCCTTAATTCATCCCAGTTAAAATCATGGTTAATAAAATTCTTGCTGCTCCTGAAAAGTAAAGGATGTTATATTAAGCGTTGATGGGAGCCAACAAGGAGCGAAGGTGAGTAATTGGTTGCCGGCGGGTTCCCAGTGTAGTGATCCCAAGTAAGTCAAGGTCGCTCGAGTCACGTGTTTGCTCGCGCCCTATAGGCGATGTGCACATTTTGAGCGTCAGTCAACGGCTAAATTCGCATTTTTGGTTACCGAATCAACTTTGACATTTCGAGAAAGTGATACAATTTACAATTTTATTTTGAGTTGTTGCTATTGTGTATGAATATTATACATCATAGTATATTGAAATGAATAAAGAAAATATTTAAAATGCTATATACCAGCGAAGGTACTGTAGCAGAAAATATATTTTTTCTCATAATATGTGTGATTTCTATATAAACCATTTTATCATATTTATATTATAATTTATAATAGACATTAGTTAAATGTTACAAGATGCGCAATAAATGGAAATTGAGATTAAAAAGTCGGAAAACTTGAATGATTGGAAAGAAAATTTCTACATATCACGATATCAGTGTATGATGTTAGCATCTTTCTTTTATATTCGCAATAAATGAAGAAGATTCTTCATTGAAAATATACCAGGTTTTAAGTGGAATCAGTTGCACAAGCTCGAAAAAAAATACACGAAAAATTCGACCCATGTGAATTTCTATCTTTAACACTAACATTACATGTACAAAATCTGTAATAAATAGACGAATTATGTCAAAAATAGACTTCTATTTCATACAAATGCAAGTATTATACAAGTTTAAGACAATTTTCTGCTTCTTGTATTATATCTTGTTCAAATAGTAACTTAAGAAACACATTTTTATATAAGACATTATTGCAATCAGACGACCATTGTTGGAATTTTATTCATACGATAAGTATCTTTTACAATGAGAAAATATGTAGGTATACCTAAAAGAATTTTTCATATTAGTAGAAGATATCCGATGAAAAGTTATTTTCTTATACATCTGTTCCTCATATAATCTTCCAGGAAATTTATAAAATTTGATACTTCAATCGGTAATTTTGTAAGAATTATTACATCCCTCACTGCATCACATAATATTTGACGTCCTATAATTTGCATTCATTGCAAATATTATATAAAATAGAAATTGCAAAATTATTCTGACATAAAACATAACCTTGCTATGTTTCAATGAGGAACCACTTTTGTCATTTTTGTCCGCGCTGACTACTTTTGTGCACTCGCATACAATAATTTTTATAAGTAGAATTAATAAAATTAAATTTATAGCAACTTGAAACGTTTTCTAATAAAATAAAGAGAACAATTCTCGCACAATATTTGTATAAAAACATCATCACGGTTTCTTATTTTTTTCTGGTTATCCTAATATTTTATCCTATTTGAAAATTGGAAATAATTTACAAGTTACCTCCAATTGGCTTTGAATCCGGGTCTTTAGAACTACAACCGGTCACATAAAACAATCAGTTAGCGAAGCGTTCATAATATAACTAATGTTATTTGTTTTCGTGTATTTACCCCCGTATATGTACGAGTATTAAATTTTCTTCTAAGACTTAGGTCGTCATTTCTGCTTCTAACTTTTGCAAGTAGTCATCTTCATATTACAGATCTTAACTTTCATCCCTCTCTATTATTGTATTATTACAAACTGACCTCCTGTGGTCATCAACAAAGACTCAACGCGTTGCTGTGCGTTTTCGTTTGTTCCTTGTGGCAGTCGTCTAGATCCGTGAAAGAAAACACCCCCGCGTTCTTTGTGTCGCAAGAACTGCTGCAGATTCTGTAAACACCGCAGCCCTTAAACTGAATCTCGTGAGGGATCACATGAGAATCCAACCAGAGAGGGATTAAGGGTATGTTAGAATGGAGGGCTGCGAAATGAGAAAAGATAGGATTTACTTACTATATTAGCTGAATGCTCAGTTGTGCGAGGTTATATGATATGAGTATGTGATATTTTTAGATTTCGCAAGGTATAAAAAAGGGTTAGCGCTATTTTTTATGATACAAATAAACTCACATCATATCTTCTTTCAAGAGGGTATTCGCAAGTCAAACTGTTCATAGTATAAAATTATACTACTTTATGTGATTCTCCAACTTCCTACGTAATATATGCTCACTCAGTATCTTATATTTTCATATAATTATTATAGATGTGTCTCAAATACTTATTTAATCAAATATATAATAATTTTTCCAAAATTTTAACACATTGGCTGCCAACAGTGGCGGATTTCCCGCACAGGCGTAGGAAGCGCTCTTTTGGGGCCTCTTATATCGAGGGGGCACCAAATTTCAGGTCTCAAAATAAAAAAAGTGTTTTCTTTTATTATTATTATTATTATTATTATTATTATTATTATTATTATTACCTCCCGCTACCCTTGGTAAGGGAGGTATAGGAATCGTGCTAAAAATTGCATATCGAGATTTTGTTAAATGACCTCGTTTTAAAGTCACTAGGATCCAATTTTAACATTTTCACGATGATGTCTGTGTGTATGTATGTGTGTGTATGTGTGTATGTATGTGTGTGAGTGTGTGTATGTGTGTATGTGTGTGTGTGTGTGTGTGTGTGTGTGTGTGTGTGTGTGTGTGTGTGTGTGTCTGTGTGTGTATGTGTGCGTGTGTGTGTGGATCCTCCACTCTAACTCAAATACTATCATTCAGACAATTGTAAAACCTTGTACCTTATTCTAATATGGGAAGATAACCGGAAATGGCACTTTACTTGAAGCTCAAAATAGATTTTCTTCGAAATATGAAGGTACTTTGTGTTATTATAAATATTAAAGATTATTAAATTTTCTACAGATTTGCATAAATACTTTTTTTATATATTTTATGGATAAATTTATAAAATTATCTATAATTTTAATCCTAGAGCCCACGCTTTAAACAAGCAAAATTCCTTGGTTACACAGTTCATATCTCAAATGTATGTAACTGACATATAAATGTCACTGTCAAAGAACTAATCATTGCAAAATAATAGTAACGTTTTAAAAAGAAAATAGTAAATAGAACCATAGTTATGTATGTGTTATGTGGAATGGATCTTAATATAGTTTCCACAATAACTAAATATGTAAATATGTACATTTAAATTAATAAAAATTAAATAGCGGGAGGTTTATTTGCTCATTCGTTAGAGAATTTAATTCTGAAATCAGTGTTATAATATTTTTATTCCTTTACATAATGATTTTTTTGAGAAAAATGCATGTAAATTTCATATTAATTTGATTAAAATATGGCTATAATAAGAGTGCCACGAATGGAAAAAATGACTACATGTTATTTTTATTACATAGAATTAGAGTGCCCTGACCTAAAGAAGTGAATGTTTTGTTCTTGTAAGTGATCATAAATGTCAACTTAAACAAAATATTCATTTCAGCCATCCAATTCTATGTTAAAAAATTAACACGTATTCGTCTTTCCATTCATGATACTCTTATTATAGCCATATTTTAACCAAATTAATATGAAACTTTACATGCATTTTTCTCAAAAAAAAAATATTATGTAAGGGAATAAAAATATAATATCACTGAATTCAGAATTAAATTCTCTAACAAATGAGCAAATAAAAAATATATGACTTCTTTTAAAATTTAAAAGTTAGGTCCCGTATGAGAACCACTGGTCCGAAAAATACTATATTTTTCTATTTTGGTTCTTTAATAAGTACGTTATGAAACCTATTTGTACTTCTTTATGACATCCAAATGAGTTTCATAAAGTACATATTAAACAATCGAAATTGAAATTCCTGGACATGAAAAACGTACATTTTTTGAAAAAATGACCAAAATAGTATAAAATACACGTATATAATACTTGTATCTTAATGTACTATTTTCTACAAATCTATTAAAAGTGGGCTTTTTAATGTTTGTTTTTAGCGTTAAAAATGTCTTTTTATGATACCAGTGTTAAAAGTGACAGATCATTGTTACTTTTGACTCTAGTGTTAAAAGTGAATGTCAAAAAATTATTAGAAATACAAATTTAAATTAAAAAATAATGTTTGTAGAAAAAATAGTGTATGATATACGTGTTAAAAGTGATTTTATTTTGTTCGAAGGTTTGGATCAGTCCGCTTCGCGTCGTGTTCCAAACTTCCTTCTCACAAAATAAAATGTCACTTTTAACGCTTATATCGGAAATAACTATTTCTTTTTTTAAAAATTTGTCTTGTGAAATAGAAATTGTTTGCCCATTTAACTGTCTTTGTAGCTCTTATAGTACTCGAGATAGCAATGGTGGCCCATTTAAAATGAGCACCATATCTCAGATATCTTGCCCCCTAAAAATAGGTTTAAAATAAATATTCTAATTCTACGATCTCAGTTGTGAATAAAGAATTTTTGTTTCTTGAAAGTGAAAGGCTCAGGTAGAAGTGGATCAGTTGATACTAAAACTATTTGATCAATTGGGAAGTATTAATTAAGACGGCATCATTTAAAATATTCTGATATGAAATATAATTTCTTATGTAAATCTATACGTCACATTCTCCATAGCCCATCATAATAACACTATCACGCATTTTTTAATACTTTCTTTCAGATCCAATCAACCATTGTAATGTAATTTAAATTGAACAAACGTCAAGAAAAAGTTCAATAAGAGTTCCGGATTAAAATTTCGTTCTACCTGAGTTACCAATTAAACTCCATTGTCAAGCTTTCATATGAAATTCGTTACACATCAAATTATAAAAATCACAACCGAACTGACGTGAAAAAAAACCACCAGCCTATACATAAAACGTATCCGAAACCTGTCAATGATTTTAACATCTTCATTAAAATTCACAAGACACAAAAAGTTTCCAAAATTAATTGATACAAAAAGATCGTTATCAATTAAAAGCATCGCAATAATCAGTAATCGCCAGTCTGGATTTTATTTTTAGCACTTGGAACTTTTTACAGTTTAACATCTTTTGGTTGACTGCCGGCAGCAATAAAGAAAGCAGTTAAAAACACTTAACGAAGAGTGTAAAATTCGACTCAGTTGTTAAGAGTCCTAAATTACATCCTTGCGAAACGAGTCCTTCCTTAAGGTCCCTGCAATAGAGGCGAGGATCCTTCACTCACCGTGAATAATAGTGGTGAACGCGCATTCTTTAAATAATGCACCACTAGGGTGAAGTGCAGTGGCGGTCTAAGGAGAAAAGGGGAAATTTTGCAATTTTTATCTTTTGTGTAACATAGGTTATACGGGGTACTTAGAAAGTTCTGGGAATTCATGCGTGCTTGGAGAATTCTTAACTTGTTTATTTATTTTAGACATTTATCATTTTGTAATGTAAGAGACTGTTTATTCGTTTTAAAAACCGTGCTAAAATTGACAAAAGAAGAAAAACCACAAATAAAAAAAACACTTCATCTAATTGAAAGCGATCTGTAGTTCTAGAAAGTCTTAATTGTTATTTGTTAAACTGTTATATATTTTTTTAATATTCCATCAGAAAAACCTTAGTTCCGGTGCATTGGTTGTTTTTGAAGGAAACAAGTAGGCTAATTATGGAAAATAATAGCATTATTATTTTACAGTACGAGTTAGAAATGAAGTGAAAAATAAAAATGAATGCAAAAAAATAATTGTTTTTTTTTACTTCCTTGTACAAAGTAAAGGAAGTATTGCAATCGCGAAAAATTTCGGTTTTCAGATTTCAACGGAAATATCCAATTTCGTTGTGACGTCTGTATGTACATATCTCGCATAACTCAAAAACGGTAAGCCGTAAAAAGGCGAAATTTTGTATTTAGGACTGCTATAACATCTAGAAGCCTATAATAGATTTTAACGAAAAACTATTATAAAATATACTCCAAAACTTTTCAAATTTGGTATATAAGACTTTTATGTAAATGGGAATAACATAGTATATTTTGGTTAAAATAGACTAATCGGAAGTGATATATTACCTGAAGTTATTAACAGTTTTTCTCGAATAAAATGGTTTTCTTTTGATTTTAGAAATAAATGCTTCAAATAATAGTTTTAGAGAATTAAATTCTGCGTCTAGCACATCCAATATTATTAAATTAGCCGTTTGTATAAGCGAGATATGAAATTTAATAATTATATACTTTTTGGTTTTTGTAATAAAGCATATGCTATGGATCAGAACAAAAAATTATAAAAAAATGAATGTTATGTTAAATTACGGCAATTTTATATATAGAAATAGAGAAATGTATTTCTACTTTGAATTAAAGAAAATGTTCATTGATTTTCCTGTTTGCAAATCTTCAATTTCTTACAAAAACAACAATTGTCTTGTAAAAATCAGTAATAAATAGTAGATACTTGCTCATCATTTTTTAATTTCTGTTACTTAATGTCTATCTTCTAATGTTTAATTAGGAACTTTCGATAAATTGAATTACAAAAATCTTTAACGGTAAGGAAGGTAGAAAGTCTTTTTGATTATCAGAATCAAAATAATGGACTAATGTTGTTTTTGAAAGAAGCTCCTAAATTGGAAATATATAATACAAAATTATTATTGAAATACTATGTACCTTATATAATAGTCCAAGTGGTTGTTTTCTGGCGAGGTGTCATAATTTCAAAAAAATATTATTTATTGGTTTACTTTCGTAGTTTCGTTATTTTCTACATTCATTTACTTGAAAACGGATTCCGTATTTCGAATCGAAAGGACGATATCAGAAGACTTGAAAGTAGTAAGAATTAGAGAGAGTAGGTATATAGCTTTCTTTTTGAAAATTAGAATTTTTAATCATGGTCGGTAAGTATGTCTGTAAAAGCAATTCTTTTTATTTCTAAAAATCCGGACGTAATTCAGACTTTGAAATAGGAAATAAAGATCGTAAATCTTCTTTTCAGATGTTCGTATTGTGAAGTAAAAAGTTTAGTTTGACGTCATTATAGTTTATTTTTCCTTAATTCATCCAAACTAAAGTTTCCTATTCCATGCATTCCATAGAGATCTTGGGATTTGAAGCAAAGTGGGTTAAATAGAATGCTAAGTTGAGGGGAAAATTGAGTAACTTAGTTTACATTTGTTTCAAGTTTGGAGTTGTATGTGTTTAGAATTTAATGAATTATGAATGCACTTAATAGCAGAAGAGACTATGGGCTTGAAACTTTAGTTTATAGCATTTAATTATAGTTACTCTAATATTTAACTAATCTTATACGTTTTAAAGACAAATAAGTCTATTTGCTCTACGAAAAGTTAATAATCGTTTTGCGTAATTTCACAGGGCCTTACTCATTGTGGATATTATTTGAAGTGTCAAAGAATTAAGAAACAATTTATATTTTTCATATTTTGGTTCTTTAATATGTACTTTATGAAACCAATTTGGATGTCATAAAGTACTTCTTTATGACATCCAAATGAGTTTCATAAAGTACATATTAAACAGCCGAAATTGAAATTCCTGGACATGAAATAACGTACATTCTTTGAAAAAATGACCAAAATAGTATAAAATACACGTTTCTTAAGACATTTCAGCGCACTTGTCCCCTTAGAAAATTCGTGGCAAGCCGCTCGTTTCTAAGAATGGCGCCTGTGCTAAAATCATGTCTTATGAAACTTGTATCTTAATGTACTATTATCCAACACCGACTCATAATATGCTTGTTACTATGGTTATTTGAAATAATTAATGTACAACATTAGTCACTCGGAGAGAATATTTTAGAAGTCACGGAGGAATTATTACTGATTTTTGTGAATAAAAAATTAGTTTATTAATGAAATAATTTAATATTATGAAACTTATTTATTTAAATTAATATTAACATTTATTTACACAATGACAGCTGTCATGTACGGCTGATGAAATGAAACGAAAACGAGAAACGAATCAGTGATTTCTTGCTTCGGAATTAAATTCAAATATACTGACTGTGCTTCTAAGTGAATACGTTTTAAAGGAAGGTCCTCATTTTCACCAATTTTAAAGTATTTTTCTTTCAAATAATTCCCAATGACAAACAATAATTATTACAGGAATTTTTTTCAATAATAATATAACAAAACCATAACAACCATTCAATGGTTACTGTGTAATTTAAAATACTACATCAATTGACTTGTAAGTGTGAAATGATGAATGAAAACAAAAATGATTTAAGAACTTTTTAAAAAAGTGTTGGATAAAACGTTGTATTACACTCGTGTGGAACGTATATTAGCCACTAAAGAAAATTAGCCACTCGCCCTGCGGGCTATGTGGCTAAATTTTTTTTTCGTGACTAATATGATACATTCCACACTCATATAATAAATAACTATTAATTTAATTTAATCTTACTCCTGAGTGAATCTTGATGAGTTAGAATTCGGGATATTTTTTACATCAAAAAATGACGTTAGCCTCCTACTTTGTATTTTAAACGTAAGCTTCATTCACAGCTACTTTTTTAATGTATAGCTTTAATACATAGTGCTAATAGATAAAGCGTAACGAAGTTTGTTATATGGCAATGCACAGGTCCATTCACAGCTAGTTTTAATATTAACGCATAATGCATAAACACAGTAGTGCATAGCAACAAAAGTTTGCAAACTCCAAATTTTTATCCATTACGCATTATGCATTAGGTAAATTTGTGACAGCCATCAAAATGAATTTGCGAGAAATCTCAAAATCTTGAATGTCGAAGAAAACAAATAGCTGTATCTAGCGCTATATTTGTAATACCATGTGCTCAAATAAAATTAAACAAGTAAATACGTTTCAGCAATCCTGAAATGAATTTTCAATTCTGACAGGTAATTTGGAATAATTACATATGTCAATCCTCAATTAAATTTTGTTGCAGAAAATGCTATGGTTTTCTTAACGTTACGCATTAGCACTATGTATTAAAGATACGTCTTATGCATTATCATTACGCATTAAAAAAGTAGCTGTGAATGTAGCTTTAGATCTACAATTAATAATAAAAAAAATATCATTCGTCCCTTTTTTGGGTCACATTGTATATCTTCACATCGTGTACCATTTTTAGTTACGTCAATTTGTTGAAGCACATTAATTCAATAATAAAATTGATAGTAAATATCGTGTTTCTTAATAAAAAGTATTTTAAATTCTCGTTTTGTGTATTCGAATGAAAGGATTTTGGGTTATAAACTACTCATAAAGTCGAAAATACAAATCCGGTTACACGTTGAACATTGCGTTTGACTTTTGTAAGCGCTCAGCTGCCAAGTTCTCTGACTAGGCTCGTATAAAATCCTTACTTTACAGGCTATTGTATGCGTATGGGTACCCACAATACGTTGTTTACTACTCTACTGTTGTCGTGGTAACGATACTTAGCGCTCGTTGTTTCACTTGTTAGGAGCATTGATTCCAATGCACAAACATAAATAAATTCACGTAATTTACGCACTTCATATTATAATAACTTCTGTTTCCAAACTACAGAAGAAAGGAATATTTTAAATAGCTGTTGTTGTATTGTTTGAAATAATAATTTTAACGCGATACTAATTTAAAACATAGAATTTTTTTATTAATGAAAACATGAAATTTCTTTATTTAAAAATAATCATCCTTAAATTTAAATTTACTCTTGAATTCAGGGTCTGTCTTTACACGAAGAAGATAGACCCTGAAGAATGTGCAAGTGTGCACCGAAACGTCGGTGTTGTAAGAAGAACATATGCTGTTTGACTGCAATTTCGAGTAATTGTTAACAACTTTAATGAACATATTACAAGCTAAATGTAAGTAAATATATTTGAAATGAGCCTGTATCACATTTTTCAAAAAGTATTTTAAATGAAAGTTTATGCAATATTTTTCTTATTAATAATAATTTTTTGAATAATTTGTTGTTATTTTCGTAAATAATTAAATACAAATTTTGGCGTCAAAAATAGTAATGAAAAACAACCCCCACTCCTGTGTCGTAGAAGCACATACCTTACGTCATTCACAGCCAATAGAAAAATAGTTTTTCCATCACTTACCTTTATTTTAGTTATTTAGATAAATAAACGTAGGCGACAGTTTGTCATATATTAATAACAAACTTCTAATTTGACATTTAACGGTGAAATTTTCCATTATAAATGAGTAATAAAATAATTATTGCTAATACAGACTAGACTCAAGCTAAGTCGGACGGTTTACCGAAAGTCGATAGCTGGATGGTAGCTGAATTTATATTAGAAAACGATTGTTTTATTGTTGCCAAAATACGAAGTGTTAAAGAGTTAAGGTAAAATTTCGACCTACAGCTTCTTTTCTTCGCATCTTTTGGCATATTTATAAATTCAACAGTGTTTGCTCCTAGCGCATTTTTTCAAGAAGGGGCAATACGATACTGTAAATTACTCATTTTATATTGAATTTTTTATTATCTAACACGAACCAAACACAAAAATTTGACTCTTGTTTGACAACTTTGACAATATATTTATGATAACTCGTGTAGCAAAACACAAAGAATTGACACTATAAAGGGACCAATTGGAGCCGATGAAGATGTATGTGTAAAAATATACATTCTGCTTCAGATCACGTGACTTTTTCAAAATATTATCCAAATTTCAAAAAATTTATTGTAAAATATCTAATGGATATTTGGCGATATTTTCAAATTTGAGGCTATTTAAATAATATCTTTTTAAATTTAATACTTAGAAGGCATTTAAAATTTTTCACAACAGTCCTAATTCGATAATAGTTATTTGTATATCAAGGCCGCGAAATCACTCTTTAGCGTACCGACAGAAAAATTGTCGCCGAGGCTGCTTGCGGCCGAGGCAAGACTATCTCGAGGGTGCTAAAGGATTTCGCGGCCAAGGTGTACACAATATTTTTTGTGCAACCGTAAAAAATGTGTAATTACAAATTTTATTAATTTTAAACAGTTTCAATGTAAATAGAAAGTTAGTTTTCAAGGTGGCTATGGGATTAACATTTGATAAACAAAACCATGCAATTCTCAAGTGTCAAAGTGGTTGTTTACCTAATTTCGCGGCCGCTACAATGACAACGGCCGCGAAATTCATTTCGCGGTCGTTACCATAACAACGGTCGCGAAATTGAATTTCGCGGCCTGTATTGCGGCTGCGAAATGCTTATTTTGCGTCCGGTTGCACAAAAAAAATGTTTTTTGACTTTTCATGTTATGTTTATAAAAACATGTCATTGGAAATTCAAATCTTCTGATGTTACCAACATAAAAAGCCTTAGTATTTCATATTTGGACAATAAATGAAACTCATTTAATAAATTAGGGTCAAAAAATATACTAGCATTCGCAAAAGTGCAATTTCTAGACTAGTATTGTCCACCGCTTCTGGTTCTCCAATTATTCCCAAAAATTAATCAGATCTTCCCAATGAGAATTATATATGCAATTATTAGCACATTCTTCTCTTATAATGGCGAAAGGTAAAATTGGTTGATTTATTATTATACATAATAAATTTGATCACAACCCGTGTCTTCCTCGAACATATACCCCGTTTACCAAATTGATTTGGATTCGTCTCTTGTTTAGCGTAAGCAACGTATAGCTCCGATATAAATAAATGGCTGTACCATGCCTGGTCTTATTAGCATCTATCCCTCTGCACGTGCGCATGTGAGCATACGCCCGCGTAGCCCACATGACTCACTCGGTCACGGTGATGTGAGGAAATTTATGTCGTTCAAAGCCACCCGTGATCTGGAAGGGAGTCAGGGTATCAACCCTCAAATCCAGATACTTGGGATACTTCATTAGGTTAAGGGCTACATGATTAGAATGCAACACTACAGGAAATTAAGTTTGTGAAATTTATTATGGTGTTTGGAAGCACGTTAAATAGCAGTGGACAAAATAGTACTAATAAATTAGGTTTGTGTCAAAAATTTCCCCAGACGAAGAAAATATATTCTGATTTTTAAAAATCAATTTAGATTGACGAATAAAAAATATTCGTATAGGTACCGTTTGATTTTTTTTTAATGTTGATACCTACACAGTTTCGTATTGTGTTTATCAATTTTCAGCCACTGGTAGAGTAAAATTGAGACCCTACGTCATGAACACGTCATGAACATCGCGCAGCTGTCATGATGTCAGTGTCTTAAGGTGCATTCACAATGAGATAACACTACCAATGCCGATACCGATACTCTTACCACTAATTCTACCACTAAATGATTTTGTTGCCGTTACCTTTTGCCATTCACAATAAGGAAGACTTACCGATGCCGTTACTACTAAACATAACCTTTCTAGTGGGTAATTTATTTACTATCACAAATAATATATAAAGTTTTACTAATGAATCCATTAATAGATGGAACTATAGGACTTGCGCTTGGTATCTTATACTAAAGAAGTAAAAATCGTCGACGTTTGTGGACAAGACCAATAAACTTGAACAGAGAACAGCAAGGAGATTATGAACATCTTATTCAAGAGATGAGGTTGTCAGACACATATGTTTTTCAATTATACTCGAATGAGTACAATTTCATTCGAAAATTCATATTTTTTGCAATAGTTTTCCAAGCTTGTTCTTTAATATTCAGGTTTCTAAAGCCAGTTATCCTTTTGTCCCATATTACAGGTTTTGATTCTATTAATATTATTAACTTTTCGTCCATTTACTAAGCAAAATTCAGTACGCCACCGTTACAAAGCATAAACATAAAATATAACCTAGAAGAATATAACCCTAAATACACGCTGTTCGCTGTCTATTCAAGTCCGACTATGCCCGAGTAGTAGCGCGGTAACCCGAAGTAGAGGTAAAAGTTTGGCTGTGCCAAACATTTGTCTCTTTGCCGATACTCTTACCACTGCCACTCCCGATACCTCTTCATTGTGAATAGCATAATATAAAATGTGTTAAATAAATAAATAGAAAAATTATCGGCAAGAATTAGTGGCATCGGCATCGGTAATGAAACCTCATTGTGAATGAGGCTTAAATCTTAAAGTAATTTTACACTAGCACAAACGTGGTTGTTACAACGGTATCAACTAGAACCATGTTAACGATTTGGCATATACTTCAGGCTTGTCAACAAAATCAGTGTTGGCAATATAATGATTAGGAAGAAAATGTACTGACAGCCATATGCAATAAACTTGACGATATGATTTAATTATTTAATATGATTTGTTTCTTGACTGGTTTGTAAAATAATAGTTTAATATGGAAATTGGTTTTAGGGCGACATTTTTTGAGACTATTTTTTGCAAAATAAATTAAAAATTAAATTATAAGTTTATTGACTCGACCAGTGTGTAGCTTTAATCATAATGCTGGACAATTCCAGTTGCAGCAAACTCAAGGTGCATTCACAAATGAAAATTAGGTTTAGATTTATGGTTTATACACTAGAATTACGGTGCATTCACAAATGAAAATTAGGTTTATGGTTTTTGTTTAGGTTTAAGTAAGTCATTCATAAATGTAAGTTTAAATTACTTGAAAATTAGTATTGATATGTACAGACATCTATGTAAATGCTTCAAAAACAAGATTAAAATATCGGTAGAGCAGTACTCAATAAGACACCTGTGCGCCATGAAACTGTCATTCGCTTGGCATCATTGGTTATATTTCAGCAATTTAATTATCCATGGTCTTCTCGCATTTGTTTAAAAAGCCGAATCCACCAAGTTGATACTAAATAAAGATGGGTGTATATATCTATATCATTTCAGACTCGTTCTCATTGGTGAAGTTTGTGACGTCAAACTAAATCACAAACCTAAAGTTTGGACCTTGCAATGATTAGCTTTATGATTTGGATTTAGAGACCCTAAATTCTGAAGTATGAATAAAGTCATTACATAATATGCGGCCAAAGTATTTAAATCTTAAGTATAAACCATAAATCTAAACCTAATTTTCATTTGTGAACGCTTTTTATACTTTGAAGAGGACAATATAAATATTGATGAATAAATTATTACTTTTTGAAACAATTGAACGCTAAAATTTGCCGACCTTTGATATTATTTTACTAATTTTCTAGTTGACCAATTGTGTATGTGAATATGTGTGATTTCGTAGTGGTTTGCGGTTTCAATTATCGTGATTGGATACCTATAATACTTTTGTTAAACTTTGTTGAACTCTGTATATGTTACAATATAACACAGTGTGTATTCTGTGTATAGGGCAGGCATGTTAAAGACATAAAAGAAACAATATTGCAGCATTCGTGCTAAATCATTTTAATATCTCACCTTGTCAAACGAATCACGCAAGAATGTATTCGATCAGATTTATCAATTATCTATGCAATGAGGGTGTTGCTATGAATACACTAGTTTTGCCTAGGCCTAGGATCAATAATTGCTCACATAAAAATGCTAACAATGACTGCGACACACTACGAATAACTTACGAAAGAATACTCCCTGTGCTTACAAAATATTAATACTTCATGGTTTTACATGAATGATAAATGTTTAGGAAATGCCGATCCTATGGGTTTCGATTTTGTGAACTACATTCTCGACCTAAAATCTGTCACTTACAGTTCATGGTACGTATAACCCGTCCAGCCTTAAGCCGGCCACACACTACTCGCCTTGTGTACTTGTACAAGTATTTACAAGTATTGGTTGATGGACAGCCAAACAGACGACATACTTCTTGCTAGTTCGGCATATGTTATTTTAAATGGGGGTAATATTTTACTAAGTTCGTTCCTATTTTTGTGTAGTGGATGTTTTGGATTCCATAATAGGTTCTTATTCAGACAGTTGTATACATTCATTGATAATTTCATACGAATCCATTTATGCGCCAATATGTACACAGCAGAGCAACTCAACCTGTTGTAAACCTATTAGATATATATTGCTGATGGCCGTCGTTTTTGAGAGCTCGAGGAAGGCAGATGTTCTTCACGGTGGTAGGTACCAATGCGCATGCCTTTAGACTTACGCCTGCGCATCAGTAACTAAGTTCTTGAAACTAGCTCCGTTCATCGAGCTCGCTGTTTTATATTGCAGACATAGGGGCATCAACAGTATATAACTAGTAGGTATATGTTGTAAACAAACTACACGTGTTGAAACACTAAATATAGCGATTGAACACGAACTTTAACGAGGAAATAGGGAGTGATCTAGGAGGTTTCGCGAGTGGTGAAGGAGCTTCGGCAAGTATGATAGGCAAGCATTGGCGAGTGTAATTATCCTTTGATTCGTATCAAGATTACCGACAACGGATGGGAAACGCCGAGTGCCAGTACGAGTGAGCAAGAGCATAGATAAGTACGAGGAATTTCAATCCCACACCACTCGTCATTGTAAATACTTGTCAATACTTGCGAATAGTGTGAGGCCGGCTTTATGGTACGAAAAATTGAATACTATAAATGTCGTAATCATAACAATACTTTCTCTCTCTGTGCACGACACCACCGAGGACTGTCACGTAAGACTGGACGGGCTGTAATATATTTCGCGCAGGTCATTTCTATTTGGCCTCAGTAGCGAAACTCTGTGTCGACACCTTTGAACTTTTGATACCAA
This sequence comes from Harpalus rubripes, assembly GCA_963082715.1. Taxonomy (NCBI): domain Eukaryota; kingdom Metazoa; phylum Arthropoda; class Insecta; order Coleoptera; family Carabidae; genus Harpalus; species Harpalus rubripes. Next base: position 10,629,977 of record OY720448.1, read on the forward strand.
ACTGAGTGACCTTGAATGAAGCCGCCATGTTTCTGTTGTGCGTAGTGGCGCCAATTCAAATGGTATCGCAAAGTATAATATCGTATTATACTACAACCAGTTATTCAATACAAATAATAGTATATTAAAGAACGTGTTTTATAAGACATGTTTTCTAAACAGCGTTTAGAATTTTATAAATTACATTATTTTTTTATATAGTAGATTTTAAAATGTGCTTTTTTATATTTTTATATTTTTTTATAATTACGATACGCAATTGCAAATCGTAATGACCTTCATTTCGATACGCCAATTTTTGTTTTAGACGGTTGGTACTAGATGACGTTTCTTTAACCCATTTTTACCTAATTTATTTTTAGTTAATTGACAATTCATTTTAATAATATAATGTCGAAATGATTTTTTTTTTTTTATTTAGGGAAGATTATTTACATGAAAATGTACAAATGGTTACACATATGATCACAAATTGAGTAAGTAAATGTTATTGTAGAAGGCGCAAAATATAAAAAATAGTATAAAGAACTCATTTTATAAGACTTTCTTTCGCTGACGCTCGTTTTCTAAATTTTGACGCGTGCGAAAGAAAGTCTTATAAAATGAGTTCTTTATACTATTTTTTTTATTTTGCGCCTAGTACAATAACATTTACTTACTCATTTTGTGCTTATACTTGTAACCATTTGTACATTTTCATGTAATTAATCTTCCCTAAATAAAAAAAAATAATAATAATTTCGACATTATATTATTAAAATGAATTGTCAATTAACTAAATATAAATTAGGTAAAAATGGGTTAAAGAAACGTCATCTAGTACCAACCGTCTAAAACAAAAAATTGCGTATCGAAATGAAGGTCATTACGATACGCAATTGCGTATCGTAATGATTTCATTATGAACGCAAAATATAAAAAAAAGTATTTTACATGGTGTTAGAATAATAACAGAATACAACATGATGCCTTTTTACAAGTTATACACAATTTTCTGATTGCGATTTTATTATCGTTCAAGATTATTATATTCCCGCCTTCTGTCAGAATCATTGAAAACAATGCCATAGGCGGCAATATCAACAGGCGTACACGGATGTATATTTCTTGAGCCTTATTTTATATACAAAATATACTGAAATTTAGCTAAATTGGTATAAATTTAAAATATATGACCGATCAATATATCTTATGTACAAATAAATAATTGTATTGAATATTTTAATTGTGATAAAAGTTAAACTCTACGTTCATGTTCTACGCCATGTTCTGGTTGCGCTGATTGACGCATGCGCGCTGTGACACAGAATCATGAGTTTCGCTACTGTATAATACTTTTTATACTGTGATTTGGCACGAGCTATAGTAGTCCTAGCCTTGAACGTAAAGATTGGTAAAACTTAATGCCAAGTTATTGTTATTACATAGTAAAGTTTCACTGTTTGTTCATAGACCTTTAGAGATTCAGCAAAAACAACCTTAGTTTCGTTGCATTGCTTGTTTTTGAAGGGAATGTATAAGATAATTTATATAATAAATGTAGGTATATTACTTTCAATAAAAGAAAATGCTCATTGATATTCCTGATTGCAAATTGTCAGTTTCTTACAAAAACAACCATTGTTCTATGAAAATCACTAATAAATAGGTATTTGTTCGTCATTGTTTAATTTCTGTTACTTATCATATTATAAAAGTCTGTAACGGCAAGGACCGTAGAAAATAATAGACTAAGGTTGTTTTTTTTTCAAAAGCTCCCCAATTGCTAAACATATTTTAAATTTATACAAAACCTTCAAATTCAGCAAGGAAGACATGCTGGTATTTATTCCTTGATACCAAAATAAAACAGTTATCGTGCTATCCTCCTTTCGCTTACCTGTAATCATCTTCAAAGGCTTAATTTCAAAGCCACAGTCCTTGTCACGCTGCCCCCTGTGTGATAAGCCTGCACGCCACTGGCAACCCTTACAGGGTCAATTAGATACATCACATGCACACATCCTGTGAGCGTAGAATGCAGGCGGGGAAAAGGGGTCGGGATACTGATACCACCAAGGAATAAATGAATTCATTATCAGCCAACCCAAGACGAGATTCTGCGGAAATTAATTAGGATGCATCTGCAGTGAAGAGCTATTGAAAAGACACTGAAAATGCACAGAGCGCCGAGCTTTTATCGGAAAGTTATAATGCAATGAAGCTTTTATATATTTTCGATAGAAAAGCTTTTTGAGGGAAACAATAACAAAATTAGGATGAAATGTAATATTGCTAATCAATTCTGAGTGTTTCTAATTAATCACCACAGTCGAGAATTTTTTTATATATTTTTATTTATAATAATAATAGTAATAATAATAAAAATAACATTTATGTCTCACTAAAGTATTATGAACTGTTTATTGCTAGGATACGGTGTATATAAACATATCTATAACAACCGGGGCATAATGGGAGGGCATAATATTTCATTATGCCCTCATTATAATCCGATCATCGTTTATGGACTTTAAATTAAAAATAATATGAACGGTATATAATGAATTTTCTTTTTAATTATAATTCATTACAATAATAATGATTGATTACAGCAATTAATACATTAATTGATTACAACAATTAATATAAGAAAACAGCTTTGAAATGTGACATCAATTTTAATTTAATTATAATACTTAAAATTGATTATCAAAAAAACCTTAAAAAGCCATTTACTTTCACCACACATGAAATAAGTCCGTCGGATTGCAGACTGTAATGTTTCGCATTCATTTTTGACATATGACGGATTACTATTTTTTTTGGGGACGATATTTATCCACGTTTGAATTAATTTTTGATATTATTTATCGCCACATGTGACACATCCAAAGCCGTACAAGCTCTCTAAAATGTAATAATATTCACAAATAAGTGCATAAGAAATAAAGAACTGTGATCTGTCATGTGGTAACGAACCTCAAAATATAATACTTACATCTTCTACAGACGAGAATGGAATAATAAGATCATTTATACGTTTGTCTTCCTCAAAGTATACAGAAACATTCAAAATAAATTCTTTACACCGTTTCGACAAAATATCTTCCGAAACATCAAATTCACTCATTCCACCATCTCCAACGATTTAAAACGTGGGTCTTGACGTTGGTGTAAAATAAATAAATGTTGATAATAAACAAAACAATTAAACAACATCCTTAGCAACGTCAAAGCTTAAGCATTATTGTAATCAAAATTATTATAAATGAAAACTTATTTCGCATAATCTAGTGAGACATAAAATCTTGTATGCACCACGAGCGTTACTAGATGATAATACCCATCGGGCGACATCTATCTCTCGGGCCAGAGGCCCTCGGGCTAGATCCTCGTCGCCCTCCTGGCATTATCATCATAGTAACGTCCTTGGTACATAAAATACTATTATTTACCCAACAGTTATCCATTTACAGGGCAATTTCATAATTAATTGTACATTTGAATAATAAGAAAAATATAAAATAGTATAAATTTACAAAAAAAATATTTATATTTTTGACATGTTTATCGGCAACATGGCACATGACGTAATTGGTGAGCACCGAAGTACATCGGAGTTGACGGCCGGCAAGTAGAAAGTGCTCGACTGCCTGGATGTAATCCTCGGAACGTGGAATAGAACACAGGATAGTAAATATGGAGCATTCACCTAGTTATGAAGCAATTTCCAAATGAACCTCGCCGCATAAAGTTCTCGCCTTACAGACAAAGATGGCATAGAGTGTCTATCCCTCTTTCTATGAATGTATTGTCAGTTTTGAAGGTTAAGCATTTTAGAAACCTGCGGTGGATTCGATCTAAAGCTGATTTATATAAATGTAAATGTATAAAATATTCAAGGTATACCGGGAGTTCGAACAATGGAGAGATATATGTATCAGTCAGCAATACAATAGAAAAATCTTAATATAGGCACGTCTAACTATTGCCTAACTTGTATCTGACTGTAGTTAGCAAGATGAACTTCATTTTTTCACCAAACCCAATAAATATAAAGAAACAATGTATTTAAATCATATAAATAATAACATATTCTTTTATAAAATATAAATAAGCAAAAAATTGCATTAAATGCGTTTCTCGAGGAAAATTTATGAATTTACTCCCCTGGTATCCGAATAAACTTAATTTAGAGACGTATTTCAACAAATGAACGTCAGATTTGCTCTAATTGCTTGGTTTGACAGTTAATTCATTTTTCTATTTCGGTGTTTTTATGAGTCTATAAACGCACTGAAAACACGCCGTTAAGAAGATCTATAAACGCAATGTTTTGCTTTTTCGTTTTCTATAGGTGGCATGACTGATTTCACAACTGACAGATGAATGACATAGAACATATAACCTCAAATTGTTGTCACTCAACAATGAATTTTCATATGTGAAGTTAAAAAATTTAGCATAAAGCACCAAGTCACAAATTATAAAAATCTAGTAAATTTATAAAATTACCTCAATACGATAAAAATAGTATAAAAAAAACATGTTTCATAACGCCTGTTATTGCACTCGTCCTTTGTAAAACTTACTGTAAAGCGGCTCGTTTTCCAAACATGGACTCGTAAGTTAACATATTGACTTATGAAACTTGTTTTTTAATGTACACTATTTTCGTAATAATAGCTTACCTTCTTCTTTTTACCATGTCTTTAAATTAAGATTACTTCGTTACCAAAAACGTAAATTCAAAAAGTTTTACATCTAAAAATCTATTTGCGCTTTCTTTTTTAAACGCAAAATGTCACTTTGCCGCTCGTGCGCGACAAAAAAAACGCTCGCTGTCTAAATTTCTAACTATACAATGTTGAGAAATGTCACTTGTCTACATTCTTAATGAAATCGTTTAGTCAAGAACTAATGGCACTGTAGTTTAGAGATGGTTTTAACGATATGAAATATCGATACAGTATCGATACGACAAAGAAAACTGCTGGATCGATACTACTTTTAAGTATCGATGGCCTTATCGATATCCAATAACAGTAAAAAATAATATAAATTTTATTGAAATACTAATTAAAATTTAATAAAAATAAATTAACATCACATTTATTAATATATTTTATATAAAGTTTGCACTATAAATTTGTGTATCGATATTATCGATATTCTTATTTTTGTATCGATACCGTATCGATACGTACCAAGTATCGATAAGACCATTTCTACTGTAGTTACACATTCACCACCTTCACAAATTAATCTGACAAATAACTGCTCTGTCAGTATATTATATAACCATACAAAATGCAAATGCCGCACTGCTGTGAAAATAAAATATTACATTCATTTACAAAAAGAAAGTATAAAATGCTTAGATCAGATTGAAGCAATAGCTCAAGAAGAATGGAAAATAACGATAAATTAAAATGAAATATAAAATAAATTGTGTGAACAGTTGTGCTGCCACCTGCAAAAGTTTGGCGTGAACGCTCCCAATTGACATCCACTTTTTCACTGCACTAGTTTAATGTACTTGAAACAAATTTTTATTATGGTGGAGGACCCCATTGTGGCGACTGTAGAAAAAATCTTGTATGTGTTTCGAGCGCAAATGGATATTGTCGATTTCGAGAGAATTCCACGCTCCTACATACGTCGGGTGGCAACAACCTTTCAATCGACAATGTCCCATTTTGCGCTCTTAATACACAAATTGCTATTGTGTTGTTAAATGTCACGATTTCTCGTATTCTACCTTTATACTCGTATAATGTAATAATTGGAAATCCTTTTTGATATTCGAGGTGAGATACATTATAAAACGAAGCCAATAAATACTGCAAAATGTAATGCGCTAATAATTATTCCCATTGCAGACAGAACAAAAAGAAGTCATTTACCAGCATGCATACAAAGCAGTTACAACAAATACATAAGTAATTAGTAAGCATATACATATAGATATAAAATATGTTTATGTTACATATCTCTTTGTACCTACTGATAGGTAGGTATGCAATGTTGGGTAGAATAGTTACATTACATTATACTGAGTTTCGGCAGACAAAAGATTGTTTAATTAGTACATTTCACAAACAGCTGTCAGTGCACTATTAAATTTCGTTTATCTACCTCTACGTTAATCATTCTCTTTATTTATCTACCGAGTAATTGATGGGACTAGAATCAAATTAATTGTTTGATCTGTTTTATGTGGAAAAGCAAAGTGTTGCACAAAATAGAAAAGATCTACATAGTCGAACTTCGATAACTCAAACCATGACTTGCCACAAAAAAAGTTCGAGTTATCAAGACTTCGGGTTATTAAATAAAATGCATATGTATAAATATTATTTATGTAGGTATGTATGTATTTATTTGAGTAAAATCACTTACCTTATGATATATACCGATTGATATATGTATAAAGATCAAAGTTATAAACATTATTTTAGTGTAAAAAAGGCAGTTATTTGTGACTGACGAGAGAATTTTTTATTTTGATTTTCAATAAAAAAAAGCTTCCATGTTATTTAAACCATTATACAGGGAATCGGTTGTATGTTCATTGGTTTTTAAATACGAACGCAAAACGCTCAACGAATTTTCAACCAACTCGTTTGAAGGTGGTTGCTGCAAATCATCCTCCATCATATCACTTTCGCTGTCATCTGTATTGTCGAGCTCTAGAGATTCGGATTCAGATTTGTAGAGCTCGACAATATCTTCATCTGTGGGAAACTCCGAAGTAACAATATCATGATCCACATGTATAAAATCATTTAAGGTGGCACCTTCTGGTGTAATTTTGACATTTTTCCAAGCTTCATATTCACGTTTTTCATTCATACGTTCACTTAAGAAAATCAAAGGAATTTCATCCTCATCGTCCCATTCAGAATACTGACCAAAGCCGGCATTTTTAAAACAGTAGACACTGTACTTGCCGGAACATCATATTTCAGAGCTACGTCTTTCTTTCGTGAACCACTTTCCACTTCTTTGATCAGTCTAAATTTTTCATCAATAGATAAAGTTTTTAAAGTACGTTTTAATGACATATCAGCAATGAAAATGTCTTAAACGTGACAAATCAAATAGGCACAGTATATTTTTTTTCACTTAATAATAATTAACAAAGCATATGTTTGAACTTCAGTAGTACAGAAATCGAACTGCCTCCATCATTATGTTATAAAAACACCGTTATTTTGCAATTCGGAAAATCTAATTTAACTCTTTAACGGTTCATCCTAGGTAAAAAATATAAGAATCTTGTTTTGATACGGATAACCGTTTTCAAGAAAAATGTCTAAAACCAAAATAACTATGTCGCCTTTTTCCAAATTGGTGAGGGTCTGTTGCATCAGTGTATTTTTCTGTACAGGATTCTGTATAAAAGCTTTTGTTGCATTTTTTTTTATGTTGGGGGTATTTTTCAGTATATTTCCTGAACAACAATTACTTCTTCAGTTTTTGATATGACGATGTATTTAATTGATATAATCGCCAACGAATTTAACCTTTCTTCTTTCTTAGTATAACGTAAAAAAATATAAATAGGATTTAATTAATAAAGTTTGCTGCAACTGGAATTATCAGCATTATGATTAAAGCTACACACTGGACGAGTCAATAAACTTATATTTGATTCTTAATTTATTTTGCAAAAAAAATAGTCTCGAAAAATGTTGCCCTAAAACCAATTTCGCCCCAGGCGGTCACCTGGCTTGCCTGTAGCTTGGTCCCGCCCTGACTACATACATTATGAAAAGGAAAACTAAAATTGTCTCTGCAACAAGAAATACCAGCTTCATGTTCTACAAAATAGAAGAGGTAATTCATACATAATAACAGTAAGATTTTCTACAAGTTTTCTACATTTTAAAATATTTCCATAAAGTTTAAGTGTAAATGTTTATTGTTGGAACAATATCATTTCAAAAGACAAGAAACGAAATAACAATTTTCTTTTACAGTTTCCGCTTTCCGCAAACACCAAACGAAATGAGATTGAGGAAAATTAAAAACATTTTGCTGCTACAAACATAATACTAGTATGAATTAAAAATCTGATTGTAAATATTTTGCATTAGTTTTTAAGAACCACTTCAGGAGATTTATTATAAATGTATGGAATAGTACAATTTTTGTTATACACATTTCAAAAACTCTGGAATACGATAAAATAAATTGTAGTGTATCAAAAATTATACGTTAAAGTTAGGGACTTACTGATTTGAATTTGAATATTTATTTAATTGTTTATATTGATTGTTTAAGTACTAGTGACGCACCTGTTAAAAATATTAGGAATAGCTTTTTACCTCCCGCTACTCTTGGTACGGGAGGTATAGGGATCGTGATGAAAATCGCATATCGAGATTTTGGTAAATGAGTACGTTTTAAGGTACCTAGAATCCAATTTTAACATTTTCACGATGATGTCTATGTATATGTGTGTATGAGTGGATCCTCCACTCTAACTCAAATACTATCATTCAGAAAATTTTGAAACCTTGTATTTCGAACTTTTACTATTATGGAAAGAGCCCATTAGATGTAAATTGGATAACAGGAAATGGCACTTTACTAGAAGCTCAAAAAAGTTTTTCTTCGGGAAATACCTTTAAATGTTATTTTTTTCGAGATTAATGTTATTATAAAAATTAAAGATTATTACATATTCTACAGATTTGCATTAATACTTTTTCTATATATTTTGTGGATAAATATATAAAATTATCTATGATTTAAATCCCGGATCCTACGCTTTAAACAAACAAATCTCCTTGGTTTCGCATTTAAATGTATGTAACTGACAGATAAATGTTACAATGTCACTGTCACAGTCGGCTCCGGTGGCTCAATGGTTAGAGCAACGGCTCTCAGTCATGAGTATGCTAGGGGTCCTGGGTTCGAATCCCACTAAGGCATGGATGTTTGTGTATGTAAACCTCTCTGTAATTGGGATTTAATCCTGTTGAGAGTTTTTTTAAAAAAAAAAAAAAAGATCTAATCATTTCAAATTAATAATAATAAAGTTTTGAAAAGAAAAAAGTAAATAGAATAATAGGAAAGGAAATCAATACAGTCTCCAACATATGTAAATATGTAGGTATGTATTTAGATTAATAAAAATTAATGATTCGCAAAAAAGTTTAAGCTATTTCTCATTTTTGGATTAGTTTACCGTTGCAAATTATTTAAGCAAATACATGCTGAGATGGGTGGAAAAATCAATGTGCATTTATTTTACACAGCGAACGAAAATTGACGTTTAGATTATTTAATAGTTGTGGTTTCTTTTGAAAACATTTCCCTATATTTGATTTGACAGAAAACTAACCCTTATGTATTCCGTTACAGAAAATTAGAATTATATTCAATACCAGAAGGCATTTAAAATGACCTTAGCAACAGGATTCAGGGATATATTTAAAAAATTTAATACAACAAATTCTAGTTCGTTCGTCTCAGGTGTCAGCAACCCTCGAGTCAGAATTACTATTAGAGGAAATTAAAAATAATCCTATTTCATAGAATTGCCAAACTAAATAGTTTAAAGATCAAAATATTTTGTTATAATCAACATAAATGAAAACTGTTTAAAATATTTTAAACGCACCCTTGTTTTGATATTCAGTTATTCTAGTCGGCCATCTATTTTCAGCCAGACATAGTAATGTATTTCTGTGCTTTCCTAGTCCAGTATTTAAATGAGTTCATGCAAAAATTTCATACCTAAATATCTCGTACAATTTTATTCTTCTCTAGGATTTCAAAAGAAACCACATCTATAAAATAATTTTAACGTCAACTTTCATTCGCTAGTCATACCATACCCGTAGGGAACCTAGAGATTGTGCACCAATGGGGCTCATGTCACAATGATAATGGAGATATCTTTTTCAATCATTAAATAAAAATAGCTTTATGGCTTCAAAACAAGTGTCTAGTGAACAATCCTCGTTGTTGCGAAGAAGATAAATAACTCAAAGAAATTAATATTTGTTCTTATTAACATAACATTACTTTCAATAACTTCATGAATGAAACTTATTCCATCTATTCAGTAAGAAATGACACACCATGATTCATATCGTATGTGAATCGGTTCAGCAATTCCAAAAAGAAATCACAGCATCGCAACAAAAAGACAGAAGTCTACTACAAATCAAAATCAGCATTCCGGGAATGTCTTTTAGACGGCGTACCCTTTTCATTACAACTGTGATAAGAATCTGCCATGTGCAAAAAACAGCAGTTGTAAAGTAACACAGGCTAATCCAAGGCAGCCGTGACATGCTACGCTACAAACTACGTACAAACAAACGGTAACTGTAACAAGACGAGCATTGCAGATACGGGAATGTAATGTGCATTTGTATTGGATGGGATGGAACAGTTAGGTATCTCACAATTCACAATGCTGGCTATATGTTTATATATAACGAAATGAATTAAATTCCTCGAGGAAAGATCTGTACAGATGTATAAATACAAAACTATTTCTCATAGCTTATATATTTTACATTATAATTACAACATTTTAATACTTATATATGTAAACGCTGTCTCAATAAGCTTGCTCACTATTAGTAACTTTTTTATTTGAAAAGATACAAGTTTAGTTAAATTAGCAAAATTGTGTCATTTTGAATTACAAAACTACTGATATCAGCAAATATAAATTAATATCAGCCGTTTTCAAAATATAGGGCGTACCTTTTTTAGTTTAAATAGGAACATATATTTTTTATTTGCTTATTCGCTAGAGAATTTAATTCTGTATTCAACGATATAAACGTTTTATACCATTGCATAACGATATTTTTAAGAAAAATCGATATTAAGTTTTATATATATTTTTTTTAGAATGACATGACTGATAGAAATGAGTTTTTTGTATGTGTTGACATTTAATAAAAAAATCTGATGTGGCCAGCACATTACCTTCCGTCAGTTCTATGTATTTTGTATAAATGCCATACAGAAAGTTCCTTGCAAAAGATTCTATTTCTTGTACATTACCTTAAGGCAGTTGTATGTATTTTATACAAATACCATACAGAAAGTTTCTAGAAAAAGATCCTATATTTCCAGTAAAATTATAAGACAAACATACTGTCAACTGCACTTGACACTGACACCTTTCAATCAGAATTTTCTTAATATAGCAGCTGTTTCCAGAGTTATAGCATAGTTGACTAATATATGATATTTAATTTCTTTATAATTTTTTAAAAGTATAAAATGCAGTCAAATCGTACAGAGAATAAAATATTCTTCAATATTTATAATAACATTAAATGTGAAAAAATATTATTTAACATCGTTTTTTCAAGAAAAACTGTGAAAATCTTCAAATGAGGGTACTTCCGGTTGACAAATTATAACCAAAATCTAATCAGCTCTTCATATAGATGTAACGAAGAGGAATACGAAAGAATTATAATTTTTGAAATTGTAGTATTAAAATTATCGCATTAGAAAATTTTGTCACACACACACACACACGCACGTACGCACGCACGCACGCTCATAGACACACACACACGCGCACGCACGTATGCACGCGCGCGCACGCACGTATGCACGCGCGCGCACGCACACGCAAAAATAGTAAAATTGTATTCTAGGGACTCTAAAACGTGCTTATTCCTCAAAAACTCACCACCGAATTTTTTGACCAAAGACAATACCTTCCTTACCTAAAGGTGACGGAAGGTAAAAAGTATGATCAAGTGACAAAACAAAATATTCACTAATTTCAATCATGGCATTCTAATCCTACGTAAATTTTTTTTTCCATTCGTTGCACACTTATTATAGTCATATTTTAATCAAATTAATATAAAATTTTTATGGATTTTTCTCAAAAAATTCGACATGTGATGGTATGAAGCGATTATATCATTGAATTCAGAATTAAATTCTCTAGCGACTAAGCAGATAAAAAATATATGTTTCTATTTCTATTTAAAATAAAAAATCTGATGTGGACACCACACGATTTCCTTGTACGTAAGACCAATATGAAGATGAAGTATAGACCCAATTATAAAATTGCACGGGTTTGACGTAATTTGACATTAACATCTATTTTTTATTTTTTGTTATTTTTTGTCCTACTCCATAACAAGCTTCATTACAAAAACCAAAAAGTATATAAGTTTTAAATTTACATATCTCGCTTATTGAAAGGGCTAATTTAATAATACTTGATGTGCTAGACGCAGAATTTAAGTCTCTAAAACTCTTATTAGAAGCATTTATTTCTAAAATCAAAATGAAACCATTTTATTCAAGAAAAACTGTTAACAACTTCAGGTAATATATCACTTCCGGTTAGCCTGTTTTAACCAAAATCTGCTATGTTATTCTAATTGATATAAAAGTCTTATTTACCAAATTTGAAAAGTTTTGGATTATATTTTAATATAGTTCTTCATTAAAATCTATTATAGGCTTCAAATAAAGTACCATTTCTGGAAATTATGTAATGACCAAAAAGGGAGGTGCACAACTAGATGTTATAGAAGTCCTAAATACAAAATTTAAACTTTCTACGGCTTACCGTTTTTGAGTTTTGCGAGATACATACGCACGTACGAACGTACGTACGTACGTACGTACAGACGTCACGACGAAATTAGTCAGAATGGATTCAGGGATGGTCAAAATGGATATTTCCGTTGAAATCTCAAAACCGAAATTTTTCGCGATTACAATACTTCCTTTACTTCGTACAAGGAAGTAAAAAGGTAGGTCCCATATTTTAAGAAAGGCTGATATAAATTTATGTTTGCTGATATCAGTAGTTTTTTAATTCACAATGGCACAATTTTGTTCATTTAACCAAAATCGTATGTCTTCAAATAAAAAAGTTACCAATGCAAGCTTATTGAAACACGTGTTTCTGAAGATGACCTGTGTGGTTTACATTTTTCTAAAAATAATTTTGACATAACTTTTGTAATTTAACAAAAAATTCAAGTAAGTAAGTTAATATTTCCCTGAAGAAGGCATATTTGGTGCCGAAACATCGGCTATGTAATAAAACAATTTTTCCCAGTATGAAATGTAAAAGTTGAGTAGCCCCCAGTTCGCAATGCGCAAAATGCAATATTTTAATATTTCATTCTTGCTTGATAATCTGTCCCATGCTATTATTAGTTAAACTTTTATTCCTTTTATCGCAAAGCCATACAAATGGCAAGATTAAAATAATCCACGTATCTCAAAGATTTAATCTTGTACGGAGTGCAGTAGAGCAAACAGATGTGCCGCGCCTGTGTCAGAGATACAAGGGTAGAACAACAAAAATGGCCATTCCTTGCAGCTAATACACCGCAGTGCTATTCCAGACAAGTGAGAAGTGTCGACTGCTCTAACCAAATCAGTGATTAATGTTTGGAGAGAATGCACAGTGCATTTAAAATAGGATGGTCAGCAAGACACAACAAATAGAACACAAATTTAAGGAATGGAATACATTACAACGTAATTAAACAAAAAACTCGTAATAGGATATACAGCGTGATTTATAAAAGTGTAACAAAACTTTTACAGTTCAATATATACAAATAAAATTTCATCTAAAAATCCAAATTTTACAAAAGTACTATCAAATGTCAAATACTTTAACAATACAAACATCATTTATTTCTTTGGATATTCCAGTTTACCATTAACTTAAAAATATGATGTGGCCAGCACATAACCTCTCGCCAGATATTTTACCTGGTTGTACGCATAAAACAAAAAATATTTTTAAATACAAATACATATATTCATGTCTCACTACAAAATAATTCTCACATATATGTGCAAAATCTATAAATAAATAAATAAATAAATATATCATCACGGCTTATTACCCATTGCTGGGTGTGCCAATCTGCTTGTACACAGATTCGGTAATGATGAAATATTTGCACCGTGCGGGCGCTTACCAGGCGTCACCTCACGGGCACTCATTGCTGGCGTGGAGAGTGCACCACAGGGGTCCATTTTGTGCCATTTAAAAATCGAAATATTTGGCGTCGGTCGGGATCGAACCCGGTTCCCCAGATTCGCGACCTGACACTCAGGCAAAATCTATGGGATATTTTAATATAAATTATGTACAATAAATACATTTTCTTTATATTCAATATCCTGAAATTTTCCTTTTCTACTTTCCTTTTCTTTTTCTTTATATTCGTCATTTTTTCGCAAATTCCTTTTATATTCTATTTTACGTATATTCTTTTGCGTTGTTAACTTTTTTTATTTTCATAATTTTCATAATGATGTACAAATATTTTTGACAGTGACATTTATGTGTCAATTACAAACATTTGAATTTCTTACCTTGAAGTAGTTTGATCTGAGATTTATTTCATCAAGTTATTTTATATGCATTTCTTTATCTCTAAATCTATAGAAGATATAATAATGAATTTATATTTATCGAATAAAGAATTTAACGTTCTTTAATATAAGTATTTACATAAATTTTCGATAAATAATATTTAGATAATTTTTTCCTTGTAACTACTACTTCCGGTTGTCCAGTTGTTACCAAAGCTTAATCAACTCTTCCCATTATTGTTAGATTGAGGAATCCGTAGTTAAACACGCTCGCACGCACGCACGCAAGCACGCAGACACGCACACACACACACACACACACACATCCACACACACCCACACACACACCCACACACACGGACAGACATCATCATAAAAATGTTATAATCGGAATCTAGGGACCTTAAAACGTGCTTATTCACTGAAATCTGGATATGCGATTTTTAGCAAGAATTCAATACATCTCTTAGCGAGAGGTAAAAATGATTAGTTAGACGTAGTCTTTGTGTTGATTGGTATGTGAACATAGAATATCCACTGAAAGAAAATTTGCAGTATGTATATTTTTTTATAGAAGTTAGAATTTTAGGTTAATTCAAGTTTGACGAGTATGTAAAGTTAAATTTTGACATATGAAATTATATGAATTACTAAATACTATTGTAACGTGTGTGACCCGCTGATACGCTGAACAAGCGTCTAAGTATAGCGATGACGCAATCGCGCTAGCAGCCGGCTACGTAAACAAACAAGCCGCGATGTGTTTCATTACTTCTGGTCGCCTGAACCTTTTGTGTTTATTGTTATTATGCGGTCGAACATTCTAGAGCTCTCTGGAAGATAAAGGCAGCTGTATAAAAGGGACGCAGCTATGCTTGAGAGTTATTCAGTTACAGAGTTAGTTAAAATCAGAGACATGGAGATATTCACATAGAGTGTTAGTGAGTTTGAGAGCAGTATCATAGTGAGCGTGTGCAGTGGAGTAGGTACTCTGGAAGTTACTGGTATACTGGGATAGCTGTGGATGTGAATACTTGGTAGTGTTGACGAGTATTGGGAAGCTATAGTGTACGAGGACAGTAACGGCGAGTCTGGAAGTTACTGGTATGTTGGGACAGTAACAGCGAATTGGAGTGGATACTCGGCATTTGTGTTGAAGAATTGTGGCATACGGATAGTTGGTGATATTGAGGCTGTAGAAGGAGAAATTTAGTTATATAAATAGACTGTGAGGTGAAAGGTATGACTTCTGTCCGAGCAGTTGAATATACAGACGCCGTTGAGTCAGTTGAGTATATAGAAGCTGTGGAGGTCGGCAGGCGGACAGTTGAACGTGATATAAGTATATAGTGACATAAATATAGTGATATAAATATCGCGTAAACAGTCTACAAGAGTCTGCCACAGACCGGCAGTCTAAGATTGGAACGCGTAGTAAAATAAATAATTAGTAATATCGTGGAAATAAATAGTAGTGTTAATTGGTTAAATAAATAAATATTGTTAGTGTTATCTAGTTAATTGAAGTTTTAGTCTTAATTAGTTTTTAATAATTGTTCAATATTAGTAATAGTTATTTTTAACTATCTTTTAATATTTAATTATAGTTTAATAAACCTTTATT
The DNA here is from genome assembly GCA_963082715.1 of Harpalus rubripes. Taxonomy (NCBI): domain Eukaryota; kingdom Metazoa; phylum Arthropoda; class Insecta; order Coleoptera; family Carabidae; genus Harpalus; species Harpalus rubripes. Next base: position 10,645,947 of record OY720448.1, read on the forward strand.
TTAATTAAGAATAATTGTCTAATATTTACACTTCACCTAAATAAATAAAAACATTACACTATTAAGTATTAATTCGATCATAAATAAATAAAAAAATAATATGCAAATTCTGATATATTTCAATTAAAATTATTTCAAATTTTTACATTGGTCTAGATTCGCCACTGGCCATAAGCACTTGTAAATGTCATCGGGGAAATCTTCTACGTCATAATCGTAAAATAAAAGCCTTAACGTTTGACTTTTTGTAAAATATGTTTACGCCTAACTTTTGCCCGTTATGCCGCTGTCTCGTAAATACAACTTTATGGAAAACACAAATCTGCAATTTTAGCGGAAAAATTTCAAACTTTAAGGCCAAGGCCAACTAATAAAGAAACGAAATAAATAACTTCAAAATGATGTTTCAAAAACACTTTCCACATTCACATTCATTATATTGATCAAAATCTTGTGTGGTTTATGCAGCTATATGTTTCATATTTATTCCTCTTAAATCATTCGCCATCCATAACTTACAGTACCGTATATCCGGTAAGTTTTGAAATACATCCAGATGTGAAGTTAGTCGGTTGCGTGGATGTCGCACTTGCCCTCCTCAGCGTTTTTACGACTTTCTGGACCCATCTTTTGCAGCAGGTTTACGGCCCATGAAACCGCCTCAGCCGGCCCTGCACGCCAGGGACGTATTTAGAAATTTAGATTAGGCCCAGTTGTTTCACTAATCTGGTTTATTATTCGCCGTAAAGTTGTGCTTTTGTTTCTGCGATTATTTTGAAATGTTTAATTAACCCTTTTAGGATTTTATGCTTTTAGCTGAATTTAGACAGAGAAATTTGCTTTTGAGTGGTTGTGTTTTATCACGGTTTTAATCTGTTGATGGTTCTTGTTTCTTAATTTCAGAATTAAGGGCTGTTATTCTCTTCAATTATATACTAATTTAAAGTCTGAGACTCTCATTAAAATTAATAGCTAGGTAACTAATTTTACCTGACGAGTGCGTTAAGGGACTGGTTGTGGTTCTGACGGCTCAGGTTCGAATCCGACCGACGGCAACCTGAAACATTTTCATATTTCTATTGGCATAAAATAACCTCTTTAGTAAAATTTTTACGATAATACATTTTTCCCATTCCCGGTATCGTAATTAGGCTATTAGGATATTGTTTGTAGGGATATATGTTTATTTTATCTAACACGGACTCATAATATACTTGTTACTATGGTTATTTGAAATAACTAATGTACAATATTAGTCATTCCGTGAGAGAATATTTTGGAAGTCACGGAGGAATTATTACTGATTTTTGTGTTTTTTTAATATAAATAAGTCAATTTTACAAAATTATTTTATTATTGAAATAATTTAACAATAGGTTTGTTCGTTCCGCTACCCCGCGTCTATCGCAAACCGCGGCGGTGAAATTTGCTGTTCTTTTCGATTCGCAGTTCACTGTAGTCACTAGATTCTGTTCGTTCCGTTTCTCTAGTAACTTGCGGTAAAACGCCGCGGCAGCTGGTGGTGATAATTTTTACAGTGACTCATGACTCGGTGGTAAAAAAATAATCGGCGGTAATGTTAGCGTCTACATATGAAGTGCCAGTATGACAGTTTTTGACAAATAAATATTAAGAAAAAATTGCAATTTTTCAATAAGTATGCTATGTAATGTTTCAGTTTTAGAAATTGAAATACATTTGAAAAATGTATAAATGTCAATGTCATATGAATTATGATTTGTAACAAGGTAAATTAAAATGATAACTATAGTAAACAATTAAAATACTGGAAAATGAAATAATATATTTTTACTGAGTATAATTATAATAAACTATTATTCACGAAAGATGACTATTCAAGGTCATCTGTGAGCCGTCTGATATAATATTGCTTGCAGATAACTTCATTGCATTTAGTTTGCATAGGCGTGCAACATGAAATATTTATGGAAACATTTTAACTCAAAAAATAAGAGTAATTCATTTGAAAATTATTTTTCTTTCTAAATAATGCCTTTCTGAAAGATTTATGTTTTTCACTTATGTTTTTACAAAGTACAACAACATAGACTCAACTTATAAACCAAGGAATAATAATTTGATTTAAACGTCAACGCCACTGGGTGAATATTAGCACAGAGGGCAGTGCAGTAGATAATTAGGTATCTGTAATTCTACGACATATGCCATTATTATTTATAGTGTGTTAGAAAGTATTGCCACTATTTACGTATATCTGTTACACCACATAAATTGAATAGACATAGTTCAAATAATCTTTCTCTTTCTAATAGAAAAGGTTGCTAAGCTACTGCTATAAAGTGTTGTGTATTCTTTCTTCGAACAAATAACCTTGAATTCGTGAATAATAGTGTAGTCTGAAGTATCTTCGAAAATAATTTAACGCAAACGGATCGAACAGAAAAATAATTTTTAGTAACTTAAATTATTACCGCAGCGATTGGCAGTGAATCGCAAAACGCAGGGACAATTACCGCCACGTTTTGCGGTAAAACGCAGCATAGCGGAACGAACAAACCTATTATGAAACTTATTTATTTAAATTAATATTAACTTTTATGCTAAAATAGGTTACTTATCTTTACACAATGACAGCTGTCATGTACGGCTGATGAAACGAAAACGAGTTAGTACTTACTTCGGAATTAAATTGAAAGATGCTGCTTGTGCTTTTAAGTGAATATGTTTTAAAGGAAGGTCCTCATTTTTACCCAGTTTGTGTTGTTATTTGTTATAAACGAAAGATGCTGCCTCTTGTGTAATGTAAGTAATATTAAATACCTATGTATATAGTATACATTATTTAATATCATACATATACATTTATTGTAGCAGAGGAATTTACTAACAAGGCAACAAGGGGAAACCAAGACCTCGGACACACCAATTTGAATGAAATTGTATAGTTATAAAGTACTTTCCATATACGGAACATAAATCAACCAATTTTATGCAATACTGGCAAATGGCAGAGAAATTGATGAAAAAGGTGTAGTGGCTATTATTTTCTGACAATAAGAAAAAATTAAGGGATGAATATTGAAGAAATAATAAAACACTTTGAAGGTCTGTTTCTCGGTTTGTTTATAATTTATTATTGTTTTTTACTCAGATTTTTAACATAATAAACTATGTAGACTTTTGTTATAAATAAATAAATTCTTTATTCACTATGAATTTATTTATTTCTCATTCCATATGTATAGATACATCCATTATTGGAACCATATAAAAAATTTCGATACTAGAAATAAATTTAAACCTAATAATTTGTATAAATTCACTAAAATAGTAAAAGTATTTGCTATTTTAAGAATAAGTTTTACTTGAATTAGAATTTGTGATATTTATTTCAGTAAAAAATTTCACTGAAATAGCGATTTTTATTCAGTTATATCAGATATTATTTCAGAAACGTTAGTGAATAATTTACTAATTAATTAGAAATTTTAGTTTCTGAAACAGTTAAAAATCAATAGAAATAATTTTTTATTAGGAAATATTTACTTTGTCACGATATTAGAGTACCTTTTTTGCTACCAGAAGCAGCCTATTTTTTCAGTGTAGCACCGTAGAATTCCGAGAAAAATCTAAATATAGAATATGCAGAAAGAAACAATGCAATATTGAACACAAATTACAGAACACCTACATGCATCTTATATTTAAAATTAAATTGAAAACTTACTTGGATATCAATTTAAAACATACATCAGATTCTCTTTTTCATTTTCCAGAAGAAACTTCAACTAAAAGTGCAATCTATGATTTTCTTAGAGAAATAGCAATATTTCTCTCCGACCAATATCGAAAAGCAATAAATAAAAGTTACATTGTGCTTCCACAACATCTTTCACAATTCATAATTACATACAGCGCAGGCAAATTAAAATAAATTTCTATTTAATTCACTTCCCAACTAAAATGCGCAAAGTTTTGACAAGCGGCAAAGAATAACAATTTCTTGTGATCCAGATTAACACGGACGAAGATAAAGTAGAAAAGAAAAACAAGAGTTGGACACTTAGGAAGCCGGACACAGTTCTCAGGCCTTTCATAACTTTCCAGGAATGTCTTACACAGCAAATAGTCAGGGCACAAGTGGTGTCAAAAAAACACAAAAACTGAACATCTTATCGCTACGAAACGACATGCGACAGACAAGATGTAGAAACTCAACCGGACGGACAAGAAATGCCAAGAACTTTACACTTAAGATTACAAGAAACAGGCACGGTTCAGCAGTTAAAGAGAGAAAGTGAAGATGGGTTAAATGGGGTAAAATCTCGAATTGAATAACTTTGCTTTAAGTTAAGACGATATTATAATCTACACTCATACGATACATTAAAAGGCTTTTAATTTCATTCATGAATCAGTTTTAAAATTGTTTGATTGTAGGTATCTTAAGACAGACACGATCTCAACAAAAAATCACTTAAAAATTATATTTTTTCTACGACTGATAAAAGAATGAAATAGGCTTTTCAAATGTTATTTCAACACAGAAAGTAAATAATTGCAGACCAAAGGGTTTTTGCGTTCCGTTGCTTGCTATACTGTATTTCAGATAAGAATAGACTTAGGAGTAAGATAGGGCTTACGATTCCGGCTTTCTGATTGGCCTAAACGTAAACCAAGTTTACAATAGCAATATGTAAAGCAGGTACATTATTTATTCTATTTTGATTTTATAATTTATTTAACAACTTTAAGTAACTGTTTATTTACTAAATAATTAAAAATTATCAAATTTTGACGTTTCGAGCTGTCAAGTATGGCATACACGAAACAAAACTAATTGATAAGTTGTATGTGTGTAAAACAGGCTTGCGCAGCAGCGCCACCAAATCTATTCTTATCTGAAATACAGTATAGTAGTATCTAGCAATTCCCTATTTACCTGCATTCAAAATTTTCGATATCATAAAATTGATGATATAAGTGAAGAATTACAATCTTTTTATTAATTAAATTTCAGATCGTAGAAAAAATAAAATGGCTGGCTAAAATTTTTTATATGGTCAACAGGCTAACACAATACCTCCCCCACCATTTAATTTTTATTAATTTAAATACACTCTACATATGTACCTACATGTGCATATTTACTTAGCTGGAAACTGTATTAAGTCCCTTTGTATACAGGTGTCCCAGCTTACGCTATCTTTATTTGAAAAACTATTCAATATAATTTTACGAAATTTGGTATCTAAGGGTTTTCCGTTTCCAACTAAAATATTTTCAAAGCAATAGCATTTCCGGTTTAACCGGAAGTAGACCCTAACTTTCTTATTTTAAATGAAATGCTATATTTTTTATTTTATCATTGAATTCAGCAGAAATTTTTACATGTGAAACCATAAAAGCATTTTACTCATGGCCAACCTCTTCCGGCGTATTTCAACTTTTTTGATTTTTTCTCTAAAAACGGCCACTTTTTTATCACTTTGTATTTCGAGAATGGAATCGAATTTCTATAATGTGTAAAAACAGTTTTATAAAGAAAGCTTTTGTTTACACTAATATAAATTAATAATCGACAATTTTTGAAAAATGTTATGAACGTAAAGTTGAAGTAGAAAAAGTTCAAAAAACGTTTTTTAAATGGAACACCTCATAAAATCTATCAACCCCTATTTTTTAATGAAGAATTCATTTAAATAATAAAAAATGGGGTGTTACATTTAAAATACTTGAGTTTTTTGAACTACAAATTTACGTTGACTTGGAAATAACATTTTTCAAAAATTGTCTATTATTAATTTATATTAATGTAAATAAAGGCTTTCTTTATAAAACGGTTTTTACAGATTAAAAAATTCGATCCAATTCGGCCGTTTTTAGAGAAAAATAAAAATAATTGAATTACGCCGAAAGTGGTTGATCATAAGTAAAATGTTTTTGTTGTTTCATATGTAAAATTTTCTGCTGAATTCAATGGTAAAATAAAAAATATAGTATTCCATTTAAAATAAGGAAGTTAAGATCTACTTCCGGTTAAACCGGAAGTGCTATTGCTTTGAAATTATTTTAGTTCAAACGGGCAATTGTTAAAATTTCTTATGCAATATCAATATTTGCCCATTCAAAACTTTACCGTTATTTTAATTATATAATTCAAATTTTATTTTGTGATAGTGACGTTATTTTCTTTTCAATTACCTACAAACATGAGAATCGGGGAGTTTTCGAATTTTAGATTTATTTATATGTCGATATATTTTTAAATCTAAAGCGTTCTTACTTTTATATTTTTGCAAAATTTTCTTCCCGCCATTACGGCGTACATAACATCAACTATGTGCGAATTAGGTATCGACATACGTACCCAATACGTGCTTCATAGAAAGAGGCAAAAGCAAAACACGGCCATCTGTTTATGTTTACATTTGACACTTGTCAATTCAATTTCTGTATTTATCATTTTCTACGTTTTACATTTACATATTTAAAATAAAATAATTTGCTTTTCGCGATTTGACATTGAATTTGACGTTTCAATATCAAATATAGAAGACATACGGTAATGTTTTCATTGTAAACTAGCGGTCGTAGCGGACAACTACGGCGAATCAAAGATACCGCATACGTCATCGTATTGCGGGCGATTTAACTAACGATAAATTTAATATCGTTTGTACAAAAAATACGCTATATTTTATTATTTTTTTGCATTAATAGTAATATTGTATATATACTATTGCAGTAATGTGGAAAAATCATAAAATTTCTATATGACTAAACTCCCCCATTGATGGTCGCAATATTTCTTGACTGGAAAGGTGATTGGAAAGAAGAAATTACTGGATATCACTCAAATAATTAGTTTATTTTCGGCCTCTACCGGTTTCGGCGCCATATGTGCGTTTTTGAGAAGGTGCCGAAATCGGAAAAGGTCAAAAATAAATTGATTATTTTACTGATGTCCAGTAATTTCTTCTTTCCAATGAGAATTGATTTACACGAGGGGGGGGTCTCCTAAATTGATTATTGCTAATTTGTTTTTTAACGATGACATCTTAACTTCTGACTGTTGGACACTTGGATGATTAGCCTCTCGAAATTCATATTCTAATTTTTTTCTACACTACCATTTTTAATTTGAAGTGATTAGTTTTTTACAGTGACATTTATCTGCCTGGATTCTAGGGACTTTTACATGGTTATTTACCACAATATTGATATGCTATTTTAGCACTATGCCCATACATACATAGGTACTTCTCTTACATTCGGTAGCGAGGAAAAAACTAAAACATCGTAGACTGTTTACCGGTCTGAGAAGTATTAATGAATAAATTAATTCATAATAAATTGTTTAAACTTCAAGTTTCCAAAACAATGTGGGTGAACGAATGGTCTACATGTGGAGAAATAATGAATTTCAATTTGTAGTTTAATAAAATAAAGGCTATTAAGCAATTTATCTCAATCTGTCTGGCAGAATTGCATCATTAATTTCACACATAAACCATTTGTCAAAACAGAAGAAAAGGTAACAAATTAATACTTCTCACACAGCTTAAATAGTTCCAGAAATACTTTTTCTTTTTGCCATTCAAGAGTATAACACAAGAAAGCTAAAATTAATCCTAACCTAAAACTAACAATACTGTATTCATAATACGTACGTACTTCGAGAAAAAGTATAAGTTTTCATCATCAATAAGAAAACATGGAAAATTATTGTAAACAAAAATATAATTTTTGATTACTACACATCTTAACTAAGCCAGAAGTAAAAAAAATTGTATGCTCAGTTGCATGGATCCATAGTTCACAATAATGGGTCCGGTACTCACTTTTTTGGGTTTTCGCTTATATCTCGATAATGATTGGTTCTAGCGAAAACGTCTTTATATACAAAATTAAAGTTTATAAAATTAGGAATAAAATAGTTCCTATTCATTTTTTTTCGTATCCTTAACCGTTTTCTAGTTCTAAGCTGTTAAAAAGAAGAGGGAAAATATATAAATTTTCAATAGCTTAAAACTAGAAAACGGTTAGAGAAAAAAATAAATAGGAAGTATTTTATTCTTAATTTTGTCAACTTGAATTTTGTATATAAAGACGTTTTCGCTAGGACCAACCATTATCGAGATATAAGCGAAAAACTAAAAAAGGACAAATGTTGCTATGCCGTGAAGGACTTTTGGTATATTCATCTCCAAACACCTCTGAACACAGGCCAAAAGTAATAAAAAGTACGCACAAAAGTCTGTCTACAACCCATTTTTAAGTAATCGTTGACTGAACTAATCTGACATCTCTGTAAAGCTAATATAAATTTAAAAGTATAAGAATATATGACTTCTTGACTGGAAAGGTGATTGGAAGGAAAAAGATTTAAAATAAGTTTATTTTCGGCACCTTATGTGCCTTCTTCAAGAGGTGAAAACGGAGATTTTAAATAATAAAAATTAAAAATTAATAAATTAAATATGCTTGTCTCCGTTTTCACCTCCTGAAGAAGGCACATGATGTGCCGAAACCGGTAGAGAACGAAAATAAATTAATTTTGACTGATATCCAGAAACTTTCTTCTTTCCAATATATATATATATATATATATATATATATACAGGCTGTCTCACAACTCGCGCTCCAAACGAAGCTGACACTTGCCGACAACAAATAGAAGAAAATAATTTGCGTCTCCTTGCATAATGGAGTTACAAGACTTTTTAATCCACCAATCCCGGAAGGATATCTTGAGGTGTGATATTATTACAAAATAAAACTGGTTGCAAGGTTATAAAAATACTACTAGTGAGTTGCAAAATTTGTTTGACTTACTGTAATTTTGACACTCTAGAGTTGCCTTTTCACTGTCAACAAATTTAGGTTAGCAAGATTTCTATTCGGAAAACATTCCGAATAGACTCGTGCTGCCTCTCTGGCGTTACGTCCACATTCTCCGAAAATTATAATCATTTCTAAGTAATCAGCGGCTGAATACATGGTAAGAATTTGCCTCTTTTTATTCACCTTGTCAAATTTAATTTGACACTGACATTTTTCGAAAACTACAGTCGCCCACACATTTTAAAGAAGATTTGATTTGTATAAAACCCTAGTAACGTAAAATTACGGCAAACACACGTTAAAGGTGTAGGTCTCTGATTAGTCAATTTTAAGACATCTTTTCTCGAATATCTTTTAAGCTAGATTTTTTTTTTCGAAATTACATATCCGAGTGCAGTCTTAAAGGTGTAGGTCTCTGATTGGTCAATTTTAAGACGTCTTTTCTCGAATATCTTTTAAGCTAGATTTTTTTTCTTCGAAATTACATAACCGTGTTTCCTCATTCGCTCTGGAGCGCGAGTTGTGAGACAGCTTATATATATATATATATATATATATATATATATATATATATATATATATATATATATATATATATATATCATTTCAATAGGGTTGTTGCAAGAATTTTTATACCGGGTGTCTTAGGCCAACCGACACATGGGGAATTAACATGGAAAATCAGTTATCTGTGAATAGTATCTCCCCGGTGCAAGATATTAAGTTGAAATTTTGTATGCTTATCCGGGGATACTAATTCTATAGATTGCATTTCAAATCAGTCAATTTACATGCGCAATAATAGAAGAAATTAAGAAAAATTATCGAATTTCGAGGATTGTTGTTCATATTCCGGAAAAAATAGTTCCCAAGCAACGGTCTGATAGCATAATGGTACCGTGTGCGGAGGTTGTTTTTCATTACTATATCTGGCGCCAATTTTTTATTTAATTATTTACGAAAATAACAATAAACTTATTATTTTTCATATTACTATGAAAAATATTGCATAAACTTTTATTTAACATACTTTTAAAAAAATCTGATGTGGCCAACACATAACCTCTCGCCAGATATTTTACCTGGTTGTACGCATAAAACGAAAAATATTTACAAATACATATATTCATGTCTCACTACAAAATAATTCTCACATATATTTGCAAAATCTATGGGATATTTTAAAATAAATTATGTACAATACATACATTTTCTTTATATTCAATATCCTGAAATTTTCTTTTTCTACTTTCCTTTTATTTTTCTTTATATTCGTCATTTTTTGCAAATTCCTTTTATATTTTTTTACGTATATTCTTTTGCGTTGTTGACTTTTTTATTTTCATAATCTTCATAATAATGTACAAATATTTTTGACAGAGGCATACAAATATTTTTGACAGTGACATTTATGTGTCAATTACAAACACTTGAATTTCTTGCCTTGTAGTAGTTTGATCTGAGATTTTTTCATCAAATTATTTTATATGCCTTTCTTTATCTCTAAATGTATAGAAGATATAATAATGAATTTATATTTATCGAATAAAGAATTTAACGTTCTTTAATATAAGTATTTACATAAATTTTCGATAAATAATATTTAGATGATTTTTTTCTTGTAACTACTACTTCCGGTTGTCCAATTGTTACCAAAACTGACTCGACTCTTCCCATTATTGTTAGATTGAGGAATCCGTAGTTAAAAATGTCTTAAGTCTTATAGTATTTGAGATATAGTGAATCCAACATCCACACACACACATACACACACACGCACACACACACACACACACACACACACACACACACACACACACATATACGGACACCATCGTAAAAATGTTATAATCGGATTCTAGGGACCTTAAAACGTGCTTATTCATTAAAATCTGAATATGCGATTTAGCATGAATACAATACCTCTCTTAGCGAGAGGTAAAAATTTGAAACCGGCTCATTGAAAAAATCAGCGATAATATCGCTTCCGGCTAAATCGGATGTAGAAATCTTTATACCAAAATTTAAAGTAGTCCTCAAATTAATAATAAAGAAAATAAACACTTGTCCCTATTTTCGTAGTTCTTATAAGAAAACGCAGTACGAATGAATGAATTCAAATGTTAAATGTGTATCCACAATTCATGAAGAGGTTGAGATACCAGCAATGTCTGTTTCTAGTTGTTAGACATTAGTAAAGTTTTCCTCACATTTGGGAGTGAATATAAACAAGGATTGTTTCTATCTGGTACCAGTGAAGTTTATCCGTGTTTATTTACTCGCATGTGTGCGACGTGCCTCCGTTTCTTTATTTGTACGCCGAGTTCATATTTCTTTTACCCGCGCGGCTTCACGTGAACGCTAGCAATGCTAGTAGTCACTCTCACTCGCTCACTCTGTGGTGTTTTGTTTTTTACGGAGGGTTCATAGCTGCCGTATTTCGCGGGAGATGATGAAAGATACAGTTGGCAGATAGGGAAAAAGTTTCTTCACGTTCGCACTACGATTAATGTGCGATGTACTGCGGTGTGAATGTAGCAGAGCAAGGATCGCTGGACACTACATTTACATGGACGCAAATACACAAACACTACCTATATTTAGAGATAAAAGAAACAAAGTTCATTTGAATTATTTTATTAATAAATTGACTGAACCCAGCGATTTTGTTTCTATTATAAACCAGACAGTCACGATCCTCTCCATTACAATATATTTAGAGATGTTTAGATATTTTTGAATTCTAGATCGAAAATTTTATTCTATTAATTTCAAAGGCCAAGCTAGAATTATTGAGTATAAAGGCCGCCACGCACTTGAACGACGCGAAGCAAAGCGAAGCGAAGAGAAGTTTTTTCATTCAATGTATTCTTATGTGAATAGTCGCTTCGTTGCTCTGCTCTTCGCTGCTCCAAAGTGCGCGTATACACATAAGAATACATTGAATGAAAAAACTTCTCTTCGCTTCGCTTCGCTTCGCTTCGCTTCGGTCGCTGAAGTGCGCGTTGGCCTTAAAGGTGCATTCACAAATGAAAATTAGGTTTAGATTTATGGTTTATACTTTAGATTTAATGACTCCATTCACACTTCAGAATTTAGGGTCTCTAAATCCAAATCATACAGCTAAACATTACAAGGTCCAAACTTTAGGTTTATGATTTAATTTGACGTCACAAACTTCACCAATGAGAACGAGTCTGAAATAATATAGATATACACACCCATCTTTATTTAGTATCCACTTGGTGGATTCGGCTTTTTAAACAAAGGCGAGAAGAACATGGAGACTGTCATAACTTAATATAACCAATAATGCCAAGTAAATGACAGTTTCACGGCGCACAGGTGTCTTGTTGCGAGTAGGTACTGCTCTACCGATATTTTAATCTTGTTTTTGAAGCATTTCCACAGATGTCTGCAGGGAGGGTGGGGCAAAAGTGAACGGTCTTTTGATAATATGTAATAAATTTCATATATGAAATATTTCAGCAGTTTTATTGAACTCTAAATATAGTTCATACATTTGCTTACATATAAAAAAAAAATTAAATAATTCTTTTCTATTATAGTAAATAAACTGTATGTTTTTTTATTTAAAAAAATAAGTGTTCACTCTTGCCACGCATGGCGAGGCAAAAGTGATCGACTGCAAAAATGTTGCCTAAACACGACAAAAATTACATATATATTTGTCGGCATTTAGTTTAACGTTAGTGTATCCTTCGTGTACCCACTGATGACATTTTCCGCAAATAATTCGGTCTTCAACAGATGTACTGCATTTTTCTTTACAACAAATACAAATACAGTCGTCTTCATTAATAGTTGTCGTGTTATTACTATTGTTTTGCTTGACTATTTCTGTAATCCAGAAGTAGATGCCTGCGATAGATCCTTTAATCGTTTTTCCTTTTAAAATTTGCTCCAATTCTTCTTTATATGGGGAAATTATTATAATTTCAGGGCAAGAGTAAACACTATGTTTACTCTTACCCCGTTTAATATTATCACAAAAATTGTTTTTATCCCGTGTTCTACGCCACTGTTTAAACTTTCTGTCGGCAAACTTTGTAGAGGATGGTACACACTTTAATGCAATATTAACTATTTTATTGGTTCTTTTTTATTTCACGTGCAATATAATAATACTTTGACTTTAATCTTGTATCAAAATGATGCAATATACAAACTTACCTGTAATTTTGTTTTCATAAACTTGACAATGTTCTATTTCACGTATAAATGACAGTATAGTACCATGTTTTACCGCTAGGGTTGGTAAGCCGAACTGTATAAATTAGCCGGATATTTGAATTGTTTACTCTTGCCTCGCGTACACTCTTGCCCCACTCTCCCCTACATATCAAAACTAATTTTCAGGTAATTAAAACTTACATTTATGAATGACTTACTTAAACCTAAACAAAAATCATAAATTTTCTGCTTTACATTTGTCCATTGATACAAATTGTCTGGTTGATTACATTTGTATTTTGGTAATTATGAAATTGTATGAAATTGGTTTTAATCTCATTGAGAAATAGTTTATTTGCATTGCACCACTGCAAGAGTGCTGTTCAGTGGCGTAACTAACGGGCCCGCAGGGCCCGCATTGCGGGCGGGCCCCCGGCTCTAGAGGGGCCCCAATTTACTTGATTTATAATTTTGTTACTACTGCGAAATTTTGAATTTAATCTTTTTTTTTTGTAGCAACATACACATTTATTTAGTCTTTTATTTTTTTAAATGTCAATTTCCAAATTAATATTGGCTAAGGGGCCCATTATCCGCTACGCAAAACCAAGCTCCTTATTTTCTATCACATTTCGGCCAGTAGAATTTCGATTTCTTGGCAAATATTTTCCTGCAACTGATCCAGAGTTTTCCTTTAAAATAACCCCATAAAAAGAAGTCTGGGGCTGTCAAATCAGGACACCTGGTGGTCAATGTGTATTACCAAAACGTGGGATTAAATACCGATACGAGAATGATTTTCGCAAAATTGCTACTATTTAAACTGTATGATACTGATCCATCTTCGTAATACCATATTTTGTCCAAGTTCTTTTCATTTGGGATACCAAAAATGTATGAATCAATTCCCTGTAACTTTCACCAGTGGACTGTGCCACCAATTTCATCAATACGGGTCAATCATGTTAATAGTAAATGCCACATCATACAATGACTTTTGTGGGATGTAAAGGTGCCTAATCTTGGATTTTCAGGCCTCACATATTGGTTATTTTGCTTCTTAACATGACAAATCAGATGAAAGTGAGCCTAGTCACACTTTCCACAAGTTCTTGTGGTATATAGTTCCTCATGATAAACGCTACGGGCCCCAAAAACTTTTTGCGGGCGGGCCCCCGAACTCTTAGTTACGCCACTGGTGCTGTTGTATTAATTTCATATTTTTGAACAACTTCGCTGATGTTACTACCAGTTATGAACAGTGAAGTATCATCTGCGTACTGGATGGGATACCACTTTATTTGTAAGAACTAAAAATTTAGAGAAAAGTGTTTCATATGACACATTGTTGAAATAAAACAGTGACTTCTTTCTACAATTTCTTATGGTCATTCTTCTGAGTAGAAGTTCTCTATGTTCTCACGCGTCCCGGTTATGGATTCCGTTGTGTGCGATTGTCCACACGTTGATAAATATCGTTGCGCAGGAAGTTGTCACATAGGTTATTTATGTAGTGCTAATTAAGTGCATGGTAGCGTTCTAGGTACGGGTACGCACTTGCGCTATTTATCTAATCCTCTTTGCTTCTCAAATCCCGCCACAGAGATAAATGTGAGACGGTATGCAGATCGGAAAAATTATGCACTAGCAGTACCAATAAGTTATAGGGACAGTCAAGATTTACACCTCATGGAAAGGACATGTATTTCTCAAGAATAAAATACACGATTTTGTAATTTCAATATTGAGACGAGAAAGTGTAAATAAGATTTTTTACGTCTGTTAAAAAAAGTACCTTTTTTACCTCCCGCTTAACCTTGGTAAGGGAGGATAGGGATCGTGCTAAAAATCGCATATCGAGATTTTGGTAAATGAGCACATTTTAAGGTCCCTAGAATCCAATTTTAACATATTCACGATGATGTCTGTGTGTATGTGTGTATGTGTATATGTGTATATGTGTATATGTGTATATGTGTGTATGTGTGTATGTGTGTATGTGTGTATGTGTGTATGTGTGTATGTGTGTATGTGTGTATGTGTGTATGTGTGTATGTGTGTATGTGTGTATGTGTGTATGTGTGTATGTGTGTATGTGTATGTGTGTGTGTGTGTGTGTGTGTGTGTGTGTGTGTGTGTGTGCGTGTGCGTGTGTGCGTGTGTGTATGTATTTGTGGATCCTCCAGTCTAACTCAAATCGGATAACCGGAAATGGCACTTTAATAGAAGCTCAAAATAGTTTTTCTTCGAAATATACCTTTACATGTTATTTTTTCGAGATTAATGTTATTATATAAATTAAAGATTATTAAATTTCCTATAGATTTGCATTAATATTTTTCCTATATATTTTATGGTTAAATTTATAAAATTATCTATAATTTAAATCCCAGAGCCTCTACGCTTTAAACAAACAAAACGCAGTTATTCAAATGTATGTAACTCAAAATAATAATGGTAACGTTTTAAAAAGAAAAAAGTAAATAGAACAATAGAAAATGATCTCAATACAGTTTCCAGTATAAGTAAATATGTAGGTATGTATTGAGATTAATAAAAATAAACGATTCACATAAAAGTTTAAGCTCATTTTTGGATTAGTGAATTCTATTCTATCCCGGTATTTAAAATTTAATCTTCATTTTATTATAGCTCCGATGGCTCAATGGTTAGAGCAACGCCTCATAAGTCATGAGTGCCCTCGAGGCTCTGGGTTCGAATCCCACTAATGCATAGACGTGTGTGAATGTGAACCCACTCTGTAATTGGGAATTAATCCTGTTGAGTGGTTTAAAAAAAGGTAGTTACTTGGATTAGATTACAGTATATTTTAAATTTTAAGAAATAAACTGTCAAAATTAGGTTAAAATTCGCTAATCCAAAATGTAAATGGCGGGAGGTATTGTGTTGGCCACACCAGATTTTTTTCATTAAAATGTCAAAAATCAAAGCGGACTTTTCTGGAAATTACTTCCTCAAAAAACACTTGCTCACCAAGCTGAAACATCAGCTACAGGTAGAAAAATGAGCAAGGAACGAATTACATTTATGCCCTGTTTAATGCCTCCGGCACACATTAAATGAGATTGTTTGTAGTGGGCAAATCTCAAAAGCCACGAACTTTTGGAAATGAGCCACTGCCGGTGAGGTACCAAGGACAGAAAAGATCCTGGGTTACTAAAGAAATTTTCAAGGATTGGTTTTACACAGATTTTGTTTCAGCAGTGCGAAAAAAATGCAACAGCTGAATTTGTAATGTAAAAATATTAGGTCTGACTGTGGACGAGAATCTGAAATTTGTGCAGCATTTAAACTTAAAACTTACTGCTGCTACACTTAAAATGCGACATTTGTATCAGTTCAGACATGATTTAAACACCGAGGTTAAATTACGTCTGGTTAATACATTAACCTAGCCGATTTTAGATTACTGCTCCTGCGTCTACATTCCTATTCTATCACAGACGGAAAAAAATAGAAATACCCTTTTTCAAAATTCATGCTTACGCTTTATTTACGGTGTATGTAAGTACGATCATATATCTCAGTACCGAATACGTGCTAAAATAAATACCATAGACGATCGCGTGAAATCCTCCTATCTCTGTCTCGTACACAAAGTAAAATTAACTGGTACTCCACATTATTTAACGAATAAATTAGTTCCTAAACAATATAATTATACGCTACGAATAAAAGATTTGTTCATAGTATACCATCCTACAGAAAATCTAAATTCAAGGCAGCTTTTTCATATCTAGCACCATCTTTATATAATGCTTTAGCTGAAAATTTAAAATCTCTTGCTTATGGTTCTTTCAAATATCATGTTAAAAATTTGTATAATTCATATGGTTAGTTTGTAATGGCTTTCCGATTTCATAACACCTATATACGACCTGTGCCTTTTTCCTTTTTCTATTTCTATGCGTTTTATTTTTTGTTAATCTTTGTTTAAATTTAATTTTTTGTAAACAAAATACTTTGTTGACTTATAAATATCTGTTATAGTCATTGTACGGGTTAGGTGGAAGAACAGCCCTTGGCTGAACCTCGCCTTTAACGTACGGTCAATAAAGATTTTTATTATTTTTTTATTATTATTATAATTTAGAAGCCAAGGCACTTTTGATTTTAGACAATGCTCCAGGACACCCTGAAGACATGTTCTGCTTTGAAAATATAAAATAAATAAAATAAATGAATAAATATATCATCACGGCTTATTACCCATTGAAAACATTTTATTTGAAATAAAGATTACGTATGCTCGTCGTGGGACAACCTGTATTTATATTATTAATTTTTTACGTTTAGATGTAAAATATAGAGGCAGTTTGTTGGTTTGTTCATTAACAGTAAATTATTTATATAATTTATTGTGTCAGTGATTTTGACACAAAAGGATTTTCTTTAACATAAATTTCCTTTTAATAAATTTCAACTTTCACATTATGAAATCAAGATAAAACTACAAATTATTGCAGTGTAGAAGTAATAAATTACAAGATTAAATTGATAACAAGTGTTAAATACATAAATACAACACGTTTCACTTGCAACTAGCAGAAACGTAATTCTCATGTACTACAAACGTATCTTCGCATCCAATCCTTCCATGTATTATTACATTCTAGGCAAATTAAATTTACGCAAACTATGTAAACTAACTAAATTAATCCAGCATCCAAATATGGGTTCATTACTTTTAATCAAAACACAGCTAGAATATTAAATCTAGATTCATTAGATTTAATTCGCTACAAGTGCTGGAAAGAGCATAACAAACAGAATCATTTCATACCGTCGTAAAATACAAAGCGCAAAATAACTCGCAAGGAAAATTCATCTTGTTTGAGGAACAATTACTTGTGTTTGCTCTTACGCTCTCTTAGACGCAGATATGCTGGTGAATGGAGGGATTACAGGAAGAGGAAGAATCCTAAATACAATTTAAAATACACTAGTTTACACAAAGTACGGTGTCTAAAGTAAAACTTACTTGTCTTGTTACAACAAACCTTGTATAGAACTTTTGGATTGTATAATCAATTTCTAATTGAGATTCAATCGCAATGTGACTTGGAAACTTTAATAGTAGAAACTTAAAGTAAATCTATCATTTATTTTAGAACATCCTATAATTTAATAGTGTATTGTTTTTATTTTTCTGGGTGAAGTGTAAATATTATACAATTATTATTAATTAAAATTAAGTGTTTATTAAACCATAATGAAAGTTACTATTACTTATATTAAGCAATTATTAAAAACTAATAAAGACTAAAACTATAATACTAACACTATTTATTTATTTAACCAATTAACACTACTATTTATTTCCACGATATTGCTAAATTATTTATTTCACTACGCGTTCCAATCTTAGACTGCCGGTGTGTTGCAGACTCTTGTAGACTGTTTACGCGACATTTATATCACTATATACTTATATCATGTTCAACTGTCCACCATTGAAAATATTTTTTATCTTTCCAACATGAAACATTTGAAAAATACAATTAAAGATAATAATTGGTTATTTATAAGTTTATTTTTTCATTCTCATTAATATATTATAAGTAGCATTCAAACATTTTTCTCATTTTGTTTTAAATATGTAAATGGATACTAAGACAACCATATAAAAATATTACAATAAATTAAAATACACAATACTTTATACAATTTTGAGACTAAATTAGCAAATTAGCAATGAAGAATCTTGAAACCGAGTGAAACTCTTAAAAATAGGCAGATATGCCAACTAATGTCCTAAAACATTATTTTGTTCCTTTAAAAATGAAAAAAAAAATGTGCTTATGAACCCCTATCGCAGCATTTTACCTCCCGGTATGCGTGGTAATGGAGGTATAGGGATCGTGCCAAAAATCGTATATCGAGATTTTGGTAAATGAGCACGTTTTAAGGTCCCTAGAATCTAATTTTAACATTTTCACGATGATGTCTGTGTGTGGGAGCGCGCGTGTGTGCGGACGTGAGCGTACATGTACATTAACACTTTTTCGACATATTTTATGGATAAATTTATAAAATTATCTATAATTTAAATCCCGAAAAATATGCTTTAAACAAACAAAACTCCTTGGATACGCAGTTATTCAAATCAAATGTATGTAACTGACAGATACATGTCACTGTCAAACAACTAATTTCAAATTAATAATAGTAAAGTTTTAGAAAGAAAAAAGTAAACAGGACAATAGGATAAGTAAATATGTAGGTACCTATGTATTTAAATGAATAAAAATTATCAATTCGCAAAAAAGTTTAAGCTAATCCTCATTTTTCGATTAGTGAATTCTATTCTATCCCGATAATGAAAATTTAATCTTCATTTATTTTTTAAAAAAGGTAGTTACTTGGATTAGATTAGACAATATAATATAAACTGCCCAAATTAGAGTAAAATTCGCTAATCCAAAAATAAGGATCTTTTTTGTGACTCGGACTGTAAATGGCGGGAGGTATTGTATTGGCCACACTAGAATTTTATTTGTTGAAAGTCAATATTATTATTTTGACAGGGAATGTTGTTAAATGATTGTATTGATAAACGGAGGGAAATTCCTTACTAAATGCTGCATAATATACAAAAGAAATCTCATAATTGATGCCCATGCTATGAAGCCTCCTGAATCAAATTCCAAAAGCACGGGCATCACTTTTGAAACAACCTTTATATAAAAGCAAAGATGAGTAATTTTTTTGGTGGTACGTTGAAACGATTTTATTTACATTACAGTAACAACATTGGAATGAAATGAAAACACAATTAGCGTCTCATATTAAAAAAAAAATCGCTTTTGCGAAGAGCAGTCCAATAAGCAAACATCATGATCGACGCTAAAAATATATTGTACGTTAGTCTGGTAATATAAACAACGCGTATCGTCGAGACAGAAAAAAATCCATATAAATATCAGAGAACAAATTAAAACCCGGCGTGTTCGCCGCATACTAACTACTGTAGTGTCTCTCTGAGTACCGAAGGAAGCTGAAGAGAAAAAGAACAGACTGCACTTGTTTGTGCATGAAATATGTACATGTAAATTAAGGTGTAAGCATCCCTACTAGCTTCCTTACACGTAGGGGAGAAAAATTTCTTCTGGGGCACGCAGACATATGTCGACAGATAAAGAAATAAAAATAACCTAAGGGCGTTGTGCCAATCAGTTTTATACAAATTGACATCCGTGAAAAAGTGATGCATGTGATTCTTTCTTCACGAGTTTTGAGAGTCCGTGAGGTGACGCATGATAGGCGCCCACAACGGTATGTCATTACTAAAATATAATAATAATAAATTCTTTATTAATGGGTAGAAAAAAAAATACACCATTAAGGGCGAGGTTCAGCTAAAAGCTGTTCTACCACCTAACCCAATTTACAAGAAAAAACATAACATGAAAATAATATTAAGAATATAAAGACAGTATGAAGAAGCAGTAACAATAACAACTATAACTATGTGAAGACTTAAATACATTTTGAAACACAGCTAAATACGAAAATGAACCATGGAATTTATTTTTCTTAAATGAGGGAACTTTAAACAAAGAAGAACCACATAGGGAATATTTAAAATCTTTTTTTGTTAGCTTGGACGATAAATAAGAAGGTGTACCAGTTTTTACTAATTTGTGTACTAAACATACATATAGAGTGTTAATACGATCTTCAATGAAAGGGAGTTTAGCTTTATGCCTATAGTTAGAAATATGTTCATACTTACGTACACCAAATACATACCGAAGACAGGCATTTTGAAATAGTGTTATACGTTGCCTATCCTTTTTAAATAAATTTGGAACGTAAACACAACCGCAATAATCAAACAGCGGGAAGATTAAGGACTTGACCATTTTTAATTTCGTATTAGAAGAGAGGACGTTTTTAAATTGATAAAGATGTCTAAGTCTAGCCGCTTGAAGCTTTTTATAAGGTGGGATCTAAAATTCAAATCTTTATGTCAAGTCCTAAACTTTTAATGACTTCACTACACTGAAGTGGTACACCATCCAAAATATATTAATAAAAGCAGATTGGCACACCCATAAATGAACAATAAACCGTGATAATATATATTTATATATTATTTTATTTCTTTAAAATATTTATAGACTTACAACTTTGCTATACAGGGTGTTTCAAAATACTGTAAAAAAATTAAGGGCATATAGTACTGACCAAAATGAGTAAAAAAGCTTAATCAACATGGGTCCGATCTTCCATAATTTCCGAGATTTGAAGCAGTGAAAAATGAATTTTACGGGGTTTACGTCTGCTATCTCGAAAACTATAAGAGTTACGACTTTGATTAAATTGGATTTTTTGTTTACCTTTCAGAGGTCATCTTAGATGTGCTTTTGTTTTTTTAAAAATCAAATAATTGTACTATGTTGAATGTTGGGGCGACTTGGCTAATATTTAATTTTAGAAATTGAGAAAAACGTTTCATATAAAATTTTATTGTTTTTTATAAGTAGTCTATTGTATAAATTTGAACAAAAGCGTTAACTAAAACTATTATAATTACCCCTTAACCTTAAAATTAATTCTAATAAAAGCTAAATACTTATTTCGAGAACTAAGTTCTCATCATCAGTAGTACAACAAGGGAAAGTTAAACAGAGGAATCTTGAATACTCTGTTTAACTTTCCCTTGTTGTACTACTGATGATGAGAACTTAGTTCTCGAAATACATATTTAGTTCTTATTAAAATTAATTTTAATGTTAAGGGGTAATTATTATAGTTTTAGTTATATTTAACCTTAGACTCCATATATTATTAATTTTTAGAAAAGCTTTGAAAAAAATATTTAAAAATCATGGATACTTTACTTCTTTCGGTGCCACGACGTCTGTAAACTGTTATAAATAGGCTAAGTATTAAATAGCTAATATTGTTTATTTTTTAAATAATTTAATTTTTTATTATAAATTATTATTCTGATGGTTAACTATTTTTTAATATAATTCTTTGAGAGTTCATTCCAGGGAAAAACTGTAAGAACATTTTTTTGTACAAAAATTTAGGAGCTTTAATTTTATATTATTGTAAAATTTCGATACGAGTTACTTTTTTTGAGAAAATTTTTCATCTCCGTCCCGACCTAAACAACATAGCTTTTGTAAGGCAAAGGTCTTTTTTTGTCTCCCTTTACTGGTCTAAAAGAAATGAAGTTAAGAAAAATTATACACCAGGTAAAAACGGTTTTTTAAAAATTTAAAATACTGTAACGTTTTTTTTTAAATTTATTTGGGTGAAGTGCAAATATTAGACAATTATTATTAATTAAAATAATTGTTTATTAAACTATAATGAAAATTACTATCACTAATATTAAACAATTATTAAAAACTAATTATAATTAACTAGATAACACTAACACTATTTATTTATTTAACCAATTAACACGACTATTTATTTATACGATTTGCTGATTATTTATTTCGACTATTTATTTATATCACGTTCAACTGTCAGCCTACTGATCTCCACAGCCTCTATATACTCAACTGACTCGACAGCGTCTATATATTCAACTGATCGGACAGAAGTCACACTTTTCACCTCACTATCTGTCTATTTATGTAACTCTCTTCCACAGACTCAGTATCACCGACTGTCCTTATGCCACAATTCTTAAACACCACTGCCGAGTATCCACTTCCAGTTGCCGTTATTGTCCCAGTGTACCTAGCTTTCCAATACTCGTCAACACTACAGAGTATTTATTTCGGCAACTATCTCGGTATACCAGTAACTTCCCGACTCGCCGTTACTGTCCTTGTGCACTATAGATTCCCAATACATGTCAACACTACCGAGTATTCACATCCACAGTTATCTCAGTTTACCAGTAACTTCTCGAGTACCTACTCGACACAAACTGCGTACGCTCAAAACGATACTGCTGTGCTTCTCACTAACACTCCATGTGAATGTCTCTATATATGACTTTCCCTATATATAAGTAACTCCCGAGCATATCTGCGTCCCTTTTATACAGCTGTCATTAGCTTCCAGAGAGCTCTAGAATGTTCGACCGCATAATAACAATAAACACAAAAGGTTCAGGCGACTGGAAGTAATTAAACACGTCGCGGCTTGTTTGCTTACGTAGCCCGGCTGCTAGCGCGATTGCGTCATCGCTATACTTAGACGCTTGTTCAGCGTAGCAGCGGGGCTCACACGTTACAATACTGTCGATTATAATGTATTTATTGTATTAGGTCCAATAAATGCCACTGTTTAAAATATTTATGCAAATTATTTTGAAATTTTGTTGGCAATAATAATAACAGCACGTAATTGAAACATTTAAACAGTTTCTGTGTGTATGAGTGAATGTAATGAACAATTAATAGAGCATAAAT
Organism: Harpalus rubripes; assembly: GCA_963082715.1. Lineage (NCBI taxonomy): Eukaryota > Metazoa > Arthropoda > Insecta > Coleoptera > Carabidae > Harpalus > Harpalus rubripes. The sequence goes on from OY720448.1 coordinate 10,669,376, forward strand.
AATTTATACAATTTCCTACATGGCCGCATCATTAATATTTATACATAATTCTAAATGCAATAATCGGATTACAGACAATTTTAATAGTTTCAATCGTTTAATGTTGGCATTTCAAACTGATAGCACTGAATTAATATGTATTCATTTATATTACAATAACAATAATTTTATATTTATTCACTACATTTTATTACGTATTTAGTCATTACAATATTACAATATGGGTTGACGGTAAGTCATTTATACAATAAAATTTAGAAGGAAAAACCTGGAGCCCGACGCAATTTCATAAAATTACGCAGAATTAATTTAAAAACATAAAAATAGATCCATAATATTCAAAAACCTTTTTATAAATACGTATTGTAATTTTTTTTCGCGTTGAGGAAACTTATGAATATTTGCGCGCGCCCATGAATATATGAAGTGAAGAGATTTTATGCAGCGATGCAACCCCTAAACAAGACATCAGGTTAAGGGCTGTCGAGATTTTCAAGGGGAAAGTCATACGTAATTCTCTTTATTGTTTTTCACTGCGTTTCTGCTAGGCTGCGTGTTCACCAATAGGATCAAAGTTGCCTAACAGCCTTTAAACAATTTCAAATATTCATCATTACAAGTATGGTGGCAAGCAAAAAGATGCTTTATCTTTGTAGTACTTAAATTTTCACGATGCAATACACACCGTAATGGAGCTGTTTTCTACAAAATTTAATTAGGTGATGTATGGTACTTATAAGAACTTTCAGACAGATATTTTTTATCGTATAGTAGATAAATTTCATTGGTTTGTAATATAACAATGGACACTGATATTTTACTAACTATTTTGGAAATAAATTAGGATTAAGTCAAGTTCCGATGAAATATTAATGTGAATGATTGGTTTAAGTTTAATGTACGATTGTAATAAAAGTTTGAGAAAAAAATTATGTTCATTTATTACTAAATAAAATCCAATATAATTGTTATTGGACATTATTTATTATGTAAAATCGAATAAACGACTGACGATGTTGATGGGAGGAATAATAGCAGGAATGCAGTCTAAATTTGTTTATTATTTAGTCTCACAGCTTCATCGGTGGCCTCAGACTAAATAATAAACAAATTTAGACTGCATTCCTGCTATTATTCCTCCCTTTATTTATTATATTAAATTTGCCAGAAAAAGTTTTGAAAGATGCCATGCAAACCTGAAATACTCAAATGCATCTAACATTTAGTTGGACTGTTGGACAGATGCCGAAACATGAATTGTTTACGTTTTTAGCATGGAGGTAGGAATAAATATGGAGGGAGTATTTACATTTGCTAGTGAAGCATCTTCCCCTTCTACAATGTGTAACTTTAACTTTGGCAGTTGAAATTACAAGGTTGTTGTTGTCAATTGACCCCTGAACTGCAATATGTAAGTTTTCTTGCAATAATATTAAATTCTTCATTTAACATAGGTAGTGGGAAATGCGTGATTTTATGTATGTATGTATGTATGTAATAGGGTATTCTCTCATATTTTTTTTTCTTAAAGAACAGTTATATCTAAAAGCACCTGTGAAAATCCGAGTTAAAAATTCCTTTTAATAAGCGAGATATTAATTTTTATAATTTGATTTTGTTGTGTCACGTGATAGTGACGTACTAGTTGTACAATACCGGCGTTGTACTATCAGTGGTTCATGCGGCGTCTTAACACATTGGAGTAGGGATTTCAACTGGTCTCCCATTGGAAGGTCATCTAGTACATCAGCAAAATTTAAATGCTTTATATCTTTTGTAACAATTAATTTATAATATGATTTTTGTTTTTTCCCTGTTGTTTAAGTATAAACACTAATATTTTTAATAAATTTATAATATTGGTGCTCCTCAGAGAATTATTTTTCGTAACATGGACTGGTACCAAGAGCGTGGTTCTAACACCGGTGTTAGCTAGAACCAAGGCAACGACTTGGCACATACTTCAGCGTTGTTAACAAAATCAGTGGTACCAATAAACTGATTAAGCCGGAAATGTACTGACAGCCTTATTCAATAAATTTGACTTCATTTTTTGAAATTGTTTATCCTAGACAAACAAGTCAAGAAGCAAATCATATTAAACAATTTCTAATAATGCAGTCATTGTTATTAAATATGGCTGTCAGTACATTTTCAGCTTAATTAGTTTATTGGAAACACTATTTTTTTTAACAACCATGAAGTAAGTGCCAAGTCATTGCCTTGGTTTTAGCTAACACCGGTGTTAGAACCATGCTCGTGGTACAAGCCATAGTAATTTGTGATTGTGATTTCAAATATTTAATTTTATTATTTCTGCCGCGCGAATCTTCACGTCAATGTGTATTAATAAAGAGGAGCTACAGTACCTGCGATCGTCCCCATCGTGCTTCACTCCCCTTGCCCGTCGGTCAAGTTTATGCTTCTACCACCATGATTTTAGGAATCAAAAAATTTGACTAATGATCATTTATCGAACTATACGGGAATGCGCAGAAGGTAAATAAATAAAATGATTCCATGAATTTACCAAAAAGTGGGCAACGCCAACTTTTGTCTTCATATCGAATTAACACTCATTCAAAGTGTCAAAGCAAATTAACTCGTCGAATATCACATATGACTATTTGCAGAACTTTAGTCAGGAATGATTTATAATTTCGAAATGAAAGAAATGTAAAATTTCACAGCGATCTTGCTTTAGCGAATCTCCAGATGCTGCACAGAGCATTAAAGTGTTAACATTTTATAGAAAACAGAGAAATCGTTATGGATGACGATCACGAACGATTAGAACATTTTTCAGTGGATAGTATATAATATTCGGGCCTATTCTGTAACTTTTAATACTTAGTTAAAGTTTATAACTAATCAAATATGTTGATATATAATAAAAATTTGGATTTTTAATTGTTAAATCAATATATACTGGATAAAATTTCTAACCAGTGGTTAAAAATTAACCACATGTCACATATTCGTGAACGAGTACGATCTCTCACATGGAAATAGAGTATCGTTACCCACAAAACAGCGCGACAACACCCTTGGTGGTGAATTGGTACCACAACAATTAATTATTTATAGTAAAATCTTAACGTAAAAAAATCTGACGTGACCAACACAATACCTCCCGCTATTCAATTTTTATTAATTTAAATATGCATACTTACATATCTAGTTATGCTGGAAACTCTATTAAGATTCATTCCATATAACTATCGTTCTATTTACTTTCTTCCTTTTAAAAAGTTACTATTATTAATGTGAAATGATAAATGTGGCGGATCGAGTAGCCCGCCACGTTACCACCCCAACCAATGTATGTTTTATTAATTATTGATAAAATTCATTCAGTTGTTATACATTATTCATTAAAATATACACGTCACTTTTACTCCCGGTTTTAATATTATCCTTGCCGTTTATATTTATTATTCTAATTATTATTATACATCGATCAAAGAAGTAACGAATAGACCTATCGTTACATATATATGGGGTCTCGTGGCCGCGTGCCTGAGTGTCAGGTCGCGAATCTGGGGAACCGGGTTCGATCCCGACCGACGCCAAATATTTCGAATTTTAAATGGCACAAAATTGACCCCTGTGGTGCACTCTCCACGCCAGCAATGAGTGCCCGTGAGGTGACGCCTGGTAAGCGCCCGCACGGTGCAAATATTTCATCATTACCGCATCTGTGTACAAAGCAGATTGGCACACCCAGCAATGGGTAATAAGCCGTGATGATATATTTATTTATTTATTTATATATATACACAGACATCATCGTGAAAATGTTAAAATTGGATTCTAGGAACCTTAAAACGTGGTCATTTACCAAAAATCTCGATATGCGATTTTTAGCACGATCCCTATACCTTCCTTACCAAGGGTAGCGGGAGGTAATAAATAATTAATATGCATTGTTCGTTTGTTTCAGGGCTGGAATGATGCGCAACAACCATATCGCAGATACCCATCGGGGTTCGAACTCAAACCCGGTGAGGCGTCGAGCAACACCTATTCCAGTAAACCCACCACGAATTCCGACTCCTATGCCCGCGGCTAATAACAACAATCCGCAGGCTAGGTAAGCATACCAACTTTATATAATAGGGGATTCCACCATTTTTTAAATATAATTTCATCTGAACGTATAAGTAAAACTAAAACAGTCGGTGAAAATCCGGTGAAAAAATTGCTATTAATAAGCGAGTTATAGTCCTTCGAAATTTGAAAATATAGATGTGACGTCACGAATATAAGTTTTTATATCAAACTATTTTCTTCGTGGACCTAAATGTTCTTGAAATATATGCTATTTCTAAATTATATTTATAAAAAATAAATGAATATTATTATACTGTACAAGTCTATGATTTATAATTGGAAATGTATTTAAATTATTAAGTTTAACGCAAAATATTTATATTCAAATAAAATCTATTTGAGAATTGCACTACTGGACTGATAGCCACGCCCCCGCTATTTGAATTTCTCTATTTCCATTAGTAGTAGGCTCCGCCCCTAACTGGGTATTCGTTATATATTTATAGATCTTTGGGTCGCCAATCAAAATAATATATATATATATATATATATATATATATATATATATATATATATATATATATATATATATATATATATATACCGTGTGTCTATCTTAAAGGTGTACATAGGAGATTAACATGGGAAATCAGTTTTTTGCAATTTCCTGCTCGCCTAATTATTTAAAATAAAAACGCGTCAAATAAAAGTTTTAGTGAATAAAATTCTGCATCTAAATCAATAAACAGAATTACCTTTACATGCTTTGTAACGACAGAAATTAAATATGAAAATGTCGAAAATTACGTTGAAAATATCAACAGCCATGGAATTGAACAAAAAATAAATAAATGCTTGATGTTTTATTAAATTGTCAGAAACGTCAAATAAGTTAATTTACGTTGTGACAGATAAAACGTCAAGCATTTATTTATTTTGTGTTCAATTCCATGGCTGTCGATATTTTCAACGTAATTTTCGAGATTTTCATAATTAATTTCTGTCGTTACAAAGCATGTAAAGGTAATTTTGTTTATTGATTTAGATGCAGAATTTTATGCCCTAAAACTTTTATTTGACGCGTTTTTGCTTAAAATAATTAGGCGAGCAGGAAATTGCAAAAAACTGATTTCCCATGTTAATCTCCTATGTACACCTTTAAGACAGACACACGGTATATATATGGATTTAATATGAGTGAGCTGCTGTAACAAAAATCCCCTTATTTTCGAAGTATTTCAATTATGGAAAATTGGGAAATCTAATGTAAATAATTTATTTCCTGGCCTACATTTCGACTGTTACTACAGTCTTCCTCAGGGCTAGAAATGCTCAATGGTTATAAAAGGTAACGTGGGGATCCCCCATATAACCCACTGGAGATACCAAATTGAAATTTATTAAATATATTGTATTTATATAATATATCAAGTCAAATAATTTTAAGCTGGATCTCAGAGAAAACTCAAACTACTTTTCTAAAAATTTAAAACGTTAAATACAATATATTTAATAAATTTCAATTTGTTATCTCCATTGGGTCATACGGGGATCCCCACGTTACCGTTTATAATCATTGACCATTTCTAGCCCTGAGGAAGACTGTAGTAACAGTCGAAACGTAGGCCAGGAAATAAATTATTTACATTAGACTGCGTGTCCGATCATTTCCCAATTTTCCATTCTGCTACCAGTCGATCATCGTACTCCACATATTTCAATTATGTTGTTTTATTTCTTTATTAATATTTATTATTAAGCATATACTTTCAATATTTTTTCCTAATTTCTCTTAAATCAATTGCGCTGTAATCCCCTATTGTTTAAACAACGTTCATTTATCCACTCCGTCCTTGATGATTGATGGAATATCTATTTGCAAGTAATTTGATAGGTTGATGATTTATTTATGATATGCAGATGTTCATGAGACTACGATATGAAATATGAAACATTGTTGAACAATTTATATATCCTAATATGTTGACACATCCGGATCCAAAAACAAAAGCTTTATCATATACTACGTTTACATGCAGTTTTGAAAATGGTTTCAGTTTTCAGTCAAAATTATGCAAAACTGTTTTCAAAACAAGTTTAAAAATTGATTTGAAATCAGTTTCGGCGCATGCGCATTTAGCTGATGTAAGTGACAGTAAATACTTCGTTTTGCTATTATTCCAATTCTTTTTTATACTTCGTACCACTACGCACTAAAACTACACAACTGTCAGTATATTTGAAGGTTAGTAACACAAAGCGACAGAAACGTTATGCTCTGTACGCATGCGCATTATCGAAACTGAATTTTAAGTGTTTACATGAGTAGTTTTGAACTAGTTTTCAAATCCAACCCGTGAATTTTAATTTTGGTTTTAGATAATTCAAAACCGTTTTGACACTGTATACATGGCGTTTTCAAAACTAAAAACGTTTTAAAAACGGTTTCAAAACTGCATGTAAACTCAGTAATAGAATAAGCAAGTGAATAAGTAAGATAACCACTATGAAAAGCGTTGTTTACCTCATATAGATTCTCTGCAATCACGATCCACCACAAGCAATTCGAATACCCATTCTCCATTCTGCTCTGAATCAGCATCAGAATCGTAGTCTCGATCACTAAGAGGAATCGGTGCATTGCCATAGCCATTGCATATCCCCGAGGAAATACAGCAGCGCTATTCCTAGTCTTTGATCTCATCTGTGTTTGGTTTAGTAGCGTATAAACACAACGCGCAACACTAGCTGATCGCTGATAACAAATTAACCGTTATAAATGTTCTGTGAATGCTCAGATCAGGAGAACACTGTTGCTGAACGAAGCGGGTCCCAGACGGTTACACAGCTACGGGATTGGAGTCAGCAATGGAATAAGAACAAATTGCTTTTAGACTAGTCTTCCGGGAAGCGTTTTAGTTTTCTTTTTGGTTAAGGTTGGTGTTATCAGCAGCTATTTAAATTTATATGGTGATTTTAAGATGATTCTATCATGACAATCTCGTACAAAATTTCGCTAAAAGAATTTATAAAAATTGATATTCTATATTTTTAATAGTTTAGAGTTTAGAGTTGTTAATGCCCGTTAGCACCGTTACTAGTTAAGTTGCACATAGTGATAAGTGGCGTTTAAATTACTAAAAACCTTTGCACCGTACCTTAAGTTCCACTTTATTTTTACCAAGTGACGCTTATATTAAGCCGTACTTTATCTACCGCTCAATTGCATTAAGTGGCACTTATATCCATTGTGACATTTCGTGCTATGTCAAATCGTAGCCTACGTTTACGTTATTAATACAAGGCCGGGAAGCAATTCAAATTTTGTTTAAAAATCTGGCCAAAAACTCTAGTTCCAAAACCGCTGATGAGGTACGATTATATTACCAAACGTTATAGCTTTAAGAATACTTTTAATATTCCCGCTAACTAGCAGCAGCAAAAAGCTGAACATAGTTTTTTGAAAGTGAAAATAGTAAATAATTATTTTCGAAAAAGAACACAAGAACGACTAAATGATCTAGGCATAATTTCCATAGAAGCAATAGATAACAAAACTATAAAGATGCTATCAAGCTATTTGTGGTAAAAACAGCTCGAATAATTACTTAATAAATGTTTTTTTTTACTGCATAATACTGTTTTAAATGTTTTGTTCCTTTTTCTGCATTCTTGACGTTCAGTGACTTATTATTATTAATTAATACGTAATAGTACAATTTTTAAAATAAATAAATTTAAATTTTGGATAACAAAATTATAAAGTTGTGTATTAAACCAGGATTTTAATCACCTGTGAATGGTGGAAGACAAGGAGGGACGAGGTAACGAGAGGAAGAGCAAAAGCATAGTTATTAGGTTATGAGATGATTATTTATCGTGATAAATCATAATAGTTTAAATACGTTATTCAAAAAATGTAAGTACAAACTTTTGCCCATTTAAAAAAGGTACATAAGTACTAATAATTAGTCGTCCATTTATTGTTCCCGCCCAAACATGTTTTAATGAAAATTTTTACAGCATTTTCGTCTGTCGAGATGTGTATTGTGCATAAATTCAGTCTCATTAATGACCATTATGAGCCATTCCCAAAATTGAAGTCTGTTATGTGCTGAAAACATAGAACTTTTTGCACATGTTATGGATATAACTGTTGTTTTTTTTAAAATTGTCATATGTGACACTCCGTATTGTGATGTGATAAACATGTACAAGATTAACAAATGTGCGAATATTAAGAACAGAATGATTTGGTGATGATTTGGAAACGCTCCGTGTAAATGCGTTGGCAACTTCATGACACTGTCTTTATGTCAACCGTGATGTCAAGTAAAATGTAGTACAGATACGAGTAAAAAAATAAATAAATAAACCATAGGTTAGTAATTACAATGTCTGTGTACTCGCATTTTGACAGAATTTTACCTTATAAACAAGTTTATTACTAATGTCAAAATTTAATTGCTACAATTGACAGGACTGTCAATTGCTAAAACAAAATTTTTCATAGCTATTGCTACTGCATTAAATTATCACAAAAATATTTCGAACGGCTCGTCAATTTACGGGGTGGTAAAAATGCTAAAAAAATATGCGATTTCGAGAAAAAGTTATTAAGAAATATTGTTGCTCTCGCCGAGTTATATTACTGGTTAAATTTAATGCACTTGTATAACTGACTAAACTAAATTTTTATAAAAGAATAATCTAACTCTAAATATTTCTATAGGAATCTGCAACTATTAAACCAATCTTATGACATAAAACAAGAAAATACTTTATGCACTAATAACAGTAATAACCAATGTGAACATGCCAGTAAAATTTTCAAGGGCTTTAGTGTTACAGACCGTTTAAATCACGGAATTAGTTACATTTGTCAGTAACATTTTTAGTGCAGCACGTCATTTGTCATATTTTACAGAAATGTACACTCTAGTCTATATCTACTTTATACTTCTATAGAATACTGAAAACCGCATCAAAATTCGTCCAGCGGTTCTTGAAATTTGCGCCAAAAAAGATATACTTCTAGCGGAGACTTTATATTATACATAGATGATTTAACTACCACGCACATTAAGTAGCATGAATCTGTATTGCCTCTACCATGATTAAATTTCATACAATAATGTAAAAATAATAACATTCCAATTCTGTTAATCAATTGAAATAACTGGTACTAGATTGTTGTACCAATATTGAGTTAATTTTAGGGTTATGACAACAGTCTCTAAATAGAACAAACGAATCTACCGACAATGGAATTTTAATTGAACCTCTCGATTATTTATCACTCTGTACGTGAGAGCGACATTATTCGTTTTCCAGCGAACTGAATTGTTTTACTGTTATTGCAACGTCCACACTACGAATACATAGCAATTTGCAGCTCTAATGAAAAATTAATCAAACAAGCTTTACATGACATTTGATACACATGTATTACATTATAATGTATTATACGGATCTATAAAACACACTGGTAATCAATAATAGTGGGATGAATTCCTGGAAAATTGAGAGATCAATACAATATATTGCTTTCCTTCAATCATGTCCAATCATAATTTTCACCTTCCGCTACCCTTGATAAGGGAGGTATAGGGATCGCATATCGAGATTTTGGTAAATGAGCACGTTTTAAGGTCCCTAGAATCCAATTTTAACATTTTCACGATCATGTCTGCGTGTAATATGTTTGTTTACAGACTGTCTCACAACTCGCGCCCCAGAGCGAATGAGGAAACACGAGACTGCACTCGGATGTGTAATTTCGAAGAAAAAAAATCTAGCTTAAAAGATATTCGAGAAAAGACGTCTTAAAATTGACCAATCTGAGACCTACACCTTTAACATGTGTTTCCCGTAATTTTACGTTACTATGGTTTTATACAAATCAAATCTTCTTTAAAATGTGTGGGCGACTGTAGTTTTCGTCAGTGTCAAATTAAATTTGACAAGGTGAATAAAAAAGGCAAATTCTTACCATGTATTCAGCCGCTGATTACTTAGAAATAATTATAATTTTCGGAGAATGTGGACGTAACGCCAGAGTGGCAGCACGAGTCTATTCGGAACGTTGCACTGTACGATATAAATGATGATCTCGGATGACACCTTCGCTAACCTAAATTTGTTGACAGTGAAAAGTCAACTCTAAAGTGTCAAAATTACAGTAGGTCAAACAAATTTTGTAACTAACTAGTAGTATTTTTAAAACCTAGCAACCAGTTTTATTTTGTAATAATATCATCACACCTCAAGATATCCTTCCGGGATTGGTGGATTAAAAAGTCTTGTAACTCCGTTATGCAAGCAGCCGAAAATTATTTTCTTCTATTTGTTGGCAACCTATTGTTGGGGCGCGAGTTGTGAGACATTCTGTATGTAGTGTGGACCCTCCACTCTAACTCAAATACTATCATTCGGAAAATTTTGAAACCGTGTATTTCGGTCTTTTTCTATTATGGAAATAGCCTATTAGATTTTGGTGTAAATCGGATAAACGGAAATGACACTTTACATGAAGCTCAAAATAGTTTTTCTTCGAAATATACTTTTAAATGTGCTGTAGATTTGCATTAATATCTTTTCTACATATTTTATGGATAAATTTATAAAATTATCTATAATTTAAATCCCGGAGCCTACGCTTTAAACAAACAAAATTCCTTGGTTACGCAGTCATTCAAATCAAATGTATGTAACTGACAGATACATATCACTGCCAAAGAACTAATCATTTCAAATTAATAATGTGTTATTTACAATAATTTTTCCGTTGATCGTATCTCATTCATTTAGAGAAAATACGAGTTTTTTTGTTCTTTTGCAAAAAATTTAGGATAGTGACGTTTGACACTTAAAAATTTTACATCAAAGCCTGCTTTAGAGTATACATAACGTAACATAACATATAGCATAACATAAGGAAAATATGGATGTATGTAAACCGGTATAATATTTCATAGTTTTCATAAGAAACATAACATAACGTAACTTAAGAAGACATAGAATATGACCAAATTTAATTTCCTTACGGATACGTTATGTTAACCGGTTATGTTCGGACGTGTACGTGAGTCGTCGTGTACCACATTTCAAAACAACAGAATAGCTGTCAAGATGGATGAAGCATTACTAATTTCTCTTGTTGAGAAATATGCTTTAATATATGATAAATCTCGACCAGATTTTAAGGATATTAAGAAAAAAAATAATGCATGGATTGCAATATCCAAAATTATGAAGCAGTCCGGTAAGATTGCACTAAATTATTAATAGCAACAATATCGTCCGTATCCATAATAGTATTCTTGATTTTTAGACTAACAAATAATGTCAACATCAAACTGAATATATGAGCAAAATATTTAACATGAAGTTAGCAGATATTTATAATACTTGGAACTATGAAACCTTCACTGATTCCTTATGTTACTTTATGTTATGTAATGTTATGCTATGATATGTTATGCTACGTTATGTAAACTCTGAATCAGGCTTAATTGTTAAAATGCTTTGATGATATAAAGTGGAAACTTATTTATCCGGATCGCCATCATTTGGAACTCCGGATTATCCGGAACATTTCTAATCACATTAAATTTAGAGTAAATATTATCATTACTTGTATATATTTTATTTAAAAATAAATAATATATGAATATTTTAATCTTCTGTTAAAGAATTAACGAATTTTCATGATTGAGTTTATTAGACCATCAAGTTGATAATAACATATATATGAGAAATATCCGGTATTATCGCGAGTTATAGACATCTAGTCCCCGCTGATTAACAGAGCGAATTTGATTACAAATAAATAATTCAGACGTAATTGAATTAATTCCCAGGTTGCAGGGGTGCATTGATACCCAATCGTAAACATAATTGGATGAAATTAGACATTAACGAAAATATTTAAATCGTGCCATGGTTATTAATTGTACTGCTTTTATTGCATATTAAATGGATATAAATTGGACAGTTATTGCATATATAAATTCCAATATTTAAGTGAATATATATGGGAATTAATATTATTGCTAAACTAATCGCAAAACAATTTATTTGAAGCTTCTTGTTACAAACATAATTGGCCTAAAGACTAAAGGAATAATGCTAAAATTTGCATATCGAGATTTTGACAAATAATAAGTAATAGCAAATTAACATACCTACGATTATTCTGACAATCATAACTGCCGCAGATGTCGGTTTGAAATCCAAGCTCGTACAGCGTGAATTTTATGACATCTAAGGCTTGTTATGATTCATAACATCCGTGGTTTGTTCAATAGTTTATCGTTTTCAGAAAATGAAGACTATATTATTAAATATTATTTTTTGAAATTCTTTCGTTAATGCTACTTTCAGAATGCTATGGTTAACAGAACAATTATTTTTCCATAATGTCAATATGACAAATATTCAAATTATGTGCTCTATTCCCATGTTTATTATTTTAGAATAAAGTAAACCGTATTTAGAACGATACACTAGCGTTATCAGTATGTATTAATGAAGAGCATTATGCCTTCATTTTATTTTATTTTCATTTTGTAGATCGCTGTTGACAAGTCAATATGGTAATAATATTACCGTATAGATACAGTTATTACTTAGTTACCAGCCTACTTTTGTACATGTAAACAATGGATTAATATACTGAAACCGGTAAAGTATGTTTTATGGTCCCTAGAATCAGATTTTATCATTTTTACAAGATGTCTGTCTCACTTTAACATTGATGGGAAGAGTTAATCAGTTTTTGGTAAAAAATGGATAATCGGAAGATCGAGGAGAGGTCAATAAAATCGCGAAATGAAAGGGAAGGAGTATATGTATATATTTAACCAAATTAACCATCTTTATCGGAATACACTTTTCAGTTATTTATACGAGGGCTGTTCTCTTTCCACTGACCCTATCTACCAGGCTATGATATTTTGAAATAAATTTTGTTTGACATTTTAATCTAGTTGTTTACAAGGTTAATTATAGTGACGATTGTTAAATATAATTGAGTATTGTTTAAATACTTAATTTTTAAGTAATCTTTTCCCTAAGGAATCATGGAATTGAGCAAAAAGCCATTTGTGCTGTGATTTTTTACAATTTTAAGCGTGCTTAAGCCATCAAGAATAATTTGAGGAAAACCATCGAATCGTGTTGCTTAGGTACCGTAAAGCGGTGGTACAATGAATTTCAGCGTGGTCGACTTACTTTAAATGGCAGTTTTCGAGCTCCTAAGCCAAAAACGGCAGTTACCGAAAAGAATATTGGTCTAGTTCAGAACATGATTAAAGAGGACCGGCATGTCATTGTCTGGAATATTCAAGCAACTTTAAATATTAGTGTGAAAGCAATTGATATCATTTTACACCAATATTTGATGGTTCGTAAGCTTTGTTTTCGTTGGATTCTCCACAATTTGACTCCAGTCAAAAAGAAAACCGTTTGAGATGGTGCAGATCTACACTAGATCGCTTTGACAATGAATGATCTCATGTGGTGTACAACATCATTAGAGGTGACGAAACATATGTATACTGCTATGAACTCGAAAATAAAAGCTACAGTCGGCAGTTTGAGTCTTTGAGAATGAGTCGGCTCCAACAAAAGTTATTCGCGAAAAAATTTGAAACAAAAAGATGGTCGCCACATTTTTTGGAATTATTGGACATATTTGTACTGTATCAGTGCAGGATCATTGTACTGTTAATGATGAATGGTACAGTACCGTTTGTTTGCCTCAAGTTCTTCAAAATGTTCGCGCAAAACGTTCACGGGGAAGGATTATCTTGCATCGGCCGCACGCTGCTGCTTGAACGACTGATTATTTAAATGCCCGAAACATTGACATAATGGGTCATTCGCCGTATAGCCCAGACTTGGCACCTAATGATTTTGTTTTATTTCCACATGTAAAGGATAAGTTACGGCGTATACGTTTTACATCGGCCGAAGAAGCTGTTGACGCATTTAAAAATGAAAAATAAGTAACGCGGGAAAATTGGAGAAAATGTTTTGGAGATTGGTATTCACGGATGCAAAAATGTATTGACTGTGGAGGGGAATGCCTTGAAAAATTATAAATAAATGTGTTTTGCATGTAAATTGAGTATTACTTTCCTAGGCTCAGTGAAAAGAGAACAGCCCTCGTAATATATTTTTAAACAGTTTTTTTTATGTCACTTGAAATTAAGTAGCGAAAGTTAAGTTAGTTAAACTTAGTTAATCAATTTTTTAAAGTATCTTTGTCAGTGTAAATGTGAAGTTTACCAGAGAGCATTGTAGAATCACAATTTATAAATTGGTAGGACCCCAGTAATTAGTTTTTCAGCTTTGGCAGTATGTAAGTCACCAAAAATTAATTTGACAGCGTTAAAAGTTTTTAAATATCCTAGAAATTACTGTGAAAGCGTTAAAACTGAAAATTGGTAAAAGGAAAGAATGGCGAAGTGTATTATTGTTGAACGGAACTACGTTGAAAACATTAAAATTAAATATAAAAGAAGACTGTTTAGAGTGTAATGCATAACAGTGAAATTTCTGTAACTAATAGTTACCCTCAAATGTATTATTCACAAATCCGTCTTCGTTTATTAAAATTAAAATTCTAAAAAATAACCTTGTGTCTTATTTTATAAAAGAATCTGATGTGACCAGCACATAACCTCTCGCCAGATATTTTACTTGGTTGTACGCATAAAACGAAAAATATTTTTAAATACAAATACATACACACTTAGAAATTTGAGCCGTGTAAACTTAAAATATAACGTGGTAAACTTGTTTCGCGTAGAATTCGACACTAAAATTTGTATTATAAAAGTTAGTCTAAAAACATTAAGTTGGTAATTTTATATCCGTGTAAAATTTTCTACGACATTTTAAATTAACCCTGGAAGGTGTATTATATTTATTAAGACTAGTTTTAAACACACATGTGGGTAAAAATTGCTTAATTTGGTGTTACTTGTATTTTTACACTAATTTTTGTAGAATTTACTACAATATATTTGTTAAAAATACACTGTCTAGTGTATTTCTAAAAACTGCAATGCCTGGTGTAATTTCAAAACATAATGTGTAGAAAAAACACTACTTTGTGTATATTTAAAAAATCGGTGTAGAAAGTACAGTCCTTTGTGCATATTTGAAACATCGGTGTAGAAAGTACACTCTTATGTGTATATCTAAAATATTGGTGTACAAAGTACACTACTAGGTGTATGTTTAAAACGTTGGTGTAAAAAGTACACTACTTTTGTAAAAGAAATACACTATTTGGTGCATTTCTAGACAATAGTAAGTGTAAATCTGTACAACAGTTTATTCTTTTCGCATTTTTCATCGTGGTCGGAAGTATAGATACTCGTCTGATACTGTGCTTAAGCATTGGCAACATTATTAAGTTTTACAAAATTAAATAATGGAAGTGGAAGAAAGTGGACAAGAAAGTAGACTAATTTGTTTAAATTTAAAACTAAAACATAAAACTATAATTTCGATTTGTGAATGAACCTTAACAATAGTGTCTGCATTTATATAATGTAATAATTAATTAATTAAGTACAAGTGTTTATATAAAAATGTATTTATGTACAATAAATTTTTAAATGGAAGTACATATTTTTATATATCATGCCTACCTACTCACTCGACACCGTGTATAACATTTATACTAATATTAGTAAATATTTATAAAGAATATACACATTTTGATAATAAAATACAAATCTTGTGTAAAAAAATAAAAAATGAGTACTATTTATACACTGTAATCAGTGTATATAAACACAAAATTGATGAAAATATACACTACAAATAGGTATATTTATACACTAAAATTAGTTAAAGAAACCCGCTATTTAGTGCACTAATAACCACATTTACTTATGAAAATAAACACTAGTTTGATGAAAATGTACACCACAAATAGTTATATTTTTTCACTAAATTAAGTTAAAAATGACACTACACTGTGTACTAATAACCGCAGTTATTTGGTTAAAATAACTCATTGAAGTGTTAAAAACTACACGGTATAGTAGTATCTACGAAATATATAGTGTTAATTATTAACACATATCTCCGTGTTGTTTATTACCAAATGTCGATGTGGTAAATTCTACACTACAGCTGGTGGACCTATATAGACCACATTTAGTGTAAAATTTAACACGGAATTTCTTAGTGTGTATATTCATGTCTCACTACAAAATAATTCTCACTTATATTTGCAAAATCTATGGGATATTTTAATATAAATTATGCACAATACATACATTTTCTTTATATTCAATATCCTGAAATATTCTTTTTCTACTTTCCTTTTCTTTTTCTTTATATTCGTAATTTTTTCGCAAATTCCTCTTATATTTTTTTACGTACATTCTTTTACGTTGTTGACTTTTCTTATTTTTATAATCTTCATAATAATGTACAAATATTTTTGACACCGGCATACAAATATTTTTGACAGTGACATTTATGTGTCAATTACAAACATTTGAATTTCTTGCCTTGAAGTAGTTTGATCTGAGAATTTTTACATCAAATTATTTTATATGCATTTCTTTAACTCTAAATCTATAGAAGATATAATAATGAATTTATATTTATCAAATAAAGAATTTAACATTCTTTAATATGAGTATTTCCATAAATTTTCGATAAATAATATTTAGATGATTTTTTTCTTGTAACTACTACTTCCGGTTGTCCAATTGTTACCAAATCTTAATCAACTCTTCCCGCATTATTGTTAGATTGAGGAATCCGTAGTTAAAAATGTCTTAAGTCTTATAGTATTTGAGATATCGTGAATCCAACATCCACACACACATCCACTCACACACACACATCCACACACACACACATACGGACATCATCGTAAAAATGTTATAATCGGATTCTAGGGACCTTAAAACGTGCTTATTCACTAAAATCTGGATATGCGATTTTTAGCAAGAATACAATACCTCTCTTAGCGAGAGGTAAAAATTGTGATTATTTTAAATACATAATTATATCGCTACCCCCTGTATTATACAGATTTTTATTATAACTTTAATATAGACGTAACAAAAAATGCTTTCCACAATTGGAGAGATTTTAGGATAGCATTTGATCTACCGTAGATTGCGTATTGTATTTTATTTTAAGCTTATATTGAATACCCTAAAATAACATTTTGTGAAAGAGACAAACTCTCCATTTTCAGATATATCACACATGTATTACATCAAAATCACCCAATATCATCTCATTCAACATCTGTTCGTAAAAAATCTCCACAATGCAAAAACCAATCCATAAATTGAATACCTATCTCCGTAAAAGCGACGAAAATACAATAAACATATTCCACGTCGTATTTTTATTGTGAACGAAGCACAAACATTTGTCTGCATTGTGCTTTTGTGCGTGGCGACAGGGGCGTCCGTGCCGTAGGGGTTCAACCAGACAGAAAAGGGGATGTATAGAATGAATGAGTGACTTCATATACGGTATTAATTTTACTGGACGATTTCACAAATTTGTCTTAAACTTTGAACTATTGACAAAATTATTGCAATTTATAAAAAAAAATCTGATGTGGCCAGCACATTACCTTCCGTCAGTTCTGGCACCGAACAGCTAAATGAATGTGCCAAAACACTATCATAGTTCCAGGAAGCAAACTGTAGAGGCGTGACAGAGCTTAAATTTTAAGAAAATGTATTAAGTCACCTTTGAGTTCAAAACATTTTGCAATATTTTGAATTGTAAAGTCACATAAGTCATCACACATGTCATTGAACGTACGCTTTAACATTTTAAATTATTTTGTAATTCAATTTGTAACAGCTTATGGTTTATTTGTGCCAGTAGTGAATTATTTCGCGATTTCTCCAGTTTTAAAGTGTGTTAACTGTGTTTATTTTTTGACGTAATATAGAATTGAAATTCAATAAGCTGATGAACATTTGTTGTGCTGTTTGATATAAAGTACAGTGCAAAGCAGCATATAGACGTTTACTTTTATATTTAATTTCCAATACCCTGTTATCTTACATATAAACAAATAATAAAACAGAAGTGTATGTCTGTGACAAGTAATTTTAAATTTATTTAGAAATGAATTTATAGATATTGTTGATTATTTAAAATATATGTATGTACCTATATTCAATTTTCTTATTATGTATTTATTTTAAAAATTCAAAATTTCAATTTATCTATACATGACATGTCTCATTCATGTCTCCTATGTCACAAACTACCAAGCCGACCCAGCCATCACAGTGTGCGTTAGTTCATGGAAGCAATCTGTAGATGTCACTATTTTGTATTTCGAAAAATACATTGACTGTCCTATCTTAAGATGATCCGTGCGTCAGTTATATGTGAGTAGAGTAGTGGGGGTCATTTGATTGACATTATTTCCCAAAATTAAACGGAATCTGTGTATTTTACTATTTATTAAAAATCACATACAAAAAAAGATTTGTTTTATTTAAAAATTAAGTCGGGTACTTTTAGTGGGATACTTTATACATTTCGTATCATGTTAATAAAACTCGAAAGATTTTGTTGTAATAGTCTTTTCAATGTCGTATGGTTTTCCCGTATTTGATTCTAATGCATTGCTCTTAAATAAACGCTCATGTCAAAAGATAAAAACTCTATTGTGGTGCTCATGTGCGAAATATTAATAATTAGAGTATGAAGTGATTACTCAAGCGCTATGAACTCGTATACAATGTGTGGATTTATACCAACAACATGACGACTCACTCCAGTCCTATACATTATGTCCTTTCTCAATATTATTTCATGTGTGATACACCCTCAACGATACGTATCTCAAACGGTGGTTATTTCTAGTATGTACATATTTCTGACTGCAATCAGAAAATCTATCATGATTTTTGACAGCTGTTTACTAAATTAATTTTAGTAATAAAAAATATCGCTTTATTATATTCATTTCTAAAAGTGCTGAATTATATATTTGCCCAGTAATTTTGATAGTGACGATGTAAAGGGTGTCAAATTTAGTATTTATATAAAGGGAAGCAACATATTAGATTTTGGCTAAAATTGATAAACCGGAAGTGATACTTTATTTGAAGCTCTACACAAATTTTCGTGAAAAATAAATTGATACAATCCAAAACTTTTCAATTTTGGTGTTTAAGATTTTTATATTAATGAGAACGACATATTAGATGTTTTCTAAAATTGATAAACCGGAAGTACTACTTTACAGGAAGCTATAAACAGATTTTCTTGAAAAAATATATTAAAACATGATCCAAAACTTCTCAAATTTGGTATTTAAAACACGTGTATAATTTGAAACATTAGATTTTGACTATACTTATATGATAAACCGGAAGTGGTACTTAATTTTGAGCTCTTAACAGATTTTCGTGGAAAACATAATAAAATATAATCCAAAATTTGGTATTACAGACGTTTCTATTTAGTGGAACAACAAATTAGATTTTGTTTACAAACGATCAACCGGAAGTGATGCTTTACTTAAAGCTCATTGTTATTTCAAACATGGAATTGACGGGAGGTCATTTGTTTGCCACATCAGATTTTTTCATATGTAATGTTAATATAAATATTAAAGAATATTTTTTCTCTATACGATTTGATATCATTTTATACTTCATATTTAATGGATATAGAGTTAAAAAATTATAAAGAAATTAAATTTCATAAAGCAGCTAGCTGTGCTATAACCATGGAATCTGCTACTATATTAAGAAAATGCTGACTGACAGATGTCATTTTCAATTGACTCGTTTGTGTTATAATTTTACTGGAAATATAGAATCTCTTAGGTACATGAAACTTTCTGTATTGGAATGTGTACAAAATATATAGAACTGACAGAAGATAATGTACTTGAAATATGGAATCTTGTGCAAGAAACTTTCTGTATGGAATTTGTACAAAATATACCATGGAACTGACGGAAGGTAATGTGCGTGCCACATCAGATTTTTTTAAATAGAAACATAACTAATATACTTAATGAAACTTACATTACATATAGTTTGTAAATAAATTAAACTATTGGATATTTTATCGAGAAATTTTAAAAAAAGTTATTAGATAATAATGAGATGATAAAGACACACATTAACATTTATACTCTACCAGAATTCGATTCCGGGACGTTCCGTATACGCACTGGCAACATTACCACTGCATATCTCGTCAGTACATACGAGCCCAAATCCATCATATTTCGGCCGGTTTACATTTTCAACAAATTATAAAACAAATGGTTAGAAATGTTTACAAATTCATTCGGCTACTAAAGTATAGATTTAAATTAAAAAAAAAAAACTGTGGTCAAATTACGAGTGATAATAGTTCGACCGACATTTTAGGGATCATCTTGTAGCCCAAAGTTAGCTTCTACAAAGACCCTTTTATTTTTGGCACAATGAAAAACAACTTCATAAATTTCAATTGCGTACAGTAAAACCTATAGGTACAAGGACAATTTGTAAAGAAATCTACCTAGCTAAGAAAGAAGACACATTGAACTTGAATAATACTTTATTTTTAAACATAACTTCCTTCAACACTAACAGACTTTTCCCAACGTTTCTTCAACTGTGTCATTCCGTCAAAAAAATATTTTTCTGGAAGATCTGCAAAATAATTATAAACAGCATACATTAACTCCTCGATTCAATTCTACTTCCCCTAAGTTTTTTTTTTCAATTTTCTTTAACTAAAAGAAGTATTACTAGGTACTAAGCGGGGCTATAAGGTGGATGGCCTAGTTCTGTAAAACCGGAATTTTTCAAGCACTAGTTTCGGATAAAGACAGTTCCTTGGCAATAACAGAAACCTTCAACCGTCGATCTGTAAGCACCAATTTTTCAACTTGTTGAACATTTTCTGCAGTTCGTGCTTTAAGTGGACGACCATATTTTGGATCATCCAGTATCGAATCTGTCATGAATAATTTCAGGACCATTGCCTTCCGTTGTTAAGAATTTTAATCACACTCCGATGTTTCAATTTAATTTCACTTATTTTTTTAACCCAAAACTCTACACTAAACTCTAAGGCCCGCGCCACACTATGCGTTTTGGCGGGACCGGCAAACCCGCATCCGGTTAAACGTGATGGATCTTACAGCGTCCACATATATCCCGCTAAACAGGACGGCAGCAATGACAACCCGATTCGGACACAGTCGAATCAACATCTGATCATTGCAGAGCCCAAATAGTATACGTTGTCTGTTAAAAAACAAAACTAGACCCTTCAGAACGCTCGCATTATCTCCAATGTGTTGTAGTTGTCATGCTGCAAATTGACCGTCCCGTCAAACCGCAACATGCTGCGGTAATAGCGACAACCGGACCGCAACCGCAACGGTGTGGACGCATTCATTTAAAACAATAAGTTGTCGTCTTCCCGGTCAACCGGTCCCGCTAAAGCGCATAGTGTGGCCCGAGCCTAATAAATAATACGATTTGAATGCAACTTACTATATGAACTAAAAATGTCACATAAATCTAACAACAATAAATTGTTATCGTTCGTCTTTTGTTTCATGGCTAGGTAGATTTCTTTGTAAACATATGGGACAATACTCACAGAAAAATTTGCAGGACTTAGGAATACAAAGCCTAATAGATTTAAAGCTGATATTACTAATAAAGTCGATGTAACCCAATATTAAATGGCGGAATACTAGAATAACATGTTCAGTTTTTGTAGGATTAAAATCTATATTTTAAAATAGTCGAAAGAAATCTGTGGAAATTTTTCATGGGTTTTGTACTTCGTTTATTTAAAATGTAAACCCGCCGAAATATTATGGGTTTGTACTCGTATATTTACGGCTGGTTGCACCATTATTTTAGTAGGGAATTAAGCAAAAATTCAACTCCTATATGGATTGTATTTTATACTTACAAAAATGTTAATTTTAATTTAATTTTTCTTTTATTCTCAATTAAAATAATGGCGCAACTGGCTATTTTTTATATAAAGAAAAAAAATAGTATTTATTTATTATATACTTATACTGTTGAGATAACAAATTTTAACTTCTGCGAAAGCTCTGGTAATAATAATATGCATAACGTGTACAAAGCAGATTGGCACACCCAGCAATGGGTAATATGCCGTGATGATATATTTATTTTTATTTATTTATTTTCATAACCTAGGTAGAATATATCATTTATTTGAAATTCGTGGGATTTCATTGAAGTATGATTACGAGAAAATGAAGTTTTGTTTTTATTATTGAAATCTCATCATTACAGAATACGTAGAAGTAAGTAAATATAGTATAATATAGAAGAATATAAGGGTAACATTGAATAGAAATTACAAAACACCCACATGTATCTCAGGCTTGAAATTAAATTGGAAACCTTCTTCGAAAACAATTTATAACCTACATTACATTTTCTACTTCAGTTTCCAGGTGAACGTGAAACAAAATGGATTTTTCAATAAAATCTATTGATATTGCAAATGAATACCATTTAATATAAAAA
This sequence comes from Harpalus rubripes, assembly GCA_963082715.1. Lineage (NCBI taxonomy): Eukaryota > Metazoa > Arthropoda > Insecta > Coleoptera > Carabidae > Harpalus > Harpalus rubripes. Next base: position 10,691,983 of record OY720448.1, read on the forward strand.
TTTGGTTTCACTTGGGCATGCTTTGAGAAATACAATTATTTTAAAATTAACAGAAAGGATTTGTCAAATATGTTAGGTAGGTATGTCTAACGAAAGAATATGTTTATATAGATGCACACAATTCAGTGTAAATTGTATGACTTGCAAGTATATAGGGTTGAAGTGATTCAAAATTTAATACGCATTTTTTTCGCAACAGTAATTACCTAGTCTTCTATTCAAAGGTGAAAATGAAGGCAAAATCTTTTATGTAAACATTTCATTTATAGAATGCATTTTAAATATAGCAAATTATGGTTCTTACTGGTATTTGAAAATCTTCATACATATCTGACGCCTTTACGCCTGACACATTTACACAACACTTCGAATTTAATTTTAAATGTTAGTGTGTTCAAAAACACACACTACACAGAAATATACAAACGTCCATCCACTGTTATTGATTACAAGAAACTGCGATAATATGCTTTAACTTGTGATTTTAACGTATTTATATAGGAACAAGATTGCACGTGATCCAATGTAATATGAAAATACACTAAACAGTGTTAAGAATTTTATAAATTACATTATTTTTTCTATATTATATTTTAAAATGTGCTTTTGTCTACTCGAATTATTGGATCAAGTAGCACTTTAACCGTAAGGGACAATAAAATAATAATTTAAAACCAATGGTCAATCATTCTTTAAATAGCTCCATATTTGAAAATATCACGAAATATTTATTAGATATTTCACAATTATTTTTTGAAATTTGTATAATATTTTGAAAAAGTCACCTGTGGTGCTATACCACGCCACATTGACATTGATATGTCCCCCTTACTGCACTTAACCCCTTCCCGTGGTCACTTGTCAATATTAATTACAATATGGCATGGTTCCACCACTGATCTGAAACAGAAAGTGACGTCAAAGTACATATATCGTCTACTTTTATTTATTTAAAAACGAAGGTGATGGACAAACTGTTTTCCTACTGGCTGTGAATAACGTAATGTAAGTGCTAGGACGTCCCAGGAGTGGGAGGTTGTTTTTACTTCCTTGTACGAAGTAAAGGAAGTATTGTAATCGCGAAAAATTTCGGTTTTGAGATTTCAACGGAAATATCCATTTTGACCATCCCTGAATCCATTTTGACTAATTTCGTCGTGACGTCTGTACGTACGTACGAACGTACGTGCGTATGTATCTCGAATAACTCAAAAACGGTAAGCCGTAGAAAGTTGAAATTTTGTATTTAGGACTGCTATAACATCTAGTTGTGCACCTCCCTTTTTGGTCATTACATAATTTCTAGAAATGGTACTTTATATGAAGCCTATAATAGATTTTAATGAAAAACTATCTTAAAATATAATCTATCACTTTACAAATTTGGTATATAAGACTTTTATATCAATTGGAATAACATAGCAGATTTTGGTTAAAACAGGCTAACCGGAAGTGATATATTACCTGAAGTTGTTAACAGTTTTTCTTGAATAAAATGGTTTCATTTTGATTTTAGAAATAAATGCTTCAAATAAGAGTTTTAGATAATTAAATTCTGCGTCTAGCACATCAAGTATTATTAAATTAGCCCTTTGTATGAGCGAGATATGTAAATTTAAAACTTATATACTTTTTGGTTTTTGTAATGAAGCTTGCTATGGATTAGGACAAAAAATAACAAAACAAATAAAAAATAGATGTTAATGTCAAATTACGTCAAATACGTGCAATTTTGTAATTGAGTCTATACTTCATCTTCATATTGGTCTTGCGTACAAGGAAGTCGTGTTGTGTCCACATGAGATTTTTTCAGTTTGATTTTAAAAGTTGTATTTATTGGTTCCTAATACCTTTGAATAAGTCTACTAAACTGAAGAAACATAGATCAGTTAGTTTTTTCCATAAAATCCGGAACATCCGGAAACTTTATTACAAAAAAATATAAAATAAACTTGTTTGTTACTTCTGATTTTTGATACCACTCCCTAAAACTCTAATCCTCTTGCATTAAGCGAAACCTTCAACATTACATTCATTCATGCATGAATGTCCGAGGGTGAAAATTCTGATCGAACAAGAAACACTACAATAACCCCGAACTTCCCTATCACAACAATTCCACGTGTTTGGTGACGTCATACCACGTGGAGTTACTACTAACGCCATCTATACGAGAGACGCTCAACTGGCGTCTCGGCGCTAGTACCAAGCGTCGCCGTTGAGCCGTGTGTGGCGCTGGGGTAGATAATTTTTCATGAATGAAAGCAAAACTTTTGAATTGATTTATTTTTGTGAATGAAAACAAAGAAAAATTCTTGAAATACTTTCTGATTCTGTACGCTGATTAAAAAAATCTTTAAATTTCTTTAATTAAAAAACAATTTGAACTATTTTAATGAACTTAAATGATTGAAGTAGGTATAACGGAACAAGGAAGATATTTTTACACCATTAAATAATTATATTGATAAAGCTAATGGATAACGTGTGAATACATTTTGGCTGTCGAAAGTTATAATAAATATGAAGTCGGTTAATTTGGATAAAATTTCACCCATTACGAGCCATTTTAATGGGGCCGACGTAACTGATCCGTCCCAACTGATCCAATAAAAGATTTAAGTGGTAACTGATGCATTTATGGAAATTTATATTATAAATATTTTATAGACATACAAAATTTAAAATAATATACACTGATTTGACTGTAAAAGAATATTATGTTAAGGATACGATTTAAATAAATAATAATATCAGTATCATTTTATTTTGTTTAGAAGTTCCTTTGGGCTTATTTATCCTTTGCCTGATTAAAATAATTTTATAACATAGATATCCAAAATAGGGTCAACTGTGACTCGAATTTTTTTTGCGTTATTTTGTTATTAATTAGACAATATTTATTAATGTTTTACTTTTATTATATTTATTAAACTTCCTTTTTTTATAATTATGCAAATTTGTATTTGTTTAATAATTAAACTTAATATTAAAAGAAAACTTTCATAACTATAAAATATAATTCTTTTTTGGAGTAACGATGATCGACTGGGAAAATGATGCAGGAGAAAAAAAGAAGAAAAATTCTCGGAAATGCACTCAAGATATGTTTATTTGATTATGCCGACGTTTCGATCATACTATGATCATCCTCAGTTTCAGTTTCATAAAAATTTTGTTTCATTCTGTCTGTTCAGTTAATAATATCCACATTATAAAACATATTGTTCTTTATTACAATTATAACGAGTGCATTTTCACATTAATTCACAAATGATTAATATCGTGTATAAATATTTCTTAGTTTCACCTGTCTTGATTTAACCCTGAGGATGATCATAGTATGATCGAAACGTCGGCATAATCAAATAAACATATTATCTTGACTGCATTTCCGAGAATTTTTCTTCTTTTTTTCTCCTGCATAATTCTTTATAATTTAAATAAATATTATGATAAATAATAAATGCAATATAAGTAAAGAATATAATTCAAAATTTACTCCTTGAGCAATATAAACAAATGATTTCTTTTATTTCTTTATTTTACTATGGTTATTGTATGATTACATCGAATACCAAAATCAGGTCATCGTAGACCCAAATAAAAAAATCTGATGTGGCCAGCACATTACCTTCCGCGTCTGTTCTATGTACTTTGTACAAATTCCACACAGAAAGTTTCTTGCAAAAGATTCAATATTTCCACTATATTACCTTAAGTCAGTTCTATGTATTTTGTACAAATTCCATACAGAAAGTTTCTATATTTCCAGTAAAATTATAACACAAACATACTATGTCAATTGCACATCTGTCAATCAGAATTTTCTTAATATAGTAGATGTTTCCATGTTTATAGCAAGGCTGGCTGTTTTATGAAATTTTATTTCTTTATAATTTTTTAACTCTATATCTATTGAATATAAAGTATAAAAAGTAATCAAATCGTATAGAGAATAAAATATTGTTTAATATTTATAATAACATTAAATATGAAAAAATGATATTTAACAGCGTTTTTTCAAGAAAAACTGTCAAAATCTTCAAATTAGGGTACTTCCGGTCGACCAATTATAACCAAAATCTAATCAGCTCTTCATTTGAATGTAAAGAAGAGAAATAAGAAAAAATTATAATTTTTGGAAAGGTGGTACTGGAATTATGCGATCCGAAAGAATCGTCACACACACACATACATACATACATACATACATACATACATACATACATACATACATACATACATACATACATACATACATACATCCATAAATACATACAGACATCATCATAAAAATAGTAAAATCGTATTCTAGAGATCCTAAATGTGCTTATTCATTAAATACTCATCATCGAATTTTTTGACCAAAGACAATACCTTCCTTACCTAAAGGTGGCGGAAGGTAAAAAAAAAGTTAAATAACTCAATACTTTTTAAACTTCTATAAACCAATATTATATATAACAAAATATTAATATATTTTAAGAGAATTCTCAAGAGGAATTGTTAGTAATATCTCCATGATGAGAGTTATTAACAAAAAACCGGAAATTGGGTCAGTCGTGACCCGATTTTGGTTAGGCAAGGGTTAATAGCCGTCTGTAATATTATTTTTCGGTTTGTTCAAATTTGTGGTAGTTTATTCCGGTTTATCTTATCGATGACTTTTTAAACTGCGTCATTATTGCATAACATTGTTTCGATATTATAAATTGTGGAGAGCAATACTTACGTTATTTTGTCCCTTCTACCTTATATCTGTTAATTTAGAATATTTCATTATTTGTACGTACTTTTTAAATCAAAAATGCACCTGTTGCAAGTTTTGCGTTAATTTTAGAGCATAAAATTTTGGTGTTACATCTTTAGTGTCGAAGTCATTTTAAAATAGATGTGTGCTAATATTTAAAAAAAACGAATAAGACAACATGTGGTATTTGACAGTTAATCCGACGCTCATTTCTTGAAATAACACATACTAGATCTTTTGAGCACGTTTTTAAATTAACTTTACGTTTACGAGGTTATCAAAGGCGTAAATCAGTGTTTCTCACACTAGTGTGTTGCGATCAAGCTTCAGGTGTGTCGCTGAAAAATTCTCTAATTAATGTCTCCTAATAAATTCTAATTTATTTTTTAAAAAATTCGAATTTAAATTCAGCCTTTTCCCTCTTCGATTCAAGCGCCATCTGTTGGTAAGTTTTGTAAATGTAAGGTATTGAACTGCGCAGTTGCATACTTGTAACCCATTTGTTAGTTATATAGTTGTAACCTACCTATTTATTTGCGCAACTGAACAAATTAAATAAAAGTATGCAAGGATCAGAGGAAATTTTGTTTTCTTCTACTGACACAAGTTCGCCTTTAAGGAAAAGCTAAATTTATGGACAAAATATGTAAAAGAACATAAATCAGAAATGTTTCCCTTGACTGCAAAAGCAAATTATAAGGAAATAATTAATTTAAAAAGTGAAACATTAGAGCTGCTAAAAAAAAATTGAACATTATTTTCCGTCACTTGATACAAAAATTTATTTGTGGGTAAGAGATCCATTTGCGACAAGAAATTGTCCATCTTTGCAACTAAACCTACAAGAGGAAGAAGAGCTGGCCGAAATCCGAAGCAATCAATAGCAGAAAATTCAGTTTAAGAATATTAATGTTGGCCAATTATGGATAAAAATAAAAAATGATTTTCCAACCATTTCCGACAGAGCTATAAGAATTCTATTACAATTCTCCACCTCCTATTTATGCGAAACAGGATTTTCAGCATTAAACGAAATTAAACAAAAGAAAAGAGAACGACTAAAATCAGTAGAGGAGGAATTAAGAGTGAGCCTGGCATCAATAAGTCCCCGAATAAAAAAACTTTGCCCACCCATCGCATTAAAAATTTATATTTTTCTTTAAAAATTATTATTTTGTTATGTACATATGCAGATTATTAAACTTACTTAAAACAAATAAAAAGTGTATTATTTCTTGCTTTTTCCGGATATAATATTACATTTATAAATTATAGAACTATATTGTCACTTTTAATGTGTCGCGAAATTTTAGACTTACTAAAAGTGTGTCGCAGCTACAAAAAGTTTGAGAAACACTGGCGTAAATTCAACAACTTTTTAAAACGATCGGTTTTTAAGAACTTTTTTACTCGTTTGATGAATCGAAAATCAATCCTTAAAGTATAAATTGCAAAGTACGAAGTCATTAAATGTTTCTTTTACTTTTTGCTGCAAACCTTTCATATAATGCAATCAATAACTTATACTTATAACTCATATTGATACTATCACCAACTTCCAACCCCGTTGAATATAGGCTACATTACCATCTAAATATCTCAATAACGCTTAGAATTTGTGGCTATATATGATGTAACTATAACCAACGAAGCATTGAATGTTTTATACGTGACCTATAGAAGCTACTTGGTTCAATCTTCGTGTTATTCAGCATCACTTCATTCACATGAGCTTCGAGTTGCCATCGATACGTGATATGCGTTATGTAGATCTAGGTTAACTCGGAGTTTGTGTTTAGAGACGGGGTTGGAATATAGACGATGTTGAGTAACTGTATCAATGCTTGTACATTGTAGAAACAACAGTAAAAAGGAAGATTACATTTTTATACTTTGTATTGAGAATTACTATAGACGTGATCATATGAAAATAAACAAGTTGATATCTTTATTATTAAAGAAAGGCGTCTTCTTCAAGGAAAAACATAAATAAATAATAAAAAAATCTGGTGTGGCCAACATTATACCTCCCGCCATTTACAGCCCAAGTCACAAAAAAGATGAAGTTAATCCTTACTTTTGGATTAGTGAATTTTACTCTAATTTTGACAGTTTATTTCTTAAAATATAGTCTAATACAAGTAACTACCTTTTTTGAAACCCCTCAACAGGATTAAATCCCAATTACAGAGTGGGTTCACAATCACACACATCCATGCCTTAGTTGGATTCGAACTCAGAGCCCCGAGGTAGTGGTAGCGCGTGAGTAACGTTTTGTTCACGATCACGCACGCTCACGGAACTAAAAATGTAATCACGACCAATCACGCACGACTTTTTATGTTCTATTCACGATCACTCACGCTCACGATTTTATTTTGGTACTCACGCCCGATCACGCCCGGCGGGTGACGTTCGTGTCACGTAATTGTTTCTATGTACATTTCATGCCCGTATTCATACATACTCGTAAAATTTTTAACGGTTCGTTATAATTTTTATCTAGTAAAAAGAGTCGACACTGACAGAAAAATCGAAATGTGACTTGTCACGTTTGATTCCATTTGTCAAAAATTTTAACGAGCCGTTTTGAAATTTAACGAGCATTTATGAATATGGGCATAAGCCTGTTTAACACAGTCATAAGTTGTTATCAAATTAGGCAACAAATTGGTAATAAGTTAGGTAACAGATTGGTTTCATTGGAAACGAATGTTTATGGACAAATAGGTTGTTCTATTCCATCACAAATATCATTATAAATTTGCTAACAAATTTGTTAACAAAATTACGATCGTGTCAAACGGGCTTAAAGATTTGTATATCTTTAGTGAAATCGGAGCAACTGTGTATACAATTTTGGGTACAACAATAACACTATTTTTATGCAAAAAATACTGTTGATGACATATTTGGACATAAAAATAATAACAAGAATGTAAAGTAAAAGATGGAAATTGACTTTTTTTAAAATAAAAAATAGAAGAAAACTTGTACTCACGCCCGATAAAATTTCAATCACGCCTGATCACGCACGATAATTTTTTAGTGCCTCACACTCACGTCCAATCACGACGCAAAATTTAAATTATATTCACGATCACGCGGGTCACGTCGTGACCCATCGTGACCCGACAAAATCTCGGCCCGCGCCCACCTCTACCCCGAGGGCCCTCATGACATGAGGTGTTGCTCTAACAATTGAGCCACCAGAGCTATAATAAAATGAAGATTAAATTTTAAATACCGGGATAGAATAGAATTCACTAATCCAGAAATGAGGATTAGCTTAAACATTTTTGTGAATCGTTAATATTTATTAATCTAAATACATACCTACATATTTACTCATGCTGGAAACTGTATTTAATTCATTTTCTATTGTTCTATTTACTTTTTTCTTTTTAAAACGTTACTAATATTATTTTGAAATGATTTGCTCTTTGATAGTGCCATTTATCTGTCAGTTACATATATTTGAATAACTGCGTTTTGTTTGTTTAAAGCATAGAATCTGAGATTTAAATTATAAATAATTGTATAAATTTATCCATAAAATATATACAGAGAATTTATTTTAAAATGCAACATATGGTTTATCATGTCCATGGTTACTCACTACTGTCAAAAATGACAGCAATATAATATTTGTCCATTTTAAAATGCAACATTATAAATAGTATTGCAGTACAGGAGATACCTCCAGAACACATCACAAATGGTGACAATTCTTTCTACTGCCGACTAGATATTGCCTCAGTGTGAATGGGCTTATTTTTGAACATTTATTACATTAAAATTGTGTATGTTTGTAAGCCAAAGTTTAAGATATGCTACATTAAAGTTTTGAATTTTTGTTAATCGTATGTAGGCTAATTTATTGGTAATTAGTGTTAATAATACAAAACTACAAATTTTGTATGTTGCATTTTAAAATGGACAAATATTATATTGCTGTCATATTTTGACAGTAGTGTGTAACCATGGAAGTAATTGATATGTTGCATGTTAAAATAAATTCTCTGTAGAAAAAGTATTAATGCAAATCTATAGAAAATTTAACAATCTTTAATTTTTATAATGACAATCTCGAAAAAATAACATTTAAAGGTATTTTTCGAAGACAACTATTTTGAACTTCTAGTTCCAATTTAAAAATTTTAGTATTGAATTAAAAATTTACGCTTTTTCAATAAGATAAAAAATCACTAATATAATACACGCTCAATAAATTCAAATAAGATAAGCCTTAACCATGCGCACAAAAGCATAAACAATTAATTTCATTTCCATTAAATATCCGTCCATATTTGGTTGGAAGTAGCATCTGAATTTACATATTAATCAAAAAACATTCCTACCTCACACGAGAAAGTGTGTAGAGTCGTTGGCAATAAAACTCAGCAATAAATATCCTGTCAACGAGAAACAATACAGGAGTCGAGACTTCCTGCTGTTTCTGGTCAGCGTATGTTAATTCCTGTTGTCTCCTGCTGCGTGGAAAGTGACAGCTACAGGCAGTAGATGGCCCTGCCATCGCACAAGATGCAATTAGCGATGAGATGGATTTGACAATTAAATTGAGATATTGTTTAAGAGGTGAACAATAAAGAAATGGTGGTATGTAAAATGCCAAATTTAAAATTGCAAAACATGTTAATAATGATTGTCATTGATATATTTATTATTTCTGAGCATCTCATTCATGAAATATTTTATGGTATTCAAACTTTGCACAGAATAATTTAAATTTATTATTTGTACAGTGACATTTATTTGTTAATTACATATTCAAGTTTGATAAAAAATGTCAAGATTTTTTTTTGTTTTAAAAAGTAATAATTTGGTGGCTGAGCGGACTAGTGCACATCTCGTAGCTCGCAGTCACCCGAATCATGTTCCGTGCGTTTGATTCCCGTCGACCGACAATGTGTGATTTGTCGTAAAAAAATAAATACAGCTACTTGTATTTATCACACTCGGATGCTATAAGCTGGCCACTTATACATCTTAAATAAATGTAGCAATGGCTGAAATCCAACCGGGAATTCGGCAATGGTAAAACACTGTGGCTTGGTGAGTCCGGTTGTAGGGTAAACGGCGACATCTGTATACAAGCCCTAAATAGATAAAATAATTTATTGATAAATATTAATATGTCCATTAGTATTATACACTTATGCCAATGTTAATTCTAATTTGCCTTCAGCTCCTTAATCGATTTTGCCTTTATCTTTTTTATGTTCACAAAACATTGTCTTTCAGTGTCTTCTTCATCTTCGGAAAGAGGAAAAATTCACAGCATGTCTGGTGAACACGATGGAATTGTTTTTAGCAAAAAAATCACGAATGTAGTAGTAAACTGTGAGCTGGTACTTTGTCAAATCCAGGAGTTGTATGACTAAAATTCTTTTTATTTTGCTTCACATGAGCCGTATGGAATACCAACTTTCTCAGCAATCTGCTCCCTTCAAATGATTCGGCGATTACTAAGCACAATGTTTTCAACTTTTGCCACATTTTCATCGTATAGGTCAGTGGCGCATTGCGGGCGGGCCCCCGGCTCTAAAGGGCCCCAATTTACTTGATTTATAATTTTGTTACTATTGCGAAATTTTGAATTTAATCATTTTTTTGTAGCAACATAATTTAGTCCTTTATTTTTTAAATGTCAATTTCCAAAAATATTATTGGCTAAGGAGCCCCTTATCCGCTATATAAGATCAAGCTCTTTATTTCCCATCACATTTCGGCCGGTAGAATTTCGATTTCTTGGCAAATATTTTCCTGCAACTGATCCAGAGTTCTGTTTTAAAATAACCCCATAAAAAGAAGTTTGGGGCTGTCAAATCAAGACACCTGGCGGTCAATGTGTATTACCAAAACGTGGGATTAAATAACGATAAGAGAATGGTTTTCATAAAATTGCTATTATTTAGAATTTAGACTGTATGATACTGATCCATCTTGCAAATACCATTTAATATCGCATCCAAGTTCTTTCATTTGGGATACCTAAAATGTACGACTCAATTCCCTGTAACTTTCACCAGAGGACTGTGCCACCAATTTCATTTAAAAAAAAAAATACGGGCCAATCACATTTTCATAGTAAATGCCACAACATGCAATGAGTTTTGTGGGATGTAAAAGTGCCTAATCTTGGATTTTCAGGTCTCTAATATTGGTTATTTTGGTTCTTAACATATCAACTCAGATGAAAGTGAGCGTAATCATAATTTCCACAAGTTCTTGTGGCATGTAGTTCTTCATGATAAACGCTACAATTAAAAACGGGCCCCAAAAACTTTTTGCGGGCGGGCCCCCGAACTCTTAGTTACGCCACTGGTATAGGTTGATGTGTTAAGACTTAAGACCACAGATCACACTACACTTAAAGATGTGAAAGTCGCGTATAATACCGTGTTACCGCGTTTGCACTGCCCCTATGAACATACTTGGAACTAAAATGAAAAGGTAGATTTAGTACGTATCTAGTTTATGGAAATTTATAATTGTAAATATTTTATAGATATATAAAATTTGAAATAATAACCACTTTATCTCTAAATCCATAGAAGATATAATAATGAATTTATATTTATCGAATAAAGAATTTAACGTTCTTTAATGTAAGTATTTACATAAATTTTCGATAAATAATATTTAGATCATTTTTTTCTTGTAACTAGTACTTCCGGTTGTCCAATTGTTACCAAAACTTAATCAACTCTTCCCATTATTGTTAGATTGAGGAATCCGTAGTTAAAAATGTCTTAAGTCTTATAGTATTTGAGAAATCGTGGATCCAACATCCACACACACATCGACACACACATACACACACACATCCGCACACACACACACACACACACACACACACACACACACACACACACACACACACACACACAAATGCGGACATCATCGTAAAAATGTTATAATCGGATTAGGGACCTTAAAACGTGCTTATTCACTAAAATATGGATATGCGATTTTTAGCATGAATCGAATACCTCTCTTAGCGAGAGGTAAAAATCAGTGGTAGTTGACAGCTGTCATGACTGTCACTCGCTAAAATTCCGTCGGTGGCAAATGTAAGCCACACCCTCATTGGTTAGGTTTATTCGAACGTCATCAGGCGAAAGGGGAAGCGGAAATTCAAACATTAGAATTTCAAAGACAATTTTCTCATGAATAAAGAATAATACGAAAAAAATAAAAAATAGGGGCTAAATATTTTTTCTTATTCTTTTGATTAAAGCAAAGAAAAAAAAACCATGCAACACCTCATTGTATAAAATGGATGCGGTACCGATAATATTTGAAGAAAACTGATTTAAATGTTAAACCCTTTGTTCTATGTCATGAATTCTCCTGTTCACTCTGTTCATGATCCCTGTACCTCCTTTCTGTAATCAAGATAGCGGGAGGTAAAAATTAATATTGATTCTTACCTGTTGAATTTGAATCAGCATTCAAAACCTGGTCCTATAAAGAACAAAATTATAAATTTCATTACAATGTAAGCGATGTTGTATCCTCTCATATTTTTGTATGTTATCAAATAAAACATATCTTTACATGATCAAAATCCCATATATCTCAATAAGCATGATTAAAGCAGCATGCAAACAAGCATCAATCATTTATACGACTGCAGCAAGACATTTCATAGCAGATGGTATTCCTTCTTACATATACATGCGGGGCTATTAATAATATCATGTACAGTTAGCTCGTGATCCGTGGATTTATTGGACGGTATAATTGGTGATCGAGCGTATGAGGAATACTACATGAGCTGCAGGTTATGGGATATTATATATGGACCACGGGAACCGTTACGGAAGAGTTTACGATTAATTGTATGTACTGAATTTTTGCATAGGCGGTTAAGAAAGAGTTGATGATATATGAATCATTTCGTGGAAGATGGTACTATAATGAGAAAGTATTATCATGGTAATTGGGTGTATTTTATACAGAATCCAATTATTTATTTAATGATATACTGCATTTTGGACCAATTAAATATTCAAATTTATTAAGTGCAGCACAAGACGGGTGAAGCCGAGGCCACACGAAAATACAGGCCTGAATGCTCAATTCATGACGTCACAGCTAGCCACTTGCTGTCACGCCACGTCTCGAACGACAGCAGTGTAAACATAGGAAATATAGGGAATTTTAAACAAAGAGGATTGTAAAATGTGATTTTTTACCTCTCGCTAAGAGAGGTATTGTATTCATGCTAAAAATCGCATATCCAGATTTTAGTGAATAAGCACGTTTTAAGGTCCCTAGAATCCGATTATAACATTTTTACGATGATGTCCGTATGTGTGTGTATGTGTATGTGTGTGTATGTGTGTGTGTATGTGTGTGTATGTGTATGTGTGTGTGTGTGTGTGTGTGTGTGTGTGTGTGTGTGTGTGTGCGCGCGCGCGCGCGTGTACGTGTGCGTGTGCGTGTGCGTGCGTGCGTGCGTGCGTGCGTGTGTGTGTGTGTGTGTGTGTTTGTGTGTGGATGTGCGTGTGGTTGTGTGGACGTTGGATTCACGATATCTCAAATACTATAAGACTTAAGACATTTTTAACTACGGATTCCTCAATCTAACAATAATGGGAAGAGTTGATTAAGTTTTGGTAACAATTGGACAACCGGAATTAGTAGTTACAACAAAAAAATCATCTAAATATTATTTATCGAAAATTTATGTAAATACCTATATTAAAGAACATTAAATTCTTTATTCGAAAAATATAAATTCATTATTATATCTTCAATAGATTTAGAGATAAAGAAATGTATATAAAAAAAATTGATGTAAAAATTCTCAGATCAAACTACTTCAAGGCAAGAAATTCACGTGTTTGTATTTGACACTTAAATGTCATTGTCAAAAATATTTGTACATCATTATGAAGATTATGTATATAAAAAAAAGTTGATCTGACTTGGACATGAGTTACAAGGCATTTCACCTTATTTTCTTGACTATTTAACATTCTTAATTTAGGTAAAATTCAATACTGATAAAAAAATATGTGTCGGTACTGAGCTTCAAATATAAAATGCTGTACTGTGAAAATGATACTGCATACAACAATTTTTTATAAATGGACATCTTACTGCGCTTGTATGTTTGTGTGCAACGTTGTGCTTTAATATGGGAGTGTCTTACAAAATTATTCATACACTTCACTTTTATCAATAAAATGTAAAATAAAAAGTGTTTCTAAAACAAATATTCACTAACAAAATTCGATATTTCGGAATCAATTGACAAAATAATTTTAAATCTGACTTTTACCTCCCGCTACCCTTGGTAAGGGAGGTATAGGGATCGTGCTAAAAATCGGATATCGAGATTTTGATAAATGGCTACGTTTTAAGGTCCCTAGAATCCGATTTTAACATTTTGACGATGACGACGAAGATTTATGTTATTATAAAAATTAAAGATTTTTAAATTTTCTACAGATTTGTATAAATACGTTTTTTATATATTTTATGGATAAATTTATGAAATATCTATAATTATAATCCCGGAGCCTACGCTTTGAACAAGCACAACTCCTTGGTTAAACAGTTCATATCTCAAATGTATGTAACTGACAGACAAATGTCACTGTCAAAGAACTAATCATTTCAAATTAATAATAATAACGTTTTAAAAAGAAAATAATAAATAGAACCATATAACGAATATCCTGTAATAGCTAAATATGTAAGTACGTATATTTAAATTAATAAAAATTAAATAGCAGGAGGTTTGGTGTTGGCCACATCAGATTTTTTAAAATTTTGTTCGTCGGTCGTGCAATAAATGATATGAGATAAGCATCACGAACGTTAAGGAATTACCGATCTCAGACAAAATTGGAGACAGAGCGAAGACGAAACATTGTCTTCGATCGGTAAACTGTCCTTACCGTTCTTAATACTTAATATCCTATAACAACAAATAACAAATGTCTTTTGTAGCGGCTGTATCAAGTAGCCGCTACGTTGCTCACCAACACATTGTTTTTATTTATTGATATTATATTCAGTTGTTATATTTTTGATATAAAAGAATGACATGTCAATCTTTTATATCAAAAATATAACAACTGAATATAATATCAATAAATAAAAACAATGTGTTGGTGAGCAACGTAGCGGCTACTTGATACAGCCGCTACACTTTGTTGACCATTTTTCTAAAAATAAAGTAAAATTATGTTATAAGAAAAATATAGGTAATAAGTATTAAACATAATAACATGAAATAAGTTTTACGGTTTTCTAATAATATAATTCTAATAAGTATAAATTTCATCTTCCCTTGGACAGATGGAAAATATTAAAACTAACAGTGAATTTGTAAGTATTACGCAGATTCTGATTCTTAGTCAGCAGAAAAATTCTGTTTTAGACTATCAGCAAGTCAGTAACTATAGGGCATCCAGCCTGTCAATGGGTTTACGTCATCGTTTAGGGATTTTTAAAATTTTCTTTCTTTTTTTAAATATATTTTATGAACGGTATTTTATTGGTTTTTCTATTATTATTATTATCTATTTCACACTATTAATAGAAATAATTACGTTTGGAAATGTTATTATTAAGTAAAATTTTGTTTTTATTGGCAATTCTGAACATTCATATTACTAAATGTCTACCGTATACTTCTCAACCTGTATTGAGATTAAGTTTTTGTGATTCTTGAGTGGATTATTCCATTCTTAAACTAAAATACTACTACTACTATCTTTTACAATTATTTCTAAGATTTTACTTACCGTACCGAAGAACGAAAATCATTTTAAGAAGAGGTAAATATCACCAATAAATTAGAAACATAACAATGACATTGACACATAAAATGTCAAATCTAAATTTCAGATATTTCACATTTTCAGTCCAAAATGAAACTTCGCGACAGTTAACGTAAACAGGGTGAGCCATAAGGGCACTAAATATGTTAGTAAGACAAAATGAAGCTATTGGGCATACATATCGAAGAAAGAATGAAGAAAACCATAAGTAAGATAGAGATAAATATTCGATTACTTGTTATTTTGCGGTTCAGATATCAATGACGTGAAGATCAAGTGTTCGTAATCGATGTATAATAAGATATTTTTTCCCGTGACAAAGATTTGTATTTATGAAGGTAACCCGCAGATCATATTTCAATCCTTCTTACATTTTCATGTAAACTTATTAACACATGACGTCATTGTTTCTAGTGAACCTATATGAGAACCTACCCACCTTAGTGAATAATATTTTGAATTTTAAACTTTTGAAAATGTGACAAATATAAAAATATAAGGATTTTTAGTCAGGCATTACAAATGTTACAATTGACACCTAACTGGTGTCAAGAGTAACAGGGCCAATTTCAATTGTAACAAATTGTAACAGTAACAGTAATAAGACAAAATAATAGATAAAAGAAGAAATTATTGAAAAAATAAACATGTATTTATTACCTCACAAAATAAAAAATTCAGATGACTCAACTAAAAGCAAACAAAGTATATATTCTGTTGGTGATATGGACCATTTTGACCAATGCCTTTAGTCGCTAACGAAATTGCAGTTTAGGTAAACATAAAATAGGTCTTTCTTCGTGCAATTTAACTTGCCCGGTTTCCAGATTTTACATTTTCGCCACAGCAACCAATCTCCTGTGCTCAAAAAATATGGGCCAGTACATATCAGAAAGTTTCCTCATCGGAGCCATCTGAAGAGTAATCTGCGACTGTTTCTTTTGGAACTTTTTTTTCGTTTTTTTGCTCTTCTTCTTTTATGTCTTCGATAGCAGTGGTGTTTTCTTGTAATTTTTATCATGATCAATATTGTACTTAATTATTAAACACGTTACAATCGACACCGTGGCATGTGTTACAACTGACACCGCTTAACTTTTAAAGATATTATTTACTTTTTTGTATTTATTAGGTAATAATTCAAAATGTTTTTCAATGAAAAATTAAAGCAGATATAACTCACAAACTGATCCTTAACTTGAAATATTTCCGAGCAGAGCACTTATAGTGTTTTAGAAACAATGCGTGTGACTACCTGTATTTACTTTTTGTCGATTTATAGACATTCGTCAGAAACAGACGCCGTATTTGCGCGTATGTACTTACACTAAATACCAAAGAGCTACGACTCTTTCTGCTTCACTCTGCAAGGGCGTTTTAATCTACTTCGAAAAAATGGCCCTGTTACCTACGCTTGTTACATTTGACACCTGCTACAATTAACACCGGTCTCCCCTACCTTGGATCACCTAGCGCAAGCCATTAGTTGCAAACTTGTCAATGGTACGGTTGGAACGGTATTGAACGATATTTTGTTAATTCGCATTAGTCTGACACTCACAATCTGTCAGCAATGACAGAGTGGAACAAAGCTATTATCAACGCATTAAACAGCAATAAATTTTCATGTGTCTTGTATATTTATATACAATGTTTCAAAGATATTGCCGCAAAAATAATCGATTTTAAACATTGGAAAGTTTTTAAATTTTGCAACAATCAAGAGATTTCTCTTTATTCTTGGAAAACTTATTACCTTTAGGTTCAGCCACAGCGTATCACATGAAACCTGATATCAGCACATAATCTTAATTATTGATTACTGTATATAGAAATAAAATAAAACTTAAATTAGTAACTGTGATTTATATCGACATAAAATTTTAATTGCTGGTTCAACATTTTTAACAAGAATCGTGACTGATTTTTAACTCATTTAATAGCGATAAATCGAAAGAAAAATTGTACTTCACACAATCATACTCATATTACGGAGATTAGAAAATATTAATCGATAAGACACGAATACAATAATATACACAACAGTTTAAAACAAAACCATAAAAAATATAATCAGACTCTATTTGAGAATATTAGTAATAAATAAAGTAGGGGAGACCTGTGTCAATTGTTACAAAATTTAAATTTTTATTTTTCACGAGTTAACGTTACATTTCAAAATTTTGAAATTACCTATATGAGAACCTACTCACCTTAGTGAATAATATTTTGAATTTTAAACTTTTGTCAATAGTAACAGGGCCAGTGTTAATTGTAACAAATTTTAACATTGATAAAAGAAGAAATTATTGAAGAAATAAACATTTATTTATTACCTCAGAAAATACTAAATTCAGATGACTGATCTAAAAGCAAACAATATATATATATATATATATATATATATATATATATATATATATATATATATATATATATATATATATATTCTGTTGGTTATATGGACCATTTTGACCAATGCCTTAATGAAATTGCAGTTTGGGTAAACATAAAATAGGTCTTTCTTCGTATAATTTAACTTGCCCGGTGTCCAGATTTTCCATGTTCGCCACTGCAACCAATCTCCTCTGCTCAAAAAATATGGGCCAATACATATCAGAGAGTTTCCTCATCGGAGCCATTTGAAAAGTAATCTGCGACTGTTACTTTCGGAACTGTTTTTCGTTTTTTTTGTCTTCTTCTTTTATGTTTTTGATAGCAGTGGTTTTTCTAGTAATTTTTATCATGATCAATACTGTACTTAATTATTAAACATGTTACAATCGTCACCGTGGCATGTGTTACAACTGATACCGCTTAACTTATAAAGATATTATTTGCTTTTTTGAATTTATTAGGTAATAATTCGAAATGTTTTTTAATGAAAAATAAAAGCAGATATAACTCACAAACTGATCGTTAACTTGATATATTTCCGAGCAGAGCACTTATAGTGTTTTAGAAACAATGTGTGTCACTCCCTGAATTTACTTTTTTGACGATTTACAGACATTCGTCAGAAACAGACGTCGTATTTGCGCGTATGTACTTACACTAAATACCAAAGAGCTATGATTCTTTCTGCTTCACTCTGCAAGCGCGTTTTAATCTACTTCGAAAAGATGGCCCTGTTACCTACCCTTGTTACATTTGACACCTGTTATAATTGACACCGGTCTCCCCTACCTACTTTATTTATTACAATATTTTGACTGAGATCAGATTTTACCTGAAACAAAATAATTTATTTGTTTCTTTTAGATAAAGATAATTCTGTAGTTCTTTTCTTAATGCGTGAATAGCAAAGCTCCTTCTCCAGTCAGCATCCGAAACGGGTTCAGGTGAAATACTTTTTCCTTCTGGATGTTTTAGTTAATATTACCCTACCTCCTTTTTCTTAACGTACAAGGTAACTATACCTATATTTATTAATGCTAATAACATTTGACACTTGACAATTTAATATCTGTGTTTACTGTATTTTGTAGGTTTTACATTTACATATTTAAAATCAAACAATTTTTGCGATTTGGCATTAAATTTGATATTTCGATATCAAATATATGTTTTCATTCTAAACAAGCTCTCGTAGCGGATAACTATGGCGAACCAAAGATGCCGCATACGTCATCGTATTGCGGGCGATTTAACTAACTATAAATTTAATATCGTTTGTACAAAAAAATACGCTATATTTTATTACTTTTATTGCATTAATAGTAATATTATATGTATAGTATTGCAGTAATGTGGATTTTTACAATTCAATATGACTAAACTCCCCCATTGTGCTTAAAACTGTAAGTCGTAAGGTGCATTCACAAATGAAAATTAGATTTAAGGTTTATACTTTAGATTTTGGCCGCATATTATGTAATGACTGCATTCACACTTAAGAATTTAGAGTCTCTAAATCCAAATCATAAAGCTAAATATTGCAAGGTCCAATTTTTAGGTTTATGATTTAGTTTGACGTCACAAACTTCACCAATGAGAATGAGTCTGAAATTATATATATATATATATATATATATATATATATATATATATATATATATATATATATATATATATATATATATATATATATATACTCATCTTTATTTAGTATCCACTTGGTGGATTCGGCTTTTTAAACAAATGCGAGAAGAACATCGAGACTCTAACTTAATTGCTGAAATATAACCATTAATGCCAAGCGAATGCCAGTTTCACGGCGCACAGGCGTCTTGTTGAGTAGGTACTGCTCTACCGATATTTTAATCTTGTTTTTGAAGCATTTACACTGATGTCTGTACATATCAAAACTAATTTGCAGGTAATTTAAACTTACATTTATGAATGACTTACTTAAACCTAAACAAAAACCATAAACCTAATTTTCATTTGTGAATGCACCTTAAGTCTTACAGATCTTCAAATCGCAACTTGCCGCTCTTATATGTATAATTTTATATTAATGAACAACAATACATGGATTTTTTTCAGTTTCTCAGTTTTTTTTTTACATATTTACATACCTGTAAGACTTACCTACAGTTTTAAACGAATTTTGCGGTTATCTATGCATTCGAGCATCTAACATAAATAGGTGACCTGTCTCAAAAATGCAAGTCAAAAATTTTTCGCTTTATTCCATGCTGCGTAAGTTTTACTTGGTTTGATAAAAAAAAACCCTCTAGAAAAATTGACAGTAGAGAAAAGTTATTTTTTAAATACTTTTTGGGGAATTCATAAATTAAAACGTAAAGTGTAATGTGACACATTTCAATCGAATGTGCTTAAATCATGTGGACACGACAAAATTTCAAATATTCCATTCCTAATTCGGACGTGTACAAATAAATACTTCAAAATTTGCGTAATCACTACTGACTGATTCAAATCACGTTGATCTATCATCATTGTCAATGAATTCATTCAAAACTCTGTCTCTGCGGTACAAATTCCCAGACAAATTTGCTATATTTGATATTGGAAATGGAGAAATCTCTAATAATATTTGATTGTTAGATTGAGCGGAATCTAAACTTAATTGAATTATGAGCCATGAAGTATGTGAATATTGAATTATGATTGTGTTTTCAGGAATTCATCAATTAGCAAAATTTGTTTCAGACGAACGAAAATTATGATGAATCTAATTTAGATTCCAAATTTATTTAATTTGATCATTGTTAGTACCAGTTAATATAGGAGTATATTAATGAATTGATATTGTATCGTTGAAATAATTATAGTAATGGCGGTAGATACGTAAAGGGCGGTACACCGAGTAGAGCACGTTATTAAATTATTTTAAATAAAAAATTTAATTAAAGCAAATTTAAGAGTTAGTGGAAAAGGATGAATGTCCATTTTCTAGTAAAATGAGATGATTGGTACTTATAGATTGAAGGTGGGCGCTTTTAAATAGTATGTGTAAAGGAGGCAAAATGGTAACGATCCTAAGATACAGGCCTCAGAAATTTTAAGACAAGATCTAAAAGGATGACGGTTCAAGCGTCTGGGTATAAAAAGATGCATGTTCGACAGCGATATGGGCAATTTATAACTTATTAAGTAGTTAATTTTTAGCAACTGGTTAAAAATTTAACCAATGTTGACAATATAACAAACAATTGGATACAATTTTTAACCAATTGCTAAAATTTAACCACTAAATTACACAATTAATAAACAAACGACGCAAAAAGTTTGGACGAGTGACTGATGTAGCGAAAAAGATCATCAATAGTCATGAAACTGGTGAAGATTTTTCCTGTGAACATTTCAAATGTTCTATTAACCAACGTTTCAGAACCAATTCCATTAACTTGTCATTGAATTTCAAAAATATGGGAGTTCATGGACTTTCATAATTTGTACCTATAGTCTATTCCACGAGACCTTTCATTAAACCAGGACTTCGAACCGGAGCTGAATCGAAAACCGTAAACCAGAAAAAATAACGGAGAAATTCTGTTAGGTCCCACATAAGTTGAAACTTGACCCATCTGTGGGTATAATAATTTTCAGAAATGACCAATCTGAGTTTCGAAATAAGATTAATACACTTTGTGATTACAAAAGCATTAGATAGGGTTTCAAACTTTAAAATTCGTATAATGAAAAAACAAAATTTGTAACATCTTTTTTCCCCTGACTCTTGGCAGTTTGATGTCGGAAAAACGATTTTTTCTTTGTTGAGAAAGGCGGTTTTTCAAAATTAGCCCCGGGCGGCAAAATGTCTTACCTAAGTCGGTACTGGTTACCATAGCTCATTATGGTACTAAGTACAAACTCTAATGGAATCATTATGGTCCTTGGCATATACTGAAAGATATTAGAGTACTCAAATTGAGGACTATAATGTTGTCATTATGACACGGCAGAATATAAATTTTATTATGGATATGTGAATTGGTTTTAAGAATAAAATTCAAATTTAATTAAAAGTAAAACTGCTTTCCATAGACATTATATACTGTAACGTCCATGACAGATGAATTTTGAAGAGCATTAGGCTTGATTTACATTAGCGGTACAATGATGGTACAATAACGGTACGGTGACGGTTTGTAAATGAGTAAATATCAAAGGGTTGTCATCGTACCGTCATTGTACCGTGAACGTAGATGTAAATAGGTCCATTAAAATACATTGGAGCAAGAAGTATCCGTACCGTCATTGTACCGCTAATGTAAATCAAACCTAAAAGTTAATTTTTCATTTGTTTGCAAATATATTTATATTAGTCATTTAAGTTCAATATGTTTATTGTGAACAATTATGTACTATATTACAGTCACATAAAGATTTTTCTAGATATTTAATCTACTTTCAAATTGTTCGAACGGTAAACAAGATTACTATAACATAAAAATTACATATCAGCTATTTAAAATACAATACCAACAAACATTACCAACCTGTACTACATTAAAGTGATTTATTTCTTGTGTAAGTGTCTCATGCTTACAGAACACAGGCCTCTGTTGTTTAGTATAAAGTTTCATTGATTTAATTTTTATCAAAATGCGATCACATTAAACGGAGCATATCTCGACAGTGAATTTCATTTTTCATTTCAGTGTATACCTATAATTAACCTACATATAAATATAAGCCCGTATAAAGACCACATATAGGTGCAGATAATAATCGTTGCTACAGAATTCAAAAGGAAATCAACGTAAGCACGCATTCATGACCGCAGGGGCATTGGGATTTTAGTGTCGTAATGTTGGCACTGCTGATCATCGAACTAGTCTTACACTAATTTTTATCTTGCTCTTGTTAGAGTTATATAACAGAAAAATATTTATTTGGTCTTAACAAATTACAAAAAGAATAATTGGAAAGGTGTTTTTGGTGCGAGTATTTGAATTTGGTGTTTCTAAATTGGATATACAGGTATATTAGTTAGTAATACTTACACCAGAAACCTTTTTACTTCCTCGTACAAAGTAAAGGAAGTATTGTATTCGCGAAAAATTTCGGTTTTCAGATTTCAACGGAAATATCCATTTTGACCATCCCTGAATCCATTCTGACCAATTTCGTCGTGACGTCTGTACGTACGTATCTCGCATAACTCAAAAACGGTAAGCCGTAGAAAGTTGAAATTTTGTATTTAGGACTTCTATAACATCTAGTTGTGCACCTCCCTTTTTGGTCATTACATAATTTCCAGAAATGGTACTTTATTTAAGCCTGTAATAGATTTTAATGAAAAACTATATTAAAATATAATCCAAAACTTTTCACATTTGGTATGTAAGACTTTTATATCAATTGGAATAACATAGCAGATTTTGGTTAAAACCGGATAACCGGAAGTGCTATATTACCTGAAGTTGTTAACAATTTTTCTTGAATAAAATGGTTTCATTTTGATTTTAGAAATAAATGCTTCAAATAAGAGTTTTAGAGAATTACATTCTGCGTCTAGCACATCAAGTATTATTAAATTAGCCCTTTGTATAAGCGAAATATGTAAATTTAAAACTTATATACTTTTTGGTTTTTGTAATGAAGCTTGCTATGGATTAAGACAAAAAATAACAAAAAAAATAAAAAAATAGATGTTAATGTCAAATTACGTCAAATACGTGCAATTTTATAATTGAGTCTATACTTCATATTAGTCTTGCGTACAAGGAAGTCGTGTGGTGTCCACATCAGATTTTTTTATACAGTATGATAACCAGCACAGCCGAACATAGGGCTTTAACATGTAAAATCATACTTTCATATTTTCTTGCTTTCTTCATTATTTTAGGTAAAGTAGCTTCCAATAAAAGTCGTAGGTCAAGAAATTATATGTTGATACAGATAGCAAACTTCAAATTTTGTTTTGTTCACTGATGAGGTTGGGTTTACTAAAGAAGGTGTCTTTAGAGCAGAATACACATCACGGCAGACGAAAATCCTCATACTGTAAAAATTTTCATTAAAAAATGTTTGGGTGGTAACAATAAATGGACGACTAATTGTTACTCATATACCTCGTTTAAGAGGACAAGAGTTTGTACCTACATTTTTGAATAACGTATTTAAACTATTATGATTCATCGACGATAAACGATAACTCATCCCATAACCTCATAACTATGCTCTTCCTTTATTCA
Organism: Harpalus rubripes; assembly: GCA_963082715.1. NCBI lineage: Eukaryota > Metazoa > Arthropoda > Insecta > Coleoptera > Carabidae > Harpalus > Harpalus rubripes. Next base: position 10,716,174 of record OY720448.1, read on the forward strand.
CAGATGTTTCGAAGTTTGTTTTAATACACAATTTTATAATTTTGTTATCCAAAATTTAATTTATTTATTTTAAAAATTGTACTATTACGAATTTATTAATAATAAATATGTTTTCCGTTGATCGTTTATTAATTACTGTGTCTGCAAGAAAGCAAACACGAGCTGACAATTTTTGTGCCGTGTGAATCGAACATAAATTCAGACAGTTGAGGGCAGCAGCGATCTGACCATTGGCAGGTAACCGCATTTTAAACAAATCGTTAAAGAATTTTAACTCAAAAACTTGAAGATTTAGAGAAAAAAAATATTAAGAAATATTGTTGCTCGACGTGATTGGTTAAACAGGCTAACCGGAAGTGATTACCTAAAGTTGTTAACAGTTTTTCTTGAATAAAATGGTTTCATTTCAAATAAGAGTTTTATGGAATTAAATTCTGCGTCTATCACATCAAGTATTATTAAATTAGCCCTTTGTATAAGCGAGATATGTAAATTTAAAACTTATATACTTTTTGGCGTTTGTAAAGAAGCTTGCTATGGATTAGGACAAAAAATAACAAAAAAAAAAATAGATGTTAATGTCAAATTACATCAAACACGTACAATTTTATAATTGGGTCTATACTTCATCTTCATATTGGTCTTGCGTACAAGGAAGTCGTGTGGTGTTCACATTTTTTAATATTAACTCTTGTGTCCTACAACAATATTTAAAAAACGGTAAATTACCGGTAGACCGGTTTCGATTAAATATTTTACCGAATTACTGGTAATTGAAAAAATCGGTAAATTTACAATCCCTAGTCATCACAGAATGACGCTTACATCATAAGTACCTATTATAAATATTTCTAACAATACAGTCGCTTTTTAAAAATGCCGTTGATGTTATTAATCTTTCAATAAACATTACTTTTAAAACAAAACGACCGATTTAAATGTCTACATCAAAGTTCGAAGATAAGTGTTCTTATTCTGATTCTCCCACAGTTTCTTTAGCAATTAAACAGAAAATACGATCGACTGATTAATACCTTCAATATTGAAGAATTATTATTGACACATGAATCAAAATAAAAATACGAGTGCATCGCATCTCACGTCATTTGCAATTTGAACGGTGAACATGAAATGATAATTACGATGAGTGATGTGAAGTAATAGATAAAACGCAGATTGCGCCATGTACAACCTAATTACTTGAAAGATTTAGCTCCATATATGGGCATGTTGCTAGTGCCAGACAAGCTATGAAAGTTTCTATCGTATCGTGCGACTGCAACTTCATGGCGGAGAGCTGTTACAGCTAGCTTTATTGTTTTATTGTAAGATTGAAGATATCTATGCAATGAAAGGATAAGAAAACCAAATAATAATGATGGATCAGGGCTGGAATTTCCCGGTGGCCCGTGACGGCGCGTGGCCTGACGAACTTAAAAAATAAATTATAAAAATAAAGTTGAAAAAATAAATAAATCGACACAAAAATAACATAAATTCTTGATTTTGAATTAATTCTCTACTACTCTTGAATGTGCGCCAATATTTATAGCTATTTTTTGTATTACCGACATCATACACATGAAATGATCATTTATATAAGGAATATTTTATTTAGATATAAATAACTTTTATCAAATTATAAATAATAACATAACTGCTACAGCTTTTCATATAATAATTGATTTAATCAATAAAAAAATTGACAAAAATATATAGACGGATGATATTCGGTCAATAATTTTCGTGACTCTGTAAGCTTCGTCACGAAATACTTGACCCCATGGCATAAACCTTCTATTTACTCTTGTTGCATAAATAACTATTGCATCCGTTAGCATATTAAAATTTATTTTCAATGTACAAATTTATTGTAACATTGTTATCAACACAAAGAATATCAAAAATGAGCAAATTATAGACGTTTTGAAAGAAAAAATCTGATGTGGCCAACACAATACCTTCCGCCATTTAATTTTGATTAATTTAAATACATAGGTACTTACTTATTTATTCATGTTGGAAACTATATTTAGTTCTTTTCCATTTAACTAATGTTCAGTTTACTATTTTCTTTTCAAAACGTTACCACTATTAATTTGAAATTATTAGTATTTTGACAGTGACAGTTATCTGACAGTTACATAAATTTAAGAGAAGGAGTTTTGTTATAATCGTAGGCTCCGGGATTTAAATTGTATATTATTTTATAAATTTATCCATAAAATATATATCTATATATGTATATATATATATATATATATATATATATATATATATATATATATATATATATATATATATATATATATATATATATATATAAACTATTAATGCAAACCTATAGAAAATTCAATAATCTTTAATTTTCATAATATAAATTGCGTTAAAATAACATTTAAAGGTATTTTTCGAAGAAAATCTATTTTGAGCTTCAAATAAAGTGCCATTTCCGGTTATTTGATTTACACCAAAATCTAATGGCTCATTTAGAGAATAAGGTAGCAATACAAGGTTTCAAAATTTTCTAAATGACTATTTGAGTTAGAGTGGAGGATCCATACACATAAACACACAGACATCATCGTGAAAATGTTAAAATTGGATTCTAAGGACCTTAAAACGTGGCCATTTACCAAAATCTCGATATGCGATTTTTAGCACGATCCCTATACCTTCTTTACCAAGAGTAACGAGTGGTAAAAAGTAAATTATTAAAAAAATATATAAGATTAAAATTTAAAAAAAATTTGTTCAAATGACTGGCCTGGCCCGACCCCATCCGGATTTCCCGGTACTAAATATATTCCCAGTCCAGCCCTGTGATGGATACATGAACTAATATTTGTGCAGGATGCATTCAACACAGAAAAGATGACAAAGATTTAGAAATGTATGCGTATGTATTTTAATATTGCGTTGCGCCTCCTTTATTGGCTGTAACGGCTTTAATTCTGTTAGGTTTTGCATCAACTAACTTTTAATTCGTTTACTGTGCGTGCCAGATTCTTACGCAGTTCGTTTTTCATCTTATGCCAAAGGGACTCAATTGGCGACAAATCCGGACTACTTGAAACCCACTTTACAGTAAAAATAATATGATTTTCAAGCCAGATTTTAACGGTTTTTGCAGTATGATACGGGGCACTGTCATGCTGAAAACGTAGCTCGCTTCGCCGTCGGAATTGATGGTAAAAAATCTGATGTTGCCAGCACATTACCTTCCGTCATTTTATATAAATGTCATATAGAAAGTTCCTTGCAAAAGATTCTATTTCTTATGCTTTAGCTTAAGGTAGTTGTGCGTGTATTTTATACAAATTCCATACAGAAAGTTTCTAGCAAAAGAACCTATATTTCCAGGAAAATTAAAACACAAACATACTGTCAATTGCACTTGATATTGACACCTTTCAATCAGAATTTTCTTAATATAGCAGCTGTTTGCAGAGTTATAGCATTACCTTCCGTCACTTTTAGCTAAGGAAGGTATTGTCTTTGGTCAAAAAATTCGGTGGTAAGTTTTTGATGAATAAGCACGTTTTACGATGATGTCTGTATGTATGTACGTATGTAGGTATGTGTGTATGTGTGTGTGACGATTTTTTCGGATCCGATAACACAAATACTACAATTCAAAATATTATAATTCTTTCATATTCCTCTTCTTTACATCCATGTGAAGAGCTGATTAGATTTCGGTTATAATTACTCAACCGGAAGTACCCCGAATTTAAGATTTTAATGTTTTTTCTTGAAAAAACACTGTTAAATATCATTTCTGCATATTTACTGTTATTATAAATATTAAAGAATATTTTATTCTCTATACGATTTAATTACATTTTATACTTCATATTCAATGGATAGAGTTAAAAAATTATAAAGAAATTAAATTTCATAATGCAGCTAGCTATGCTATAACCATGGAAACCGCTACTATATTAAGGAAATGCTGATTGACAGATGTTAGCATCAAGTGCAAAAAAATTTCTGTGTGGAATTTGTACAAAAAATATGGAACTGACGGAAAGTAATGTGCTGGCCACATCAGATTTTTTAACTCTATATCCATTACGTAATATGAAATGCATTCAAATCGTATAGAGAATAAAATATTCTTTATATTTATAATATTAAATGTGAAAAAATGATATTTAACATCGTTTTTTCAAGAAAAACTGTTAAAATCTTCAAATTTTAGGGTACTTCCGGTTGAGCAATTATAACCGAAATCTAATCAGCTCTTTATATGGATGCAGCGACGAACAATACGAAGGAATTATATTTTTTGGAATTGTATTACGCACGCACGCACACACGCACACACGCACGCACACACACACGCACGCACACGCACGCACAACCGCACGCACGCACACACACACACACCCTCACGCACACACGTACGCACACACGCACGCACGCACGCACGCACGTGCGCACACGCGCACACACAAAATACAGTACGCACGCAGTATCCAGATTAGAATTAATTTATTTATGCCAAAAAATTGCAAATATAACTTTACTTATATATTATCGCTGAAAATATATTTATTATTGAAATTCACATAATTATATACTACAGGAATAACACTACACTACTGCAAAAGAAATACTGACAGACAAACAAGTCTCATAACATTGTTGACTTTTAAATTATTAATCACACTTTAAGTACATTTAAAATACTTCAAGCACATTTAAAATACTTCAAGTACATCTCATTGTACTTCAAGTATATCTCAAATACCAAGTACTTGTGAATAGACTTACCTACTTTGTCCATGTATAAAGTACTTTAAATAGAAAGTACTTCAAGTACAGTACTAGAAGTACTAAAAGTACTTGCAAGCTTAATAAAGTACTTTTCTTGCAAGTATTGCCCAGCTCTGGTATCTATATATGTTG